>OY796656.1:59499287-60069287 GCA_963680705.1 Rhagium mordax
CAAGATGTATATATATATATATATATATATATATATATATATATATATATATATATATATATATATATATATATATATATATATATATATATATATATATATATATATATAATATATATATATATAATATATATATATAATATATATATATATATATATATATATATATATATATATATATATATATATATATATATATATATATATATATATATATAATATATATATATATAATATATATATATAATATATATATATATATATATATATATATATATATATATATATATATATATATATATATATATATATACATCCTGCTAACAATGCTGCGTCCTTACAAAAGCCAACCATACGGCGTCTCCCAGAAATACACTAGTTAGTTCAAATGTGATGGAGTATATTGGATCTACTCAACAAATCCAGCCCAGAGCTGGTTTTAGATTACTGATATCTTAATAAATAAAGAAGTTAAGATATACTGACAATACTGCGTCCTTTCACTAATAGTACTATATAGCGTCCGGAGTATAATCATGTGTATATCCCACATGATACCACGTCCTTAATGTATATTTTTTCACAAACTTGGTATAATACGGCGTCCGGCACTGTTGCCACAGTTATCGCTTTTAGTTTTTATTTTAAATCTACTCAGAACAGTAGTTGTACGTCAAATAAAAGTTGGTAATAATTTGGTCATGGGTGTTTATTAAAGAATGGGCCAAACAGTAGGAGGAGTAGGTTCCTTAAGTAAAAATAAATCATTTTAGCTGCATAAACCTTAGTACCATTTTGCTACCTTAAAAATTTGTGGACCGTTAAAAGCAATTTTTTTATTTAAATTTTTTGTTATATTTCTATTACTATTAACACGATTACATCCAAATTTGGTACATGGGGGTTTCTTGTGCCGCTGAATAAAGTAGTGTAAACAATTGTTTCAAATAACGTAGAGGGCGCTGCGAACGCCTAATTATTTCTTTTGTTTTAGTCGTCAATTTTTTCAACATCGACTTTTAAAAAAGTAATATTGGTTTTGAATGCAGTATTCAATTCTACGTCAAAAAGGAATACTTATTTTATGTAGGTAAAATGCACCGTTCAAGTAAAATGCATTTATTTTAAACTTCCTATGGCACAATGAAGAGAATTATATAAAATTTAAATTGTTCATTAAAGAATGTGCCAAACTGTAACAGTAGGTTCTTTGAGTAAAAATAAATCATTTATCTGAACATACCTCAGTACCATTTCACGTCCTTAAAAAACTAGCTAGTTATTAATTAAAAACTTTTTAAATTGCTTAATTTGTTAAATTAATAAAATTTCTCTTCTTAAAAACTGTGTTTTATCTATTATAGTTAATTATTTTACTGTCAGTTTTAGTCATGTATGTACCTAGTAGATTTATAATTTAAATTTTACGTAATTCTCTTCGTTGTGCCACAGGAAGTTTGAATGCATTATTCTCGAAAACGGTATAATTTACCGACATAAAATAGGTATTCCATTTTTACGTAGAATTGAATGCTGCAATAAAAACGAATATTACTTTTTAAAAAAGTTGAAGCTCAAAAGATTAACGACTAAAACAAAAGAAATAACTAGGCGTTCGCAGCGCCCTCTACGTTATTCGCCACAATTGTTTACTGTTTACTTGTTTACTTTTCTCAGCGGCCCAAAAAACCCCCATATACCAAATTTGGATGAAATTGTGTTAATGAATAGTAAGAGAGATATAACAAAAAGTTTAAATGAAGAAATTGCTTTTGTCGGCCCATAACCTTTTAAGGAAGCAAAATGGTACTAAGGTATGTGCAGCTAATATTTTTACTCAAGGAACCTACTCCTACAGTTTGGCCCATTCTTTAATAAACACCCTGTATTATAAGGCTATATTATAGGCTTTAGGACCAAGGTATGTAAAACATCTTTGTCCACAGGTTGTATTTGTTTTTGGAATTTTTAAGTTATTATTTTTATTGCCTCTGGTGTTATGCATCTTACGTATTTCAACTTTAGTTTTCCATTGATTTATAATACCCTGGAAAATGAATAACAACCTGATATCCATTATTTTAGTCTCTTAAAGGGAATTTGCAGAATAAGTTAGTTCTTTATTGAATATGATTTTAAATAACCTGTTTTGCAAAGTATCTAACTACAACCTAGAATTCCATATAAATAAATTCAATATCTTCATATTTTGACACATATCAAGGAAATGCCGAAACACGTCAATTTTAGATTCTGGAATGACATCCTGCAACGTAAAAATTTCATCCCTAAATTCAACCTCTTTTGAGTGACAGTTGCAACCCCCAAATTTTTAAATTGGATGTAGGGATTGATTTTATTTGCAAGTGATTTGCCGATACAACTAAAGAAGCAGTAAATAATATTTGCTTTTTTGTCATCGCTTGTTACTTTTTCACCTCTGTTATTTCTAATAGTACCTACTTGGATATTTTAGATTTATTTCTTTGTATTCCACATAATTCATTTGTGACTTCCCACAAATATTTTGGGGAGGATCTATTTCCTCCACTTTATGCGTATAATAATTCATTTTTTCTTTTTTAATTAAATTATTTAATTCATTACAATATTTTTTTTAAATTGGCATTAAAGTACCTCAAAATCGTCATTAAAGTGATGGTCGAGATGGTAGCGTACCTGCCTCTCACCCAAAAGTCCCGGGTTCGATTCCCAGTCGTGGTAATGGAAAATACTGTGAGAGGGATTTTTCTATTATACACGGATATTGGATGTGTGTCCGTTGTCTTTAACTGTGTAGTCCCCTCCCGCGCAAGGCTCTTGTAGAGCTTTCTGGGATAAAAAGTGTCGTAATTACATGTGGTGTATTTATTTATTTATTATTCTGAAGTAATCCATTATTGTACGATTATTGTAGTTGGCAGAGGTGACCAGATAAATGTAAACATGCTTGTAACAATAATTGTGTTGTAATAAAAGGTAAATAAATACAGTTTTTTAAGTTCAGAATTATCACTATTATAATGCTAAAAATAATGGTTTTCTTACAAAAAATTATTCCGATTTGACATTTAAAAATAATTATGACATTTCTTAATATCACTGAAAATTATTTAAAAAATAGAGTTAATTAATCTTAATTTCACAGTTTTTGGATTTAAAAAAAATGTAATATGCACCTCGGCATTAAAGTTCCTTTTTATCACTCATGCGGTTTAAACTCCACATTCATGATGAATAGTTGAACTTTAATGCCTTGATACGTAAATAACTATTTTGTACTCTCTGTTTAATTCATTACTAGGTCGAGCCGGGGCCCGCCGCGACCTAGGTCTACGCGCCGCGCCGCTGGACCCTCTATATCAGTAGTTTTATCTCGGAGTTTTTAGTTGAAAGACGGTTTTTTAAATTTCGGAAAAATTGAAAATTGAAATTGAGGAGAAAAAGGTCAGAGCCCCGCGGGGGTTTTTTAGGCCCTAACGGGTCCAGGAATTTTTTTATAGTATGTTTGAAACAGCCCCTGCGGGGCTGTAGTTTTTAAGGTGTGGTTAAGGGTATTTATTAAGCTGCGGTCAAGTGATTTGGGTAAGTTAGTTGGATTCGGTGGAAGAGTCTCGGGAAAGATGTAGAGTCCAACAGAGATGCCACTTGAAAAGTGATAAGGTCATTAGAAAAGAGGCGTTTCACGTATTTTCGTAGGCATCTTGGATTAGTTAAGGGATTCGGGTAATTTAGTGGAATTCGGTGGAAGACTTTCGGGAAAAATGTAGAGTCCGACAGCAATGCTACCTAAAAAGTGAGAGGGTTACATCGGAAATGAGGTGTTTCGCATATTTTCATAGGCATATTCGATTAGTTAAGGGATTCGGTGGAAGACTCTCGGGAAAATGTAGAATCCAACAGACACGCTACCTAAAATTGGAAATAAGGCGTTTCGCGTAATTTCGTAGGCATCTTCGATTAGTTAAGGGATTCGGGTATTTAGTTGGATTCGGTGGAAGAGTCTCGGGAAAGATGTAGAGTCAGGCAGAGATGCTACTTGAAAGGTGGGAAGGTAATGAGAAATAAGGCGTTTTGCGCATTTTCGTATTAGTCTTCGATTAGTTAAGGAATTCGGGTCATTTAGTTGGATTCGGTGAAAGAGTCTCGGGAAAGATGTATAGTCTGACAGAATGCTGCTTGAAAGGTGGGAAGATAATGAGAAATGAGGTGTTTCGCGTATTTTCGTATTAGTCTTCGATTAGTAAAGGGATTCGGGTAATTTAGTTGGATTCGGTGGAAGAGTCTCGGGAAAAATGTAGAGTCCGACAGCGATGCTACCTGAAAAGTGAGAGGGTATCGGAAATGAGGCGTTTTGCGTATTTTTGTAGGCGTCTTCAATTAGTTAAGTAATTTGGGTAAATTAGTTGGAACCGGTCTAAGAGTTTCGGGAAAGAAGTAGAGGTCTACAGAGATGCCACTTGAAAAGTGATAAGGTGATGAGAAATGAGGCGTTTCGTGTATTTTCGTAGGCATCTTCGATTAGTTAAGGGATTCGGGTAATTTAGTGGGACTCGGTCGGAGAGTCCTGGGAATGATGTAGAGTCTAACAGAGATGCTACTTGAAAAGTGGGAAGGGCATCGGGAAAAAGGCGTTTCGCGTATTTTCGTGTTAGTCTTCGATTAGTTAAGGGATTCGGGTAATTTAGGTGGATTCGGTGGAGTGTCAGGAAAGATGTAGAGTCTGACAGAGATGCTACCTGAAAAGTGAGAGGGTCATCAAAAATGAGGCGATTTTTGTATTTTCGTGGGCGTCTTCGATTAGTCAAGGGATTCGGGCGTTTTAGTTGGATTCGGTCGAAAAGTCTCGGGAAAGATGTAAAGTTCGACAAAGAGATATTATTGGAAAGGTGAGAAGGTTATCTGAAATGAGGCGTTTCGCATATTTTCGTAGGCGTCCTCGATTACTTAAGGCATTCGAGCGTCTTGTCGGATTCGGTCTAAAAGTTTCGGAAAAGATTTAGAATCCGGCATATATGTCATAGATAAGGTGAGGTAATCGGAAATGAGGCGTATCTAGCTTTTTTGTAATCCAATTTTTCTTTTTTTATCATTATGTTTAACTTTAATAATTTTTGTACTTGTTTTTGTCTCATTTTTTAATATATTAATAAATTTGTTCATTCCCATATTTTAAGTGAATTTTTAAATTTTCTATAATCAATATACATAGTTCTGTGAATTATGTGAACTTACCACTGTATTAGTTAATATTATTTGTACTACAATTACATAATAAATAATAAATAACAGCACATGTAATTACGACCCCCTTTATCCCAGAAGGCTCTAAGAGCGTTGTGCGGGAGGGAGCTGCACATTTAAAGACATGGGACACATCCAATATCCGTGTATAATGGAAAAATCCCTCTCACAGTATTTTTTATTGATACGACTGAGAATCGAACCCGGAGCTTTTGGGTGAGAAGCAGGTACGCTACCATCTCGACCATCAGTCATATAAATATAATATATAATTGTCCTTCCCATATTTTAAGTGAATTTTTAAATTTTCTATAATCAATATACATAGTTCTGTGAATTATGTGAACTTACCACTGTATTAGTTAATATTATTTGTACTACAATTACATAATAAATAATAAATAACAGCACATGTAATTACGACCCCCTTTATCCCAGAAGACTCTAAGAGCGTTGTGCGGGAGGGAGCTGCATATTTAAAGACAAGGGACACATCCAATATCCGTGTATAATGGAAAAATCCCTCTCACAGTATTTTTTATTGATACGACTGAGAATCGAACCCGGAGCTTTTGGGTGAGAAGCAGGTACGCTACCATCTCGACCATCAGTCATATAAATATAATATATAATTGTCTGTTATTTTCGATTTTATTATACACTAACACGAATCTCATAGTGCATTCTGTGAGTCGGAAAAAAACTCGAAAAACAAGTGTTTGGGAAGCAAACTACTTCCCTCCCCCGTTTTCGAGGATGCTGAACACGATGGTGATGTTGGCTCTGCTCCTAGAGTTGTCCCTACCCCCCTAACGGCCAAATAACCACTCTCCAAGGGGGTGAAAAATGTGTTTCGTGCTACAAACGAGAAAACCCTCGTTATCTCTCGTTTTTGAATGTGCCGGGCAAGAGAAAAATATTACCAAGTCACCTCGATCTCCGCGAGCCCCACGAACGGACACAAACTACCCCTTTGACGCACGGTTTTATAAAGTAAGTGAAGTAAGTTAGATCATAAACATTTTTATTGACGCATAAAATTACTTATTTACTATAGGTAAATATAAATCATTTTCAGCATTTGTCGAGATGACTTGATAATATTTTTCTCTTGCCCAGCATACTCAAAAACGAGACATAGCGTGGGTTTTCTCGTTTGTAGCACAACACATTTTTCACCCCCTTGGAAGGTAGTTTTTGGCCGCTCGGATGGTTGGTTTGCCTCAGGGAGCAGAACTAACATTACCATCGTGTTCAGCATCCTCTATAACGAGGGGATGACATAAGTTTTACCGGTGGAAGACGTAGAATACGCGATTCCCCCTCTTTGGGAATGGTTTTTGGCCGTTAGGGGGTAGGGTCAATTCGGGGAGCAGAATCAACATCGCCATCGTGTCCAGCATTCTCGAAAACGGGGGGTGACATAAGTTATGCCAGTGGAAGACGTCGAATACGCAATTCTCCCCTTTCGGGGGCGGTTTTTTTTGGCCGTTTGGGGGGAGGGTCAACTCAGGGAGCAGAAAAATCATCACCATCGTGTTCAGCATGCTCGAAAACGGGGGGAGACGGTAGTTTGGTTGACTCGTCCTCGACTCCGTCCGACTCACAGAATGCACTATCACGCGCGAGTAAACGTCCCACTAAAAAGGAATGATTATATATATTTATGCGATACGTTGTTGCCAAATCTCGGATGCAGCATTATACTATAACTGAAAGAGTATATTAGATGTATATTTCTGTACAAAGATCGACGCGACCCCAAACTAAGTTCGTTGGAACTAAAAATATACTCTTGCTTACACTTGACATATAATACCGCGTCCAAAATCGAAAAATTGCCCAGTCAATTGAAATGATACAGAAATTATTTCTACGTTTATCGGTAGCTCAGGTGACACAGAATAATCTGAGAAGTTGTAAAAGGATCACTCGCGAAATATGTCGAAGATAATATGGAAAAACAATACTGCGTCCGGTATACGGATGCACTATTGTACAGGACGCACTAGTG
Organism: Rhagium mordax; assembly: GCA_963680705.1. Classification (NCBI taxonomy): domain Eukaryota; kingdom Metazoa; phylum Arthropoda; class Insecta; order Coleoptera; family Cerambycidae; genus Rhagium; species Rhagium mordax. Next base: position 59,506,546 of record OY796656.1, read on the forward strand.
AATGGTATCGTGTCAATGTACGGACGCAGCATTGATAGCAGGATAAATATATATATATATATATATATATATATATTTATATGATATGTAAAAAACAATTATAAAACAATAACTTATCTTAACAGAACGTTTCGAACCAAAGTCTAGGTCCTTTTTCAACTGTGATTACAAAAAATGATTTGTCAGAGAATGTAACTTCCAAATTTACTCCAAAAAAGAGATAAAAAGGTGGTTACAAATAACCAGCTGTCATGTTGACAGTTGGGTAAACTCCGGCTAAACTCCGGCTAAACAACAGAGGAGACGGTCGGGGTTCCTCTAATCAAATCAAAAAAAATGTATATAATATGTCCTGGGCGCCAGGTAAATTTACCAATACAGTCGTTACCCAAAAACGCAGCAAATTGTGCAACTCCAAATGAGCTGCACAGAAATAACGACAAGCTAGTTAATTTTAATCTCTATGTTTATTTACATGTACAGAAAGTCAGTTTACAATTAAATACATGAGCAGTAGTTGCATGAGTAACTATATAATATATATATTCAGTTGAAAATAAATGATTAAAAAAAATAACTCCAAAAAAAACAAAGTGGTTAGGGTAAACAACCCCAATCGAAATATAAATAACCCTATATACCTACATACATAATAATATGATAAAAAAATACTTTATGCGTATAATAATTCATTTTTTCTTTTTTAATTAAATTATTTAATTCATTACAATATTTTTTTTAAATTGGCATTAAAGTACCTCAAAATCGTCATTAAAGTGATGGTCGAGATGGTAGCGTACCTGCCTCTCACCCAAAAGTCCCGGGTTCGATTCCCAGTCGTGGTAATGGAAAATACTGTGAGAGGGATTTTTCTATTATACACGGATATTGGATGTGTGTCCGTTGTCTTTAACTGTGTAGTCCCCTCCCGCGCAAGGCTCTTGTAGAGCTTTCTGGGATAAAAAGTGTCGTAATTACATGTGGTGTATTTATTTATTTATTATTCTGAAGTAATCCATTATTGTACGATTATTGTAGTTGGCAGAGGTGACCAGATAAATGTAAACATGCTTGTAACAATAATTGTGTTGTAATAAAAGGTAAATAAATACAGTTTTTTAAGTTCAGAATTATCACTATTATAATGCTAAAAATAATGGTTTTCTTACAAAAAATTATTCCGATTTGACATTTAAAAATAATTATGACATTTCTTAATATCACTGAAAATTATTTAAAAAATAGAGTTAATTAATCTTAATTTCACAGTTTTTGGATTTAAAAAAAATGTAATATGCACCTCGGCATTAAAGTTCCTTTTTATCACTCATGCGGTTTAAACTCCACATTCATGATGAATAGTTGAACTTTAATGCCTTGATACGTAAATAACTATTTTGTACTCTCTGTTTAATTCATTACTAGGTCGAGCCGGGGCCCGCCGCGACCTAGGTCTACGCGCCGCGCCGCTGGACCGTCTATATCAGTAGTTTTATCTCGGAGTTTTTAGTTGAAAGACGGTTTTTTAAATTTCGGAAAAATTGAAAATTGAAATTGAGGAGAAAAAGGTCAGAGCCCCGCGGGGGTTTTTTAGGCCCTAACGGGTCCAGGAATTTTTTTATAGTATGTTTGAAACAGCCCCTGCGGGGCTGTAGTTTTTAAGGTGTGGTTAAGGGTATTTATTAAGCTGCGGTCAAGTGATTTGGGTAAGTTAGTTGGATTCGGTGGAAGAGTCTCGGGAAAGATGTAGAGTCCAACAGAGATGCCACTTGAAAAGTGATAAGGTCATTAGAAAAGAGGCGTTTCACGTATTTTCGTAGGCATCTTGGATTAGTTAAGGGATTCGGGTAATTTAGTGGAATTCGGTGGAAGACTTTCGGGAAAAATGTAGAGTCCGACAGCAATGCTACCTAAAAAGTGAGAGGGTTACATCGGAAATGAGGTGTTTCGCATATTTTCATAGGCATATTCGATTAGTTAAGGGATTCGGTGGAAGACTCTCGGGAAAATGTAGAATCCAACAGACACGCTACCTAAAATTGGAAATAAGGCGTTTCGCGTAATTTCGTAGGCATCTTCGATTAGTTAAGGGATTCGGGTATTTAGTTGGATTCGGTGGAAGAGTCTCGGGAAAGATGTAGAGTCAGGCAGAGATGCTACTTGAAAGGTGGGAAGGTAATGAGAAATAAGGCGTTTTGCGCATTTTCGTATTAGTCTTCGATTAGTTAAGGAATTCGGGTCATTTAGTTGGATTCGGTGAAAGAGTCTCGGGAAAGATGTATAGTCTGACAGAATGCTGCTTGAAAGGTGGGAAGATAATGAGAAATGAGGTGTTTCGCGTATTTTCGTATTAGTCTTCGATTAGTAAAGGGATTCGGGTAATTTAGTTGGATTCGGTGGAAGAGTCTCGGGAAAAATGTAGAGTCCGACAGCGATGCTACCTGAAAAGTGAGAGGGTATCGGAAATGAGGCGTTTTGCGTATTTTTGTAGGCGTCTTCAATTAGTTAAGTAATTTGGGTAAATTAGTTGGAACCGGTCTAAGAGTTTCGGGAAAGAAGTAGAGGTCTACAGAGATGCCACTTGAAAAGTGATAAGGTGATGAGAAATGAGGCGTTTCGTGTATTTTCGTAGGCATCTTCGATTAGTTAAGGGATTCGGGTAATTTAGTGGGACTCGGTCGGAGAGTCCTGGGAATGATGTAGAGTCTAACAGAGATGCTACTTGAAAAGTGGGAAGGGCATCGGGAAAAAGGCGTTTCGCGTATTTTCGTGTTAGTCTTCGATTAGTTAAGGGATTCGGGTAATTTAGGTGGATTCGGTGGAGTGTCAGGAAAGATGTAGAGTCTGACAGAGATGCTACCTGAAAAGTGAGAGGGTCATCAAAAATGAGGCGATTTTTGTATTTTCGTGGGCGTCTTCGATTAGTCAAGGGATTCGGGCGTTTTAGTTGGATTCGGTCGAAAAGTCTCGGGAAAGATGTAAAGTTCGACAAAGAGATATTATTGGAAAGGTGAGAAGGTTATCTGAAATGAGGCGTTTCGCATATTTTCGTAGGCGTCCTCGATTACTTAAGGCATTCGAGCGTCTTGTCGGATTCGGTCTAAAAGTTTCGGAAAAGATTTAGAATCCGGCATATATGTCATAGATAAGGTGAGGTAATCGGAAATGAGGCGTATCTAGCTTTTTTGTAATCCAATTTTTCTTTTTTTATCATTATGTTTAACTTTAATAATTTTTGTACTTGTTTTTGTCTCATTTTTTAATATATTAATAAATTTGTTCATTCCCATATTTTAAGTGAATTTTTAAATTTTCTATAATCAATATACATAGTTCTGTGAATTATGTGAACTTACCACTGTATTAGTTAATATTATTTGTACTACAATTACATAATAAATAATAAATAACAGCACATGTAATTACGACCCCCTTTATCCCAGAAGGCTCTAAGAGCGTTGTGCGGGAGGGAGCTGCACATTTAAAGACATGGGACACATCCAATATCCGTGTATAATGGAAAAATCCCTCTCACAGTATTTTTTATTGATACGACTGAGAATCGAACCCGGAGCTTTTGGGTGAGAAGCAGGTACGCTACCATCTCGACCATCAGTCATATAAATATAATATATAATTGTCCTTCCCATATTTTAAGTGAATTTTTAAATTTTCTATAATCAATATACATAGTTCTGTGAATTATGTGAACTTACCACTGTATTAGTTAATATTATTTGTACTACAATTACATAATAAATAATAAATAACAGCACATGTAATTACGACCCCCTTTATCCCAGAAGACTCTAAGAGCGTTGTGCGGGAGGGAGCTGCATATTTAAAGACAAGGGACACATCCAATATCCGTGTATAATGGAAAAATCCCTCTCACAGTATTTTTTATTGATACGACTGAGAATCGAACCCGGAGCTTTTGGGTGAGAAGCAGGTACGCTACCATCTCGACCATCAGTCATATAAATATAATATATAATTGTCTGTTATTTTCGATTTTATTATACACTAACACGAATCTCATAGTGCATTCTGTGAGTCGGAAAAAAACTCGAAAAACAAGTGTTTGGGAAGCAAACTACTTCCCTCCCCCGTTTTCGAGGATGCTGAACACGATGGTGATGTTGGCTCTGCTCCTAGAGTTGTCCCTACCCCCCTAACGGCCAAATAACCACTCTCCAAGGGGGTGAAAAATGTGTTTCGTGCTACAAACGAGAAAACCCTCGTTATCTCTCGTTTTTGAATGTGCCGGGCAAGAGAAAAATATTACCAAGTCACCTCGATCTCCGCGAGCCCCACGAACGGACACAAACTACCCCTTTGACGCACGGTTTTATAAAGTAAGTGAAGTAAGTTAGATCATAAACATTTTTATTGACGCATAAAATTACTTATTTACTATAGGTAAATATAAATCATTTTCAGCATTTGTCGAGATGACTTGATAATATTTTTCTCTTGCCCAGCATACTCAAAAACGAGACATAGCGTGGGTTTTCTCGTTTGTAGCACAACACATTTTTCACCCCCTTGGAAGGTAGTTTTTGGCCGCTCGGATGGTTGGTTTGCCTCAGGGAGCAGAACTAACATTACCATCGTGTTCAGCATCCTCTATAACGAGGGGATGACATAAGTTTTACCGGTGGAAGACGTAGAATACGCGATTCCCCCTCTTTGGGAATGGTTTTTGGCCGTTAGGGGGTAGGGTCAATTCGGGGAGCAGAATCAACATCGCCATCGTGTCCAGCATTCTCGAAAACGGGGGGTGACATAAGTTATGCCAGTGGAAGACGTCGAATACGCAATTCTCCCCTTTCGGGGGCGGTTTTTTTTGGCCGTTTGGGGGGAGGGTCAACTCAGGGAGCAGAAAAATCATCACCATCGTGTTCAGCATGCTCGAAAACGGGGGGAGACGGTAGTTTGGTTGACTCGTCCTCGACTCCGTCCGACTCACAGAATGCACTATCACGCGCGAGTAAACGTCCCACTAAAAAGGAATGATTATATATATTTATGCGATACGTTGTTGCCAAATCTCGGATGCAGCATTATACTATAACTGAAAGAGTATATTAGATGTATATTTCTGTACAAAGATCGACGCGACCCCAAACTAAGTTCGTTGGAACTAAAAATATACTCTTGCTTACACTTGACATATAATACCGCGTCCAAAATCGAAAAATTGCCCAGTCAATTGAAATGATACAGAAATTATTTCTACGTTTATCGGTAGCTCAGGTGACACAGAATAATCTGAGAAGTTGTAAAAGGATCACTCGCGAAATATGTCGAAGATAATATGGAAAAACAATACTGCGTCCGGTATACGGATGCACTATTGTACAGGACGCACTAGTGAATGGTATCGTGTCAATGTACGGACGCAGCATTGATAGCAGGATAAATATATATATATATATATATATATATTTATATGATATGTAAAAAACAATTATAAAACAATAACTTATCTTAACAGAACGTTTCGAACCAAAGTCTAGGTCCTTTTTCAACTGTGATTACAAAAAATGATTTGTCAGAGAATGTAACTTCCAAATTTACTCCAAAAAAGAGATAAAAAGGTGGTTACAAATAACCAGCTGTCATGTTGACAGTTGGGTAAACTCCGGCTAAACTCCGGCTAAACAACAGAGGAGACGGTCGGGGTTCCTCTAATCAAATCAAAAAAAATGTATATAATATGTCCTGGGCGCCAGGTAAATTTACCAATACAGTCGTTACCCAAAAACGCAGCAAATTGTGCAACTCCAAATGAGCTGCACAGAAATAACGACAAGCTAGTTAATTTTAATCTCTATGTTTATTTACATGTACAGAAAGTCAGTTTACAATTAAATACATGAGCAGTAGTTGCATGAGTAACTATATAATATATATATTCAGTTGAAAATAAATGATTAAAAAAAATAACTCCAAAAAAAACAAAGTGGTTAGGGTAAACAACCCCAATCGAAATATAAATAACCCTATATACCTACATACATAATAATATGATAAAAAAATAACCTGCGACTTAGTTAGGGGATGAGAAGCGCATAAACCGCAACAAAAAAATATAGAACGTTGAAATTGTTCACCTAAAATTGATGGTTTTATCGTAGGCTTTGATTCAATATCGTGGCGGAGCTTAAGTTTAAGCGCAACCGTTGGTACTTGGTTATTCAGTACACCCTGTTTAATTAAATAAAATAGTATCAAACGCAATCAATAATTTTTATCAAACTCCTAACTAGGTCACTCTTACAACTAATAAAATGACTTAAATTTAACTCTGAGATATGTACCATATGTGATACCTCCTGTATATTATGTATTATATCAAAATAATATTTAGGTCCTTACGAATTATCTTTCAGTTGTTTTCTAGAATTTTATTTTAATTTTATCCTTATAGAAAAGTATTTTATTTTTATGTTTTTCGAGAATATACTTTTAATTTACTGGTAGTTTTAAGGAATGATGGTTTAATTTTATTTTAAAAGAATGATCTTTTTGTTTTATCCTTAATTATTATAAACTTTAGATCTAAAATAGCAATAAGGTAAAATAAAATATATAAGTGGTCACACTTGCGTGAATCCTTGGCTACCAACAGCTACGGTGGATGAATGTCCTGGATATTCGGATACCTTGAGAGGGACAGCCTAGATCACCCCACACAATCAGTTGGATAACGTAGATACCCGCAGTACCTCCAAGTGAAATAACGACTCGCCACGGACCTCTTGTAACAGCAACGTACAGGACCAGCGTATGCCTCTTGTCCTCAACCGAGTACAGGGAAAGTGTACCGCTTCACAAAATAACAGGCTTCACAGATAAGACAATTGTTGGTGGATGAAAGAGTATCACCCCAAAAAAAAACCCTATAAAATATATAGAAAGACAAATTACCACTTAAATCTAACGATAAACAATACACATACCTTGAGAAGGGTTTTTGGTCGATCACTGATGAAAAGCTTGATGGAAAACTCACGAAAAATCGTGTCTACACGTGGTCGATGCTAAATGGCAAATGAAAATAATAAATAAAGTCACACAAAGGCTAATCCCTGAACGGATGAATAAAAATTCATAAAACTTCAGTGCGACCCTTACCACTAGCACGTCGAAAAAGAAAGAGAGATTTTTCAGCTATTATCAGATGATATCAGATTCCCTCATAAGACTTTAAAAATCCTATTATGAAAAAAGCCGCCTTAGCGAATATCTAAACCAAAAAGTAGAACCTGCTGCAAATATCATCTAATATTCAGTAAGAGTTCGACCAACTCCACACAGATGTCGCCTCTCCCCAAATTAGTCAGTCTATAATAAAGGATTGTTACATCCTAATAATATTGCCTATTTATACCATTTAAATGTAAATAAAGTGTTAATAATCTAATTGGTTTCTGCAAATTTATTTATTTCCATAGTTTATGTAAAATAATAACTCCGTCCAAGTTAGTAATATGCATAACAGTTGGCAACGAGTTTGCGAGTTGGCTACCCTGCTTCAAATCTCAGTCGTCAAAAATAGCATAGATTTCTATTCGCATATTTCTGTATTCCATGGAGCGACAAATGACACTTTGACTGTCAGAATTTGAAAACATTAAACAAATCGTTAACAATATAATATAAATATAAACAATTATTGCACTTGAATGAATGGAAATGAGTTGCATATGCACTAAAAATTATTCCCGTATCCCGGTACGTAAAATACTGTTTGTTTTGATTAAATACTTTAAAATGAGGTTCAACTGCTAACATAACATTAACTTTTATAGATATATATCACAAGTTTTATAATCAGTGAATAGATAAACATTTACTATGGGAAAAAAAGACTGAAGTATATTTTGAAAAAGACAAAAGTTGGAATACTTTATTTACGAAGAAATCGAAGTTATTTATATAAAATTATGATCTGTACGTTAGGCAACATTATCAAACTACGGAATGCACTACAATCATCCTAGCCTTTACTAAGAACAAAAGGAGTACAAAGAAGTGACCATCACCAGACCAGGTCATTCTGGATAAAAAAAAATTACTGAACCAATTTGTTGAGAGGGGTGTGTCGTAGATACTTTTTGAAATCAGAGCTCGTAAGCTCCTTAACCTTTTTATCAACTTCTCAAGGTACGATAAACCAGGGACAATCTACAAATACGATAAACACGGATTATATACAATTCTTATGCTAATATTTCACCTCTTAAGCAGTTGATAATGTGGTGGGAATTTATAACGTGACAGTTCCCCCCTTACTTGAAGAAAATTTACTCAGCTAAATTTTCCACAGCGCTAGCTGACTTTAGATCCTTTATGTTCCAGATACCTTTGGATACTCCTTCGCTGTCCCTCAACTCATACGTCTATGGAGAAACACGCTTTTTAACATAAAACGGGCCAACGTACTTTGGCGCAAGCTTACTGGTGAAGTATTTTGCCGCATCGGACAATACAAAATTCTTTTTCCAAACCATTTGATTTGGGAGAAATTCTTCATGGCGTCTCCTTAAATTGTATGTTTTCGCATTCTTTTTAGCTGCTTCATCTAAGCGCTTCCTTACATCTTGAAACAATTTCCGGAATCCATCCTGCCGAATATTTTGCTCTGGCTCTCCTATGTCATCTTCAAGTCCACTATTTTTCTCGAAATCTTTACCAGTAAGTACCATACGTCTTCCAAAGTTTACATAAAATGGCGTTTGTTTGGTAACTTCGTGCCGTGCTGTTCTGGTAGCACAAGCCACTTTAGCCAGGTTTACATCCCATGAACGGTGATTGTCAGAGACATACATTGCTAACATTGTCTTGATGGTCCTGTTAAATCGTTCGGTGGGGTTAGCCTGCGGGTGGTAGTTAGCATTATATCTCAACTGCACATGGTACTCTTCAGCAAGTCTCCTTAGTTGTCTGGACCTGTACTGAGGTCCATTATCACACAGTAACAACCTAGGAGCCCCAAATACCAAAATCACTTCCTCTTCGATTTTTCTCACTACTATATCTGCGGATGCAGACCTTAGAGGAAAAACGAGAGAAAACTTGCTGAAGTAGTCTGTTACAACGAGAATATATTTGTTGCCTCGAGTGGATCTTGGGAGCGGTCCCATTAGATCGGTAGATATCATTTCCCAAGGTTTATACACTCGAGGTTGAGCTGTCATTAACCCTTTTGGTGCTTTCTGCTCTGACTTGTGGGCAGCGCACACAGCACAGTTTCTGACATACCTAGAAACATCATACCTCAACTTAGGCCAGTTATATTTTTCAGCTACTCTGTGAAATGTCTTGTAGGACCCCATATGTCCAGATGTAGGTGGATCATGTGCGGCGGAGATAATCTCCTTCCTCCTTTCTTTTGGGACAACTTCCTTCCAGCGATCTGAAGAGTCTCCAAGTCCGATGATATTTTGTCGGACATACTTGTACAACCGTCCGTCACAAATACGCCATTGTGGAAATTTTAATGGTTGTAAAGCGACCTTGGTAAGCAAACCTTGATACCATTTGTCGGTCGAAGGAATTTTCTGAGTTCCGACTGAATCTATAATAGGTACTGACCGAGAGAGAACATCTGGCACTACATGATCTTTACCCTTGCGATGTACGATCTTGAAGTCATATTGCTGGAGCCTCACGGCCCATCTGGCAAGTCGACCTGTCGGATCCTTAAGATTCTGCAGCCAGACAAGGGAGTAGTGATCTGTGACCACTGTAAAAGGTACCATTTCAAGATATGGCCTCAGACGCTCAATCGCATAGAGGACAGCAAGACACTCCCGCTCAGTGGTGGAAAAATTCCGTTCTTGCTTAGTTAGTGACCTACTTAGATAGCATATAACTCTATCTCCATCTGGATGGGTCTGGCTCAAAACACAGCCAACGCCATAGCCAGATGCGTCTGTCTGGATTACAAATGGTAAGTTGTAATCTGGACAACTTAACACCGGTGCTGAGATAAGACATTCTTTAATTGTCCGGAATGCATCGTCGCACTCCGGAGTCCAGCAAAACTTTCTCGACTTCTTCGATAGTGCAGTAATTGGGGATATTGTGGAGGCAAAGTCTGGGATAAATCGTCTGTACCATGAGAACGTACCCACGATTCTCCTAACCTCCTTAATGTTGGTTGGTACAGGCAGTGCCAACATAGCCTTGACTTTGTCTGAATCGACATGAAGTCCATTACGATCCACAACGTAACCCAAATACTTCATCTCGGGTTTGCAAAACTGACAATTGTCAATACTAACAGTCAACTTAGCTTCCCGTAGTCTACGAAAAACTTCGTCTAGTATACGGAGATGCTCCTCATATGTTTGTGTAACTATGACCACATCGTCCAAATACACAAACACATGGGGTTCGAGATCAGGCCCAAGAACTTTATCGATCAAACGCTGCCACGTAGCAGGTGCATTGTGGAGACCAAACGGCATTCGTTTGAACTGGAAGAGTCCTCTCCCTGGCACTGTGAAAGCAGTGTAAGGACGGGAACTTTCCGCCACAGGCACTTGCCAATATGCTGACTTTATGTCTAGGGAAGACAAATAGTGAGCTTCTCGAAGCTTGTCTAACGTATGCGTTACATATGGAAGGAGATAACTATCTCTTTCCGTAACTGCATTTAACTTTCGGAAGTCAACGCAGAAACGAAATCCTCCATCTTTCTTTTTAACAAGTAAGATAGGGGACGACCAAGCACTAGTCGATTTCTCGATAATGCCCTCTGCCAACATAGACTCTAGTTCACGATCTATAATTTTCTGAACGACTGGGGATACGGGAATAATTTTTAGTGCATATGCATCTCATTTCCATTCATTCAAGTGCAATAATTGTTTATATTTATAATATATTGTTAACGATTTGTTTAATGTTTTCAAATTCTGGCAGTCAAAGTGTCATTTGTCGCTCCATGGAATACAGAAATATGCGAATAGATCAATAGAAATCTATGCTATTTTTGACGACTGAGATTTGAAGCAGGGTAGCCAACTCGCAAACTCGTTGCCAACTGTTATGCATATTACTAACTTGGACGGAGTTATTATTTTAGATAAACTATGGAAATAAATAAATTTGCAGAAACCAATTAGATTATTAACACTTTATTTACATTTAAATGGTATAAATAGGCAATATTATTAGGATGTAACAATCCTTTATTATAGACTGACTAATTTGGGGAGAGGCGACATCTGTGTGGAGTTGGTGGAACTCTTACTGAATATTAGATGATATTTGCAGCAGGTTCTACTTTTTGGTTTAGATATTCGCTAAGGCGGCTTTTTTCATAATAGGATTTTTAAAGTCTTATGAGGGAATCTGATATCATCTGATAATAGCTGAAAAATCTCTTTCTTTTTCGACGTGCTAGTGGTAAGTGCACTGAAGTTTTATGAATTTTTATTCATCCGTTCAGGGATTAGCCTTTGTGTGACTTTATTTATTATTTTCATTTGCCATTTAGCATCGACCACGTGTAGTCACGATTTTTCGTGAGTTTTCCATCAAGCTTTTCATCAGTGATCAACCAAAAACCCTTTTCAAGGTATGTGTATTGTTTATCGTTAGATTTAAGTGGTAATTTGTCTTTCTATATATTTTATAGGGTTTTTTTTTGGGGTGATAATCTTTCATCCACCAACAATTGTCTTATCTGTAAAGCCTGTTATTTTGTGAAGCGGTACACTTTCCCTGTACTCGGTTGAGGACAAGAGGCATACGCTGGTCCTGTACGTTGCTGTTACAAGAGGTCCGTGGCGAGTCGTTATTTCACTTGGAGGTACTGCGGGTATCTACGTTATCCAACTGATTGTGTGGGGTGATCTAGGCTGTCCCTCTCAAGGTATCCGAATATCCAGGACATTCATCCACCGTAGCTGTTGGTAGCCAAGGATTCACGCAAGTGTGACCACTTATATATTTTATTTTACCTTATTGCTATTTTAGATCTAAAGTTTATAATAATTAAGGATAAAACAAAAAGATCATTCTTTTAAAATAAAATTAAACCATCATTCCTTAAAACTACCAGTAAATTAAAAGTATATTCTCGAAAAACATAAAAATAAAATACTTTTCTATAAGGATAAAATTAAAATAAAATTCTAGAAAACAACTGAAAGATAATTCGTAAGGACCTAAATATTATTTTGATATAATACATAATATACAGGAGGTATCACATATGGTACATATCTCAGAGTTAAATTTAAGTCATTTTATTAGTTGTAAGAGTGACCTAGTTAGGAGTTTGATAAAAATTATTGATTGCGTTTGATATTATTTTATTTAATTATACAGGGTGTACTGAATAACCAAGTACCAACGGTTGCGCTTAAGCTTAAGCTCTGCCACGATATTGAATCAAAGCCTACGATAAAACCATCAATTTTAGGTGAACAATTTCAACGTTCTATATTTTTTTTGTTGCGGTTTATGCGCTTCTCATCCCCTAACTAAGTCGCAGGTTATTTTTTTATCATATTATTATGTATGTAGGTATATAGGGTTATTTATATTTCGATTGGGGTTGTTTACCCTAACCACTTTGTTTTTTTTGGAGTTATTTTTTTTTATCATTTATTTTCAACTGAATATATATATATTATATAGTTACTCATGCAACTACTGCTCATGTATTTAATTGTAAACTGACTTTCTGTACATGTAAATAAACATAGAGATTAAAATTAACTAGCTTGTCGTTATTTCTGTGCAGCTCATTTGGTAAATTTTGGAGTTGCACAATTTGCTGCGTTTTTGGGTAACGACTGTATTGGTAAATTTACCTGGCGCCCAGGACATATTATATACATTTTTTTTTATTTGATTAAAGGAACCCCCGTCTCCTCTGTTGTTTAGCCGGAGTTTACCCAACTGTCAACATGACAGCTGGTTATTTGTAATCACCTTTTTATCTCTTTTTTGGAGTAAATTTGGAAGTTACAATTTGGCGCCCAAATGGCAAATTAATCCTCTAATGAGATATATTTTCATTAAATACACAGAAATATCCAATCAACTATTTCTCTCACAATGAAAATAATAAATAAAGTCACACAAAGGCTAATCCCTGAACGGATGAATAAAAATTCATAAAACTTCAGTGCGACCCTTACCACTAGCACGTCGAAAAAGAAAGAGAGATTTTTCAGCTATTATCAGATGATATCAGATTCCCTCATAAGACTTTAAAAATCCTATTATGAAAAAAGCCGCCTTAGCGAATATCTAAACCAAAAAGTAGAACCTGCTGCAAATATCATCTAATATTCAGTAAGAGTTCGACCAACTCCACACAGATGTCGCCTCTCCCCAAATTAGTCGGTCTATAATAAAGGATTGTTACATCCTAATAATATTGCCTATTTATACCATTTAAATGTAAATAAAGTGTTAATAATCTAATTGGTTTCTGCAAATTTATTTATTTCCATAGTTTATGTAAAATAATAACTCCGTCCAAGTTAGTAATATGCATAACAGTTGGCAACGAGTTTGCGAGTTGGCTACCCTGCTTCAAATCTCAGTCGTCAAAAATAGCATAGATTTCTATTCGCATATTTCTGTATTCCATGGAGCGACAAATGACACTTTGACTGTCAGAATTTGAAAACATTAAACAAATCGTTAACAATATAATATAAATATAAACAATTATTGCACTTGAATGAATGGAAATGAGTTGCATATGCACTAAAAATTATTCCCGTATCCCGGTACGTAAAATACTGTTTGACTTGATTAAATACTTTAAAATGAGGTTCAACTGCTAACATATCATTAACTTTTATAGATATATATCACAAGTTTTATAATCAGTGAATAGATAAACATTTACTATGGGAAAAAAAGACTGAAGTATATTTTGAAAAAGACAAAAGTTGGAATACTTTATTTACGAAGAAATCAAAGTTATTTATATAAAATTATGATCTGTACGTTAGGCAACATTATCAAACTACGGAATGCACTACAATCATCCTAGCCTTTACTAAGGACAAAAGGAGTACAAAGAAGTGACCATCACCAGACCAGGTCATTCTGGATAAAAAAAAATTACTGAACCAATTTGTTGAGAGGGGTGTGTCGTAGATACTTTTTGAAATCAGAGCTCGTAAGCTCCTTAACCTTTTTATCCACTTCTCAAGGTACGATAAACCAGGGACAATCTACAAATACGATAAACACGGATTATATACAATTCTTATGCTAATATTTCACCTCTTAAGCAGTTGATAATGTGGTGGGAATTTATAACGTGACAAGAAGATCTTGAAATTGAGAATAGACAAAATCAGCAACAACAGAGAATTTTGAGAGAACAACCGGTAACCACAATGACCATTCCATATATTTTTGGTTTTTCTGATAGACTTAGACGACTTGGTAATAAGTTCAATATAAGAACCACCTTTAAAACTTGCAATACAATCAGATCATTCTTAACAAAAACCAAACCTTTTAACAGTGTTCAAAAATCTAAAAATTGTATTTATAGCATTCCATGCGAGTGTGGAAAGCTATATATAGGTGAGACGTCTAGACCATTAGAAGTTAGAATATCTGAACACAAAAATAACGTTAAAAATTACCAAGTTGATAAATCTACACTGGCACAACATGCTTGGAGTAATGGCCACAGATTTAGTTGGACACAGGCAAAAATAATTCAAACGGAGACACATTGTAATAAACGAAAACTTAATGAGAGTGCCTGTATTCAACTAAACAGTAACGACTGCGTCTCTACTAGTTCAGTGTTGCTAGACGAATTCTGGCTGCCGATTCTCCAAAAAAGAAGTACGTGACGGAAATATCAAAATAAATTAGAATTCTTTATCTAGTGATCTATGCATCAATTACTAATCAGTGTCAAGTGTCAAAGTGATCTTCTCTGACAAATCATTTTTTGTAATCACAGTTGAAAAAGGACCTAGACTTTGGTTCGAAACGTTTTGTTAAGATAAGTTATTGTTTTATAATTGTTTTTTACATATCATATAAATATATATATCTATATATGTATTATATAATATACATTTTGTTATTATATTTTCTAGTGTAAAATACTAGAAAACCAACTGATACGAATTTTAGATAACAATATTTTATTTATATTCGTTTAGAACTATATAGAGGGGTTTTCTGGGGCAAACTGTTGAGGTTTGCCTTTGATACTACACTTTTATCTTGATATATTTTGGCAATTTTCTTATTTCTATTTATTTTGTAGAATTTGGCGTGATTCCCAGAATTAAGTTCAATGAATATTAACTATCCGCCACAAATAAACTACAAACAATATTAGGTACATTTGACCACTTCCGCCATATTGGATTTATAATTCATGTCAATTTCTCACATTTATGATTGTAGTGGAAGCCTTTGGGTTTTAAATGACCCAAAAAAAATTAAAATCGGTAAAGGAACAAAAAAGTGAAGGAAAATAATAATTCCGATTTTTACTATGGCTGCCTAGACGTTTACAACACGTCTCTACATTTTTTGGTACAGCTCCGTAGTTCCTTGACCGATTTTTAAAAACTGCCCACCAAAATATTGCCAGAAGACCAGTCATGATGATAAAATAAACCGTTTGTAAATACGGCACTTCAACAAAATTTCAGCAGTTATTAAAAATTGCTCAAGTTTACGTCACCGATTTTCTCAAGTTATTTAAAAGTTTTTAAGGAATGTGATATACCGTTAGAAAGGGCATAAACTAGAGAACATTTTAAAAGCATTTGAACATCTTGATCGCTTTTACTTTTTTTTTAATGCAATGCAAACTTGCATTTAAAAAAAATTTTTACCCATTGTCGGGACTCCGTTAGCTCACATTTTTTTTCCATTCTTTATCAGCGTTACTTATCGATTTCATTGGAACAGGGATACATTAAAGACACAGATAAAAATTGTTTTTAGCTGTTAGAATCATAAAAAAATTGTTATAATAGCTGATATGCTGAATTTTAGGAAATTTTCAAAATTAACAAAAAAAGTTATATCTCGAAAACCGTGAGACTTTGTATAGAGGTCATTGGGGCTAAATATGTTCCAAATGGCCTCACCTATCCACCCTCTCTATTTGGCAAACCATCTGCCAAACACCCTGTATAATACTGAATATACATGTTATACTATTTATCATTATATATGCTCGTTTTTTTTACTTGCTAAAACCGAATCCTAAAATAACTCTGCATTATTTGATTTACTATTTCGTGATTTTGTTTCGTGAATTAACTTTTATTTATATAAAACACCAAAATACTTTCCAAGTATCAAATCACGTGGCGCCCTATTTATTGATTTATTTATTTAACTAGAGATCTAACATATCTGCTGTTATTTCCAAGAGAAGTTGTCGGTGCAGGACAAAAATAAATTAACAACAATGCTTGTTATAATGCCGACGTTTCGGTTTTTATTATTTTCAAAACCTTCTTCAGGGCTCTAACAACATTGGTGATCATTACTTGTATAAAAAACATCATCAAATATTAAACTTCCAAAAATATTATTTTTAATTTAAACATTCTATCACTTTTTTTTTATAAACAGTATAGACAAAATCATTTGTTCAACACAAAACATTAACAAAATTTAAAATTTCCTTTTAAGAAACAATACACATCATGTCTACCAGTCACACCAGATGCTATTAATTGAAGAGAGAAGAAAAAAGCAAACAAAGCTTTCCAATTATAATCCTTTTTATTTCTGTACACAATATTTGTTTTATCCCAACTAGTTTCGGCTACAAGCCATCGTCAGGGGAATATTAATAGTACGAATATTTTCAATATAAAAAGGTTAAAAGATTGTCATAATCGAGGTCATAATAATATGTCATTACTGTTGTAACATTAACATAAAAAAAAAAAAATTATTATTTTTTACTGTTTGTTTGTCAACCAGAAAGAATGTGTCGTTTTTTACATCTAATTGTTTAATGTTAATGTTACAACAGTAATGACATATTATTATGACCTCGATTATAATAAATAGGATTATAGGAAACAACTACTGGACGGGCAAAGGCCCCTACTCCCATTGAATTATACCTATAAATCCAAATTGGTAGCCAAATTTGTTATTTGTCTTTTCTCCACCAGACACAGACCGGTTTCGAACTCTTTATGTTCTCATCAGTGTGCCACAGGTAGCTGAAAAGACAAATAACAAAGGCAAACCAAACTAGTATATGGCAGACCCAGCACAAGTAAGTAGTGAGGGATAAGTGCATCCCTCTGGTGGTCAGTTGCTACTACCAGTCTCTGTGACCGATAGCGGCTTGCCAAGCAAGCACCAAGAGCGGCGACCTCTAGCCCTGATGGACTAAAACGTGCATAATAAATAGGATTATAGGAAACAACTACTGGACGGGCAAAGGCCCCTACTCCCATTGAATTATACTTATAAATCCAAATTGGTAGCCAAATTTGTTATTTGTCTTTTCTCCACCAGACACAGACCGGTTTCGAACTCTTTATGTTCTCATCAGTGTGCCACAGGTAGCTGAAAAGACAAATAACAAAGGCAAACCAAACTAGTCTATGGCAGACCCAGCACAAGTAAGTAGTGAGGGATAAATGCATCCCTCTGGTGGTCAGTTGCTACTACCAGTCGAGACATCGACGATGTCTCTGTGACCGATAGCGGCTTGCCAAGCAAGCACCAAGAGCGGCGACCTCTAGCCCTGATGGACTAAAACGTGCATAATAAATAGGATTATAGGAAACAACTACTGGACGGGCAAAGGCCCCTACTCCCATTGAATTATACCTATAAATCCAAATTGGTAGCCAAATTTGTTATTTGTCTTTTCTCCACCAGACACAGACCGGTTTCGAACTCTTTATGTTCTCATCAGTGTGCCACAGGTAGCTGAAAAGACAAATAACAAAGGCAAACCAAACTAGTCTATGGCAGACCCAGCACAAGTAAGTAGTGAGGGATAAGTGCATCCTTCTGGTGGTCAGTTGCTACTACCAGTCGAGACATCGACGATGTCTCTGTGACCGATAGCGGCTTGCCAAGCAAGCACCAAGAGCGGCGACCTCTAGCCCTGATGGACTAAAACGTGCATAATAAATAGGATTATAGGAAACAACTACTGGACGGGCAAAGGCCCCTACTCCCATTAAATTATACCTATAAATCCAAACTGGTAGCCAAATTTGTTATTTGTCTTTTCTCCACCAGACACAGACCGGTTTCGAACTCTTTATGTTCTCATCAGTGTGCCACAGGTAGCTGAAAAGACCTGTGGCACACTGATGAGAACATAAAGAGTTCGAAACCGGTCTGTGTCTGGTGGAGAAAAGACAAATAACAAATTTGGCTACTAATTTGGATTTATAGGTATAATTCAATGGGAGTAGGGGCCTTTGCCCGTCCAGTAGTTGTTTCCTATAATCCTATTTATTATGCACGTTTTAGTCCATCAGGGCTAGAGGTCGCCGCTCTTGATGCTTGCTTGGCAAGCCGCTATCAATCACAGAGACATCGTCGATGTCTCGACTGGTAGTAGCAACTGACCACCAGAAGGATGCACTTATCCCTCACTACTTACTTGTGCTGGGTCTGCCATAGACTAGTTTGGTTTGCCTTTGTTATTTGTCTTTTCAGCTACCTGTGGCACACTGATGATAACATAAAGAGTTCGAAACCGGTCTGTGTCTGGTGGAGAAAAGACAAATAACAAATTTGGCTACCAATTTGGATTTATAGGTATAATTCAATGGGAGTAGGGGCCTTTGCCCGTCCAGTAGTTGTTTCCTATAATCCTGTTTATTATGCACGTTTTAGTCCATCAGGGCTAGAGGTCGCCGCTCTTGATGCTTGCTTGGCAAGCCGCTATCGGTCACAGAGACATCGTCGATGTCTCGACTGGTAGTAGCAACTGACCACCAGAGGGATGCACTTATCCCTCACTACTTACTTGTGCTGGGTCTGCCATAGACTAGTTTGGTTTGCCTTTGTTATTTGTCTTTTCAGCTACCTGTGGCACACTGATGAGAACATAAAGAGTTCGAAACCGGTCTGTGTCTGGTGGAGAAAAGACAAATAACAAATTTGGCTACCAATTTGGATTTATAGGTATAATTCAATGGGAGTAGGGGCCTTTGCCCGTCCAGTAGTTGTTTCCTACAATCCTATTTATTATGCACGTTTTAGTCCATCAGGGCTAGAGGTCGCCGCTCTTGGTGCTTGCTTGGCAAGCCGCTATCGGTCACAGAGACATCGTCGATGTCTCGACTGGTAGTAGCAACTGACCACCAGAAGGATGCACTTATCCCTCACTACTTACTTGTGCTGGGTCTGCCATAGACTAGTTTGGTTTGCCTTTGTTATTTGTCTTTTCAGCTACCTGTGGCACACTGATGAGAACATAAAGAGTTCGAAACCGGTCTGTGTCTGGTGGAGAAAAGACAAATAACAAATTTGGCTACCAATTTGGATTTATAGGTATAATTCAATGGGAGTAGGGGCCTTTGCCCGTCCAGTAGTTGTTTCCTATAATCCTATTTATTATGCACGTTTTAGTCCATCAGAGCTAGAGGTCGCCGCTCTTGGCGCTTACTTGGCAAGCCGCTATCGGTCACAGAGACATCGTCGATGTCTCGACTGGTAGTAGCAACTGACCACCAGAGGGATGCACTTATCCCTCACTACTTACCTCGATTATGATAATCTTTTAACCTTTTTATGTTGAAAATATTCGTACTATTAATATTCCCCTGATGATGACTTGTAGCCGAAACTAGTTGGGATAAAACAAATATTGTGTACAGAAATAAAAAGGATTATATAATTGGAAAGCTTTGTTTGCTTTTTTTCTTCTCTCTTCAATTAAAAATTTTTCTGTACTATAACGGATTTTCGTCAAGAAATAAATGACATTATATATCTCTAGTGTGCGGGCAAAAGGGCATAAGTCAAAAAATGGTCAACCTGACTTAACCGCATTAGTGAACTTACCATTTGCCGAAAATCTGTTTGGTAAAATGGACTTAAGTCAACTCCTATTATTACTATTTTTATGAATTGGGGTATATAAGGCCTAACTACCATTACAGCGATAAAATAGACATATGTAACTAAATGCTTTTGTATTTTCGATCTAGAAGGCTTAAGTCAACTTAAGCCTGTAATACCAGTCCCCTTACTCAGCGATAAAATAAGGCATGTAACTTAATGCTTTTGTATTTTCGATCTAGAAGGTTTACGTCAACTTGTGCCTGAAATGCCAGTCCCCTTACTGTCTTAAGTCCGTTATACCCAATACGTCGATAAATAAAACTTGTGATTTGTTACTTGTGCTGCTTTGTTTTTTAAAGTTCATATGAAAAAAATATGTCACAACGTACAAAGAGGATCCCAGCTTTGTTGAAGGCGAAAAAACCTGACGGTAAGTATATTTTATAATTTAAAATAGAAAGTAACTACTAATAAAAATATTAAGTATTTTTATATGATAGCAGGTTACAGTGGCGGAGAAAAGTTATATCGAACTATTTTCTTTATAGATTCTCAAATAGAGGACTACTATTGGGACGGTCATGATAGCGATGATCCAAATTATCAAAAAAGTGAGTCTGATTACTCAACAAGCGACAGTGAGGAAAGTAATCAAAGAACTAAAAAGAGAAACAAAGCAAAGATTAGGAGTTCTAAAGTTGAAGATAATGAAAGTGCTCAAATAACTAATGTAAAAAATAAGAGAGAGATGAAAAAACAAATTAAAGACATACACAGCATTAATAAAAGTGAAATCAAACAAAAACAACAAAATGAAAATATTGAATCTAATATACCAAATGATGATACAGGTAATGATGAGCTGGAACAGAACATAGAACAAGTTGAATATGAAGAAAATAACGATTCTGTCGTCAATAAAATACAAGTGGAAGCTGAAGTACACAGTAATCCTAATATTCCTGATCAATATGTCAACATAACTAAAGAAATTGCTAAAGCTCCCGAAGAAGAGGAGGAAGTAGGATCAAAGAATGCATCTGAAATGGAGGAATACGTAAATCAAATTCAAGGTGAGTTGCAACATGCGGCGCCTGGTGTAAATCAAGTTTCAAAGCCATATGCTAGACAGTTAAGAAAAGAAAGAACCCTTAACAGACACACAGGCAATGAATATGTTACTGCTAAAGGAAAAATTGTGAAAAAACGTACAATTAAAGAACTCCCAAATTGTAGAATGAAATGCCGAGAATGGTTAAAACCTGAATTGAGAGAAACTATTTTTAGAGACTATTGGCAACAGGGAGAACACCGTAAAAGAACAAATTATATAGCAAAATTGGTAACAACTTCTCCGATTCGTATGCGTCGAGTTCGAAAAGAAAACTCTGGTAAAGCTAGAGAGGTTACATACAATTATGTTTTTGAAATTGATGGACAGCGGTGTAAAGTTTGCAAAGGTTGTTTTACAGCAACTCTATGTGAAACTGATAAATTTATAAGAAACACTTTAAAAAACAAAAGAAGTAGTTTATGTGGAATAGTCAAAGATGATTTACGAGGAAGGCACGTGCCATGGAATATCATTTCACCTGAGCAACGCCAACAAATTATTGCTCATATACAGTCCTTCCCAAAATATGAGAGTCATTATACGCGGCGAGTAAATGACAAGCAATATTTGCCATCAGACCTAAATTTATCTAAAATGTATAAACTTTACCAGGAGGTAAGTGTAAAATATGTTGGGAGGAAAATTTATGAACAGGAGTTTCATAAACTTAAGTTAGCATTTAAAATTCCAAAAACAGATACTTGCCATAAGTGCGAAGTGATGAATATGCAACTTCACGTTGCTGGTGATGGAGAAGAACAAAACCAAGTAAAACTAGCGCAGGAAAAGCACCATCAAGAGGCAGATTTTGCTTATGAAAGCAAGAAAATTGATAAAAATCGTGCGAAAGTTGATGGTTCATTTGTCTGTTATACGTTCGACCTACAACAATGCCTTCCTACTCCTTATTTGGAAACTTCTATATCATTTTATAAGAGAAAATATTGGACATACAATCTCACGATACATAATTGCGGAACTGGTTTTGCCTCTTGTTATTTATGGCATGAAACACTAGCAATGCGAGGTGCAAATGAAATTGCGTCTTGTGTTTTTAAAGAAATAATGGATTTGCCACCAGAGATAAAGAGCATCACGCTTTACTCAGATACGTGCGGTGGCCAAAATAAAAATTTTCCAGTTATTGCTATGTTTTTGGCAATAATGCAGCTAAAATCCACACTCCATGAAATTAATCATAAATTTATGATACCAGGACACTCCCACATGGAATGTGACGTTGATCATTCGCTCATTGAAAAACAAAAAAAGAGGTCCGGCATGAAAATTTCTCATCCACACGACTGGGCTACACTAATTTGTTGCACAAATAAAACAAAACCATTTAAGGTAGTAGAGTTACGTCAAGAAGATTTTTACGATTTTGCTGATCTGTTAAAAAATGGATTAGTTAAACGACAGAAAAACTCTAAGGGAGATCCATTTAAATTGCATGATTGTAAATGGTTAAAGTACACTAAAAAACATGGAACTGTTTATTACCGAAATAGTCTCGATGAAAATGAAGAACTCAAGGAAATAAATTTGAGTAGACGTGGTCGTCCTGGAAATTTTAATTTGACGAAACGTTACGATCGGCCGCTACCTATAGCTGCAGAAAAAAAGGAGCACTTATTAGAATTGCTATCACTAGTTCCTGAAGTATTCCGAAGCTTTTATGAAAATTTGCAAACTAAACCAATCGCTGACATCGACCCAGATTTGGAAGAATATGTGTCAGATCAGGAATAATTATATGTTGTTAATCGCTTATTTGAATAAAATTTGTGTTCACTTTATAAATTTTTAAATAAAATGCCGTTCTGGTATAAACGACTTATGTTTCTTATTCTATAAAATTTCTGGATCATTTGGGCTTAAGTCTAGTCTAAATCTTGGAATACGTCATATAGATGAAATATTTAGTCACTAGTTATGTTTACTATAATTTTTATAACCAAATTCAATTCTATTTTATTTAAAACCAAATTTAGTGATTTTACAAAATTTTGAGAAAGTTTAAAAATTCATTGTATAAGATCAAATGTTTTGACTTACGCCCTTTTGCTCGCGCATTAGAGATATGATATAAGTAGATAAATATTTTGTCTCTTATTTTAAGATAGGTACCTAGTTGGATTAATACCCGTCCGCACTATCGAATTATTATTTAATAACATTTCTGTCTTTTTTTTATGCCACAAAAAAGGTACTGCAAAATACGACCCTGATATTCTCATGCTCCTTTGTTCTTCATTTTGCGTGTGGCAGTGCCCTAAGTAGACAGAGGGAACCCAGGATGACCGCTTTCTGCATTTGACCACCCAACCACTCTGACGATTTTTGGCAGGCAGGCATGGTCTTCAATGCGGAGAGGAGCGTGGGCTTCATACCTCCGAGTGCACCGATTATCAGGACGACCATCTTGACAGACCAGTAAGCCTGGGCATAGCACTTGGAGCTCGTACCGGAGATCTCTGTATTTGGTCCGTTTCTCTTCCTCCTTCAAGGCGATGTTTGCCTCAGCAGGTGCTGAGAACTCGATGACATACATCACCTTTATCTGATGTCAGGCTTATTGGATCGAATTAGCCTGACGGTCGGGAACGAGTAGTTCCAATAAATTCGGCATTTCTCGTTCTCGACAACGGACTTGATATCTCCTATGGTTTCGTGATCTCTTACTAACCGCAGGAGTGGATCCGAGCTCCTGAGGTTGTTGCGTGCCATGAAATAGTTATTTTTGTATCTAGGATGCGAAATATTACTTTGGTGATCGATGACAAAAATCGTTCGAGATGACTAAAGAATTTCACACACGAGTTGTAAACTATATTTTTTCTACAATGACTTTAATTTGATTAAACTAAAACCATAGAACTATATCTTGTATTATAATATTTAATGCAAATTAATTTAAAAAAAATATAGTAGCAGATATCTTAGCTATAGATATGGTCAATTAATCGAAAAATGATGTTTCGGAATTTGATTAAGGACAAATAGTGCCGTATGCAGATTCTATTATTGTCCCGACGAGAGAAATACTTCAGAGAAGATGGAGAATTATCTCGCCGATTAGGATCAAACTCACTCCTACCCAAAGTTGTTTTAAAGGGAAATTAGGTGCGCGTGTTTTTAAATTGCATTGGTATAGCTTATATGGTTATGGTTATGTTGAAACAGAGTACCTACTCATTTAACTCTGTTTCGATATAACCATAACGAATACTACAAACGCTTTTTCATTTAGTTTCAGTCCACATTATAACACTTGTTAGATGCTCAATAAATATACATGATGTAAATTGTAATAAATATTTCCACCGGTTCTGATTATCTTTTTCCAATTAAAATGCTGTATTATTGCTTACTTTAACAACTTTATTGCTTATACATATAATGTTTGCTTGATACGTAGATATAAGCTTCGGATAGTGGTTCTTCCGAATTCTCGAACCCAGTCGTCACGAGCATACACCTGCCTGACGAGTTGCAAACACCGAAAATATGAGATTGCTCAATTTAATATAAAACTTCAACAACAACCTTCTGAATATGTTCGTTGGTAAGTGAAATAATGAATTACTACTTGTGAAGCTAATATCAACCAGATAAAGAAGGACGACTACGACAAAGTGGTTTTACTGAAGCAGATAACCCTGCGAAAAAGTTTTCAGAAACTAACCGCGAAATAGGTTAATTAAAAGAAATAAGATGTTTCGGATTTTGATTAGGGTAAATTAGTAACCGTAAGCAGATTCTATGATTGTTCTGGTGAGACAAATACTTAAAAGAAGAGGAATAATGTCGCCGATTAGGACCTGATACAAGATTACGCCTAACCAAAGTTATTTTAACAGGAAATTAGAGGCTCTTGTTTTTAAATCGCATTGGTATAACTTTTATAAGGCATTACGGTTATGGTTATGTTGAAACAGAGAACCTAATAATTTTACTCTGTTCGATATAACCATAAAAAATATTGCAAAAATTTTTATTTAATTTCATTCTACTTTACAACACTTGTTAGATGATCAATAAATCTACACAATGTAAATTGTAATGGCTACTGTTTTATAAGAATATTTCCTCCGGTTTTGGCTCCTTTTTTTCAATTTAAATGCTGTTTTATTCTCCAGAATATTGCTTTCCATAACAACTTTATTGCTTACATAACGTTTGCTTGATACGCTTCGGATAGTGGTTCGTCAGAATTCTCGAACCCACACGTCATGAGCATACACCTGCGGCACGAAAGACGAGTCGCAATGGTACTGCTGTTCTGAAATGTCAAGACCGACCATATGAGGTTACGTTCATTTTAATATTTATAAAACTTCAATTACGACCTGAGAATGTGTTCGATGATAAGTGAAATTATGAATAACTAACTATTTGTGAAACTGATGTCAACCAGATAAAGAAGGACGAGTACGACAACGTGGTCTCACCGAAGCAGATAACCCGGCGAAAAAACTTTTCAGCAGCTAGCCGCGAAATAGGTCAATTAAAAGCAAATGCATGTTTCGGAATTTGATTAGGGCTAAATAGTGCAGTAAGCAGCCACCACTTTTCACCCCCACCACTTTTAGCCCCCCACCATTAACCTTGACCTATAAAGACCTTGACCTCCAACGACCTTGAACTCTCATGACCTTGACCTCTCATGAGCACCCCCACCCCTCCACAGTGTGAGATCAGAGTTTTAATTAGAAGCATGGGTTATTCTTACTATATAAAAGTGCGGTTTTATGATGAAAACGATAGACTCATCAAAGAAAAATGTATTGAGTTATAAGCTTCAATGTGTTAAAGAAACATTTAATCTAACAGATATGAGTTATTCTTACTTTAAAATATCAGGATGTTTTGCGGATTGTTATTGTACCGACAGGGAATTAGATGATTCCGAAATAGATGTCTAGTTATGGAATAAGAAAAAATGTCAGGTGTGGGATTCGAACCCACGCTCCTGTTACGGAATCAAAGCTTATGTTCGATGCCTTAACCACTCGGCCAACCTGACTTATATTGGATTACTAAAACACTTTGTTTTAAATGTATGGCCCCTCTTCCTCAAACCTTCACTCCAGTCACGCCCTCCCCACTCCTTCAACATAGGGTGACCTTGATCTCACGTGAGCAACCCCACTCCAGCCCTCTCCCATTACTTTGATACCCCCCATTACTATAACACCACTTCTTTTACCATAAATGGGTGGGGGGTATACAGTAAAGTAAAGAGGTGGGAATTCACAGTTCTAGAAAGTTTTCGTGTTGAACGGTTAAATAAATGCAAGTATTCAAGATGACTCAGTGTGGCAGTATCTTCAGTCTACCTGAACTAAAAAGTGATTTATCTGAAAATTTACCCAATGCGCCTCAAAACAAGAATGATCTATTTAGTTGTAATTGGTGAACGAAAATATCAATTGAATAAATCACAAAGTAAATTTGTGGCGACTGAATTATCATATAACTTCTGGTACGCACCTCGTATAAAACTAACAGGCAATAAATTGGACACAATAATTTTTGATGAAAGTAAGTGGAATAAGTTTCTTACATACCAAGGTATTATAACTAATTATCTATATACCAACGATAAAGCAGAGCAGATAGATGCTGAAAATTTTACGATACAGTTTGAAAAAAAAATTCACAGTCCTTCGCAAAGGTACATCCGGAGGAGACATTGGAAATGACGAAGTAGAACGCAAATCTTGTGAAATTTCGGATGTGATAAAAATGAAATTTTGTTGCAAAGTAGTAAATAGTTATTTCATTACACAAGACATTTTCAAAAACTAAACTTGTATTGTCAGTATTTTTATTTGGAAATTAAAATAAAAAGTTATTTTATTAACAAAAACACCCACAAAAACATTTTCACAATTAAAACTAAAATGGTATTATACACAAATTTTTTTCACTAACAAACATTTTTAATATTGTCTAAAAGTTATTTGTGGCATCTTTCTGTTCTTATTTGGGATTTACGGCCACACTTCTGAACATTAATCTGATAATCTGAAAAATATCTGGATTATTTAAAAAATAACCTTTACGCCTGTGACTTTACGTCAAAGGAACAGTTAAAGGTTGGTTTTTTGACATAAAATATAATTAAAATAAAATAAAAACAATTATGTTTTGCAGACGTTTCGGAAACTTAGTCTGTTTCCTTTCTCAATGCTAAATAGTCTTTCTCTTGTGTAATTCGTGAAATTACACAATTTAAATGTTTATATTATAACCATAGATACTTACTACGCTCACAGAAAAGTTGATTAGATTAGATATTCAGGTTGCTAAGTTCTTCTTTTAGCATCGGTAACCATATTGTACAACAATCTACAGAATAATTTGATACGCATTTGTCTTCATTTAGCAAAATTATTGCAGATTCTTTAATTTTTCTCTTTTTACTGTCCGGTTCTTTTGTTAAAATGTTTGCTCCATTCCAATTTATTGGATGTCCGTTTTCGAAAGCGTGTTCAGAAATTTTTGATTTTTCAATTTCATTTTTTCTAATATAACTTTTGTGTTCGCCCAATCTTACATTGAAGGGTCTGGATGACTCACCAACATAATATTTGTCACATTCACAACACGGAATACTGTAAATACAGTTTTTTGAATTTTGATCACTATTAACCGGTTTTGTTTTTGTAAGTATAGATCTTAAAGTGTTAGTAGTTTGAAATACCGTTCTAACATTAAATTTATCACCGATAGTGCGTAGCTGTTCAGATAATCCCTGTACATAAGGAATCATTGTTACTGTTGTGTATTGACGTTCGGGTACTGGTTGGCGCTGATTATTAATTCTATTTTCAATATTTGTCAATGTTCTATCAACAAACACTTCTGGGTACTGATTGTTAATTAGTACATTTTTAATAAATATTTTTTCTGTATTTAATATTTCTTCAGTAGAAGAAATTGTTTTTGCACTATCATATAAACATTTTATAACACCTCTTTTAACACTTTTTGATTGATTCGAGTTATAATTTAGATATCTATTTGTATGGGTTATTTTTCTGTAAACGCTAGTTTCAAATCTATTGTTAACTTTTTTAATTAAAATATCTAAAAATGGCAATTCATTAGTATTTTCTATTTCCAATGTGAATTTAAAATGTTCTCCATTCCTTATGAATCACCTTGTATAAGAATTATGATTATTATTGTATTAATATTAATATTACACCGATTCTTGGCCGTTTCGTTAAATATAAAGCTCGCTTCAACCTCTATACCGAGGGTAACAACACATATAATGTTAAGTAATGGAAATATAATGTGTGTGTTAGATGAACGAAAAATAAAGGTTTGTTAATTCGTCTCTAATCTACAAGTAACCCCATTTAAGGATGTTTTTCACTTTTGTTTATCTCCAATGGTTATTAAGATATCGAGGGTTATAATAGGATAATCCATAGACAATCACCCTGTACAGAGTAGTTTCATATATTTTAACACCTACCTACAGCTTTTATTTCTAGAGATATGAAAAAGAGTGTAAAAATAAAAATTGAAGATTTTAGTGTCTATTGGTGAAGAAAAGTAAAATAAAATGGCATCAGAAAGTAGAGAAAAAGACAAAACTTTAATTTTTTTAAATGGAACACGGTGCATTTTTGCATATTTTTAAAGGTCTTTTTTCTTTGATTCCAAAAATATATGTTGTCATTTGTTCTATACGTTTTGTAAATATTATGCAAAACAGTACCACACGAAACAGGTTGCCATGAAAAAAAATGACAGAATAATAATTCACATAATTACTGACAGTAAACTGTGATGATGTTCCTTTGTTTTATTTCTTATCACTAAATTATATTTCACATCAAAATCTACACCTTTTGATTTTATACTTTTTTCATATAAATATAAATAAATTCTATAGGTAGGTGTCAAAAAATTGATGAATGACAAATATAATTATATTTTCCCACATCTGAATAGCACATTTTAAAATATTTGGGTTTTTATATAAAAATCTGTTGGTAAACTGTCACAAATTAACAGAAATATTTTGTCCGTTTTTTTCATGGCAAGCTATATTCTACGTGAACTGTTTCACACAAAGAGGCATACTGTTTTATAAACAACCCGAGCAAGAACCAACATTTATAGTTTTGGAATCAGCTAAAATTGATTTTTCAAATATGCACAAATATTCAGGGTGTTCCATTTAAAAAAGCATAAGTTATGTTTCTTTCTCTACTTTCCGATGCCATTTTGTTTTATATTTTTTCGACAAAATCTACAACTTTTGTCTCATTTTTTTTTCTCATATCTCTAAACATAAAGGTATAGGTAGGTGTTAAAATATATGGAACTACCCTGTACAAAAAACAACTATAATCAAATACCTAGCAAATCCATTTCATAATATTTTCGTATTAATATATAATAAGTCCTTTCATGACATTAAATAACAGATCACAGAGTTTGGGTATGTAATAATTTTAACACGCTGCTGGTAATCTATTAGCCGCGCCTGTTATACATGTATAACACTAAAATGATTATTGATGTAAATTATAGCGTGCAAAGTAATATAAGATTCCTGAAAGCATGAAAATTTATTTTCATTGTGATTCCAACTTTACTCATTAAATAAACAGCACCCGCGGAATGATCGTCTTAATTACTCATCATTTTTTAAAACTCTATTAAATTCCAACCACATTTGCTACAGTTCTTGATAATACTAGACATATATGTCCCTCTGTACAGTAAGGATGGAAAATTATACATCTCCCACTCATATTAATTTTTAAATGTTTTAGATAAGTCGTTATTGATAGGTTACAGGTAGATTTGCTAATTTTTGATAAAGGTGCAAATTTGATGCCCAATCATGGTGGGTCTTTATCTTATATATCATTAAGGTATGTTGTACCTTAAAATAGGGATTTATTTATATCTGTATTATATGACTGATGGTCGACAGGTAGCGTACCTGCTTTTCATCCAAAAGTTCCAGGTTTGATTCCCGGTCGTGGCAATTAAAAATGCTGTGAGAAGGTTTTTGCCATTATACACGGTTATTGGGTGTGTCTCTTGTCTTTAAATGTGTAGCCCCCTCCCTTCCGGGATAAAGAAGTCGTAATTACATGTGTTATTTTTGTTTGTTTTTTCGGTTGCGCGATGCTGGACAGTCTCCCCGTGGCTTCCGACACCTCACGAAACGAGCACCAGCGAATAATCCACAGCCACTCCCCGCAGGGTTAGTGACTGTAGATAACAGACTCGTGTGCCCTAAGCAGACGGAGAGACCCAGGATGACCAGTTTCTAAATCTAAATCCGGCATTTCTCGTTCTCAACAACGGACTCGAAATCTCCGGGAATGTAAGGCAGCACTGGTGTTTAGTCTATCTCGTACGAGTGCCGTAGATGGTGGCATAGCAACTCGTAAAGTCGTGTTATGTCGGTGGATGTAGGCCCAAGTCGCATATATTGGACATGCAGATAATAAATGCATGAGCGACTCCGGTGCCTGACGGCAGGTCCTGCATTTGATATCAGGAACCTCTGCACCCATCACGCGACACCGATAAACCAAGGTGTTAATAACACCATCTTGACAGGCTACAATTAATCCCTCGGTCTCCGACTTCAGCCCTGCTGACCTTAAAAAACCGAAGTTTTGAATGAAAAGTATTGCGAAATATCTTTGGGACCGTATGCGAATATGGGGCATGGAGGTGCAGGTAACTTTGAGTTATATAAACACACCACAGAAATTAGACAATCCCCAAATCCAAAGCCAAAGGCTGTCCGGAAAGGGGCTACACATTAGAAAAAACGCAGAAAAATATCCATACCCACCGACATTGCCATCTGCCGATGCCTGGCTTCGAATCCGGACACGATAGGCAGTGTGGCCAGAGCAATGACTTTTACGCTTTACGTACGAGCATCCCGTCTTTGTTTCCAATTTGGCTGTAATTTTTCTTGGGGTACTGTATATTTATGTATTCTGAAACAATGTATAACATGGGTATGTAAATTAAAGAAAAATTTACTTATTTGCCTATTGTTTTAGTTTTTATATTCACCATCATCCACACACCCAATTAGGAAGCTGTAGGAATTGGTACTATTAAACTAATAGTACAGTTTTCCTTCAAAGGGATCTATAATCCCCATAAAACTAGTTCCACTATATTAAAAATATCTTGTCTAAAAAGAAGTGTGAACCAAAAACTTCACCGACTTTATTTGATTACGAAAGTTGAAAGTTGTAATCCAACTCTGTTAAAGCCAGCAATATGGCGGCTTTAACAGAGTTGGATTACAACTTTCAACTTCATTAAGCTCCGCCCAGTGGTACCGTTATTTCTTTACCTATTATTTATATCGTATGGCATCTCCTTATATTTTATCTCAATGCTTTACACCATCATTTCAAGGAGCAAAATACTTTGTGTTATTTAAAGATGGGTTGATACGTACCTCTTACGAGTTGTACCATAAGCAACTGTCAGTTGTACAGTTGGTGTTTGCCGGCCGACTGCAGTGGGCGCCAAGTAAATTTTACTAACCTCAAACACCAGTCTTGGTTCAGTAACCCCCAACTTACTAAAAGAGTTACTAGACTTGACACTAAATGATACTAACTGGTTACCCTCATAAAAATCTTTAATATAAAATTACTGTATGGACATTGGACACACAAACGTTTGACAACCCTGGTATATATATAAAAAAAAAACTATTAACATACACGATCAACAAGTGAGATCATAAAATACTTATCAGCTAACAAACAGTCAAGTGACAAAATGTACTTTTTACACACAACAATTAAATATTTATAGACACCTAAATAATATCGATTCGGTAAGATTATGATATATGTAACAGCTGATTTACACAATGGTTCAATGGTGAAATAAAACAAAAAAATAATAATAAGCGGGAATTACGTCGAGTTTCTCGCTGTTTTTACTTACACTATAGTTTTACGACGTAGCTTACGTAAGCGACCGTTAAAACGTAGATATCACATTCATTATTTCAATTTAACCAATAAACCAGATTAATTTCCGCTGTACAATGCAAATTGTATTTATATGACCAGGTGAAAGTTTTTACCTATCGATATGATAATCTAATAAATATTGTTTAAACTAAATCCCCTTATTAATGAAGTTATATACAAAAAAATATATATAGCACGTATGCTTCAGTACACATAAAATCAACTAAATATTACCAATAAAATTCACACCAAGACACAATCAAATTTTTAACTTGCGTGCTCGTACTGATGTTCCTCTGTCTGAACGTCTCAAACTCGGCGGTTCCCTGCAACAGCTTACAACCGAACCAAACCTCGTGACATTCCTAGAAGCGTCTCGACGGTACAGCTACACCCATGGACAGCAACCACGCAAGATATAAATTTGAATTTTTCAACGGCTCCAAGATACGTTGTTACCAGGTATCCATAAAATAATCCAGTACAAAAATAAAATCCCAATCCAGTACCAAAAATCCAGTACCAAAAATCTAGTACAAACAGCTGATACCAAGATATTCTTGTATCCTATACTGAAACCGATACTAAAACCCTAAAAGACAATTTTTCGTTTAGAACAAAAATTCCACAAATACCATTCTTAATTATTAGTATTAACAAAAGACTTAATTACCTCTTTCTGGATGGTCTCCAAATTCCTACGATGTTATAAACTTCTGTTTTCACGTGCTCAACGAACCATGCAAATGGCGTCTGAGGAAAATAGCAAATATCCTTCAAAGAAGAAATCGACTCCTTAATACACAATATGCACCTCTGTGCCTCTCCAAACAACCAAAGAGATCGATGAAATCACTATTCAAATAAAATCCCCCGTGATGGGCTTAATAAATTCAAATATCCAATATATATCTGAACAGCGCACTATGTCCTTAACAGACTTTTCACACGTGAATTAGTCGCTCGAATTCTAGAATCAGCGCAACTCCGTTAGATCGAAACTAAATCGATATCGGACCCGGTCAGTCAGGCAACCACCCCTACATTGACATGTAAGGTCGGTTGAATAACAGTGACCTCCATAAATTACAATGACCGATAAAATTCGTAATTTGACCCGTTACAACCACCCCCCTTCTCAGAAAAATTTACCCCGTAAATTTTCCAAAAAGGACGTGCCTTATCAGTCGTCACGTCTCGTCTTTGTTAATACCAACAAAAAAACAAAAAAAAAAACGTCACACTCACATCCCAAATAAAACAGAATTAGCACACAACTAACTATACTCGTGAGGTTTAAAATGCATGGAGACGACTCACCTCAAGATCGTCCCACTAGCAAACTGAATACCAACGGGAGTGTTCCCGGGTGTGTCACGGCGGGAACCCTTCCGCCGACAACCGACGGGGGCCACAGCAGTTTGGTTAGCCAGGCCTCGACCTGGCTAACCAAACCGGAGACCTGCTGCATGCCTGATCCACCGCAACGTTTCAGGCAGCCTCCGTCTACTCCACATTAAAGTGAGTCGAACGAAATGTCCACGCCCCCAACACATCAAGGTACCTCTAGGTCTGAAACAAAATAAACGTGGCCGTTCTGAGGACTTTTACCTCACATAGGAGCATCCCATGGTGACAGTATTCTTTACCGCCTTGGCCCCTGTCACAGAGCCAAACGACACTACAACACCTACCTAACCTCACTTAGTGGGTTCCAGCCCTCTAAGCGGGTTAACGACGAAACGACAAAGACAATAGCGTGAGACGATAACAAGCCTATCAAAAACCGCAGAATCAACATAATCATGTAACAGTGAAACAAGAAACAGCAAGCCTGTTTTGACAATAAGCCACAAACAGAACAACTGGAATGGAATACGTGTAAAATATTAGTGACATGCAGATCAATGCCCCAAAAGAGCGTAAAACGAACCAACAACGGTCATTCTCGACCAAAATACCAAAACGATTGCTAGCCAGGACCAACCCAGACCTAACTAACCCACTGCATGCCAAAAATACACCACGCGTACCCAAACACAGGCCTACCATTTAGTCGCCTTTTACGACACGCAGGTAAACAACACGGTGGTAGTATTCTACAATGCCCCCGCCACAGGGCGTTCCATACTGCTACTCCAGTTTCATGTCTCCGCCTGGATCAACATACGGTTTTAGGTCCTTCACGTGCCAAGTACCTTTACACACACGACCAGACATATCCTCTAACAAATAAACGCAATAGCCGTACTTTTTCTTAACTCGATAAGGTCCTTCAAATTTACCAGCCAACTTAGCCGTGAAATAATTACCAGCGTCCGATAATACATATTTCCTTTTCAAAACCTTGTCACCTACATCGTAACGAACATCTCTCCGTCTCAAGTTATACTGGTTACGAGATCTATTGTAAGCTTGATTTATACGCCGCGCTACGAACCCACGCATTTTATTAAGTGCAACTAATTTACCGTCTAAATTAGGTTGGTGGTCATCAATAGCGATATTGTTACGTTCATATTCGGTACCATGCACACACATCTCTTTGCCAAAATTGATGAAATACGGAGTCTGACCGGTAACCTCATGACGCGCTGTACGCAATGCACAACCAAGAGCACTCAAATTACAATCCCATTCTCTTTGATTGTCTTTTATATAAGAAGAAATCATAGTTTTCAAGACCCGATTATAACGCTCAGTTGCGTTCGGCGCAGGATGATAATTAGGATTATACAGGATACGAACACCGTATTTCTGAGCTAAATTTGCAAATAATCTACCCTTAAATTGTACTCCATTGTCACATCGTATTACTTGCGGTACTCCGTATACTAAAAATACTTGCTCTTCTATCAACTTGACAACAGTATGAGCTAGGGCTCGTTTAATTGGGAAAAATAAATTAAACTCACTAAAGTTATCCGTAACTACTAAAATGTACATATTGCCTTGTTTACTTTTCGGGTCCGAATAAGTCCATGCTTATAACTTGCCAACATCGATCAGCTACCACCCGTTTACCCATCAAACCAGCTGGTCGTTTTTGTTCAGGCTTCGCCTTCTGACAAACCTCACAAGATCTAACGTATCTACTTATGTCCGATATCATCTGCGGCCAATAATACAACCTAGCTACACGACCGAAAGTCTTATAAATTCCCAGATGGCCGGAGGTTTCAACATCGTGACACGAGCGGACAATAGCTTTACGTTTATTCTTGGGTACTACCGGTTTCCAAAAATCTTCATTACGACGTAACTCAGGAAAATCTAACTCGGTATATTTATACAACTGATCGTCTAGGATTCTCCACTTAGAAAAGTTCAACGGATTTTTTTCGACGCGTTTCAACATATTAATATACCACTTATCGCGTATCTCGCCAAGCTCTATGCAGTTTAACTCGATATTTTCGTCAACAACTGGTCGCGACAAAGCGTCAGGTACTATATTCTCTTTACCTTTCCGATGTATTACCGTATAGTCGAACTGTTGTAATCTTAGCGCCCATCTACCTAATCTACCTTGAGGGTTTTCTAAATTATCTAACCACTGTAAGCTGTAACAGTCTGTCACCACCGAAAATTTTGCCCCTTCTAAGTAACAACGAAGCTTCTCAATACTCCACAGTACACAAAGAAGCACTCTCTCTACCGCTGAGTATTTACGTTCTTGCTTAGACAAGGTGCGAGACAAATAACAAATCACATGTTCTTCGCCGTCAAATTTTTGAGTCAAAACCGAACCTAACGCGTATGCAGAAGCGTCAGTCTGCAATACAAATGGATACTCAAAATTTGGACACGTAAGTATAGGCGCGGACACCAAAGCATCCTTTATGTTTCGGAAGGAATCTTCGCAACTGTCATCCCAATTAAACTTAGAACCTTTCTTAAGCAAATTTGTCAACGGTACTACTAGATCAGAAAAGGTAGGTATAAACCGTCGGTACTAAGAGACCATACCTATCAAACGTCTGACTTCAGTGACGGTCCTTGGCGCTGCCATATTAGTGATACAAGCGACTTTATCCGGGTCAACATGAAGTCCATTACGATTTACTACATAACCGAGGTACTTTAGTTCAGGCCTACAAATAAAACATTTCTCGCGATTAAGCGTCAGCCCCGCCTCGTATAAGCGTCTAAAAACTTCGGTCAAAATTTCTACATGTTTGTCGAAATCGGGAGCAACCACTACTATGTCATCCAAGTAACAAAACACATATGGTTCAAGTTCCGGACCGAGAATTGTATCTATCAGCCGTTGGAAAGTTGCTGGGGAGTTATGCAATCCAAAAGGGAGCCTGGTAAATTGGTACAAACCCCTACCGGGAATGGTAAAAGCAGTGTACTGCTTACTGTCTTCTTCTAACGCGACCTGCCAAAATGCGCTCTCAATATCTAAACTCGTTAAGTATTTTGCCGAACTCAACTTCGATAAGATCGAATTTATATAAGGCAATGGGTACGCATCCCGTTCCGTGACCGCGTTTAATTTGCGAAAATCTACGCAAAACCGTTGAGTACCATCCTTCTTCGGCACTAATAGTACGGGCGATGACCATGCCGATTTGCTACTCTCCACCACACCTTGTTTCAGCATCTTGTCTAGCTCATCATCAATGATCTTTTGTTTAAAAGGCGAGACAGGGTAATACCGCTGTTTAATCGGTGGGCTAGACGTAACTATTTTATGTTTTATCAAGGTAGTACATCCTTTTTTATCTCTTATCTTCCCGAAATATTCATCCACGACCGTATCTAACCGAGACTGTTGGTTACTATTTAAATTGAATTCGATGGAATTGACCACAGGTACAGGTAAGTCTTGCGAAGAAAAATGCCATTCGCCACGTCTCATGTCTGGTACTATCCCCATATGTACCCAAAAATCTACGCCTAAGATTAAACTGTGCCTCAATTTCGGGACTACATAAATATTCATTACTTTTACTAGTTCGCGCACTCTAATTGGAACCGTAATAACTCCTATACATTCACAAGTGTCACTAGTTGCTACTGTGCACGTCACCCGTTTATCAATGTCTAATTTAATACCCAAAGACTGTAAGATTTTCCAACCCGATTCTCCTAAAAACGTCTTGTTGGCACCGGAGTCCAACAAACCAAAAAAATCTTGCCCCAAAATATTAACCTTTAAATAAGGACATTCACCGTCACCCACATGAGCCAATATATAATCGAGAACCGGAGAAACCTTTTCCTTCCTTAAAGCGGCCTGTTTACTACTAATAGAGAACAACGAACGGCCTACCGTTGCCTCCTTTGGCCGTTTCCCGGGTTACAATCAGGACACGTATTTTTCGTTACATTCGGTCTATTGCATCTAAAACACCTGATATTTAGCTTAACTTGACAATCCCGTGCAATATGATTGAGTTTGCCACAACGGAAACAATTTTTATGTCTAGGAATCTGAGCTACTACCTCGCGTACTAATGGTTTACTCGAATGGATAGACTTATTTTTAGAAGTAGGTTGGTAGTCTAGATCGGGTTCACATGTAAGGTTGCCTGGAACTGGAGGTACAAACTCGTCTATGCATTCCTTTGTCCTCTCTATCCTCCTACAAAATTCAACTAATTCGAAGGGAGTTTTAATGTAATCAACACCCGTAAATAATCGTTCTTGGTAAAACGGAGCTATATTTTTACGCAAAACTTCCATTCGCTTATGGTCAGGTACAGGATAAGGTAGCCTATCAAATAAACTAGACATCGTGGCAATATAAATGCCTATCGGTTCGTCACCTTGAGTACGCTTTTCAATTTGGCGCCAGAGTTTGTCCGCGGAGGGTGCAAATTGATCTCGCATTAACGCAATTAATTCGTCCCAACTTGACGCGTTCTTACCTACAAAATGATACCATTTCAATGCATCTCCATCGAACAAGTCTGAGGCATAATTGAACAGTTGTTGTTTATTTACATGACGACTCCTACAACAATCATCAACCCGTTGTAAAAAGCATTAAAACTGAGCAACCCTTGATCACCAGAAAATTTTAGATCCCATTTATATACCGGGATACTCGAAAAATTACTCGCGCACGCCACTGGTGTCGAGTCAATATTTACTTTTCCTACATCTAACTCCCCAACAGGTGAATTACTACTCTCGCCCGTTACTTTATCATCGAATGTTTCTAACCTACTCGTGCTTGCCAAAGCGTTTTTGTTTTTAGCGTCAGGCTCAAACGTTTT
The DNA here is from genome assembly GCA_963680705.1 of Rhagium mordax. NCBI lineage: Eukaryota > Metazoa > Arthropoda > Insecta > Coleoptera > Cerambycidae > Rhagium > Rhagium mordax. Next base: position 59,544,939 of record OY796656.1, read on the forward strand.
TAATTTACTAGTATAATCGGAAACAAATTCCATCAAAGAAGTAAGTGTTTTACAACGCCGCGTGGATAGCAACTCGTCGCTAGTTGAGATGCGGTCTATTCGATTAAAAACATGTGCGAATTTCGTTTCTATTGTTTTGCTCTGTTTAGGAACACCTGAAAAACTATTAATGGATTCTTTAATTTCTAATAATTTTTTATCGCATTCATCGAGTTCAGTTTTCGGATCTAATTGTATTGAACTGTGAATAACATTACCTGATTTTTCTAAAAGCAAAACGCCACGTAAACATTTTCTCAAAGAGTCAACGCTGCCTTGTTCTGAAATACTGCGCACGCGTAGTTCGTATTCTAATTCGTTTTTGGTTAAGCGATCAATGTCAAGTTTAAATTGGCCAGCCATATTAATAGGATTTAGTCAAACGAAAAAAAAGAAATATTCAAAATTTCTAACCAGCCTTGTTATATGTTCTCACTTGCAAATATATATACAGGGTGTCAAAGTTTTAGTATTATACAAAAAAAATTGAATCGAATAGGGCCCCACGTTGGGCGCCAAAAATTATGATACGTACCTCTTACGAGTTGTACCATAAGCAACTGTCAGTTGTACAGTTGGTGTTTGCCGGCCGACTGCAGTGAAGATGGTCGGGGTTCTTGATAGATGGAAAAATATGTTTGGGCGCCAAGTAAATTTTACTAACCTCAAACACCAGTCTTGGTTCAGTAACCCCCAACTTACTAAAAGAGTTACTAGACTTGACACTAAATGATACTAACTGGTTACCCTCATAAAAATCTTTAATATAAAATTACTGTATGGACATTGGACACACAAACGTTTGACAACCCTGGTATATATATAAAAAAAAAACTATTAACATACACGATCAACAAGTGAGATCATAAAATACTTATCAGCTAACAAACAGTCAAGTGACGGAATGTACTTTTTACACACAACAATTAAATATTTATAGACACCTAAATAATATCGATTCGGTAAGATTATGATATATGTAACAGCTGATTTACACAATGGTTCAATACCTATATGGTGAAATAAAACAAAAAAATAATAATAAGCGAGAATTACATCGAGTTTCTCGCTGTTTTTACTTACACTATAGTTTTACGACGTAGCTTACGTAAGCGACCGTTGAAACGTAGATATCACATTCATTATTTCAATTTAACCAATAAACCAGATTAATTTCCGCTGTACAATGCAAATTGTATTTATATGACCAGGTGAAAGTTTTTACCTATCGATATGATAATCTAATAAATATTGTTTAAACTAAATCCCCTTATTAATGACGTTATATACAAAAAAATATATATAGCACGTATGCTTCAGTACACATAAAATCAACTAAATATTAACAATAAAATTCACACCAAGACACAATCAAATTTTTAACTTGCGTGCTCGTACTGATGTTCCTCTGTCTGAACGTCTCAAACTCGGCGGTTCCCTGCAACAGCTTACAACCGAACCAAACCTCGTGACATTCCTAGAAGCGTCTCGACGGTACAGCTACACCCATGGACAGCAACTACGCAAGATATAAATTTGAATTTTTCAACGGCTCCAAGATACGTTGTTACCAGGTATCCATAAAATAATCCAGTACAAAAATAAAATCCCAATCCAGTACCAAAAATCCAGTACCAAAAATCCAGTACCAAAAATCTAGTACAAACAGCTGATACCAAGATATTCTTGTATCCTATACTGAAACCGATACTAAAACCCTAAAAGGCAATTTTTCGTTTAGAAGAAAAATTCCACAAATACGATTCTTAATTATTAGTATTAACAAAAGACTTAATTACCTCTTTCTGGAGGGTCTCCAAGTTCCTACGATGTTATGAACTTCTGTTTTCACGTGCTCAACGAACCATGCAAATGGCGTCTGAGGAAAATAGCAAATATCCTTCAAAGAAGAAATCGACTCCTTAATACATAATATGCCTCTCCAAACAACCAAAGAGATCGATGAAATCGCTATTCAAATAAAATCCCCCGTGATGGGCTTAATAAATTCAAATATCCAATATATATCTGAACAGCGCACTATGTCCTTAACAGACTTTTCACACATGAACTAGTCGCTCGAATTCTAGAATCAGCGCAACTCCGTTAGATCGAAACTAAATCGATATCGGACCCGGTCAGTCAGGCAACCACCCCTACATTGACATGTAAGGTCGGTTGAATAACAGTGACCTCCATAAATTACAATGACCGATAAAATTCGTAATTTGACCCGTTACAGGGTGCTCCAGTTATCGAGTTGTTTATCTTTTAAAACATAAATTTGGCGTCCTTGAATGTTTTAGAAAGTAGTATGATCTTGTGAATAATGAATTTGGTCATTCGATGAAGTCTTTACATGTGGATAATGGTACTGAATATAATAATAGAGAAACGAAGAAGTTTTTATCAGAAAAAGAAATTGAATGGAGACTACAGCGCCTTATACTCCTGAACAAAATGGTAGATCAGAAAGAGAGAATAGAACTATTATGGATAGTGGAAAGTAAAGTCAATGCTTTATGGAAAGGTTGTACCGAAATATTTATGGACAGAGGCAGTAAATCCTACTGTTTATTTATTAAATCGAACGGTAAATACACAAGTTCTTTAACTTGTGTATTTACCGTTCGATTTAATAAATAAACAACGCCGTTTGAAATTTGAACTGGTAAAAAACCTATACTTAATCATATAAAAACTTTTGGAAGTACTGTCTTTATGTTTGTTTCTCATAACAGATAAAAAAAATTCACAGTCCTTCGCAAATTTGCATGCGCAAGCCAACTGGCACAATTTGCATGACCGTCTAAAAGCGCCTTAACCTTGGAGAAACGAATTTACTTGATCAAATGCTATGGAATCGTAAATGTTTCTTATAAATACGTAATAAAAGTTTTCAATGAGAAGTATCCAGATGTTACAGTGATTCACAGTATGTAAATTAATTTATAAATTTGATACCACCGGGGAAGTAAAAAATGTGAAAAAAACAAAAACAATTAAATTAAGATGACGCTGCTACTCTGTAGATTGTAGAAGAACACCCAAGATGGTCGTTAAATTTAGGTATTAGCAAATCTCATATTCAGAAGACTTTAGTCGTTTGGACTTTTATTTAACTATGGGTGAGAAAATTTAGCAGATAGATCATTTTATCGAAACATTTTATTCGTGGACGAATCTACCTTTAAGACTAATGGGCCATGGGATAGTTTCCTCTCAAAATTGTAGGTACTGGGCTCAGGAAAATCCTACTTTCCGATTTACCACTAACAGTCGAAAGTTTAAAAATGACATATTGCATCATAGAATAAACGGTCCTTATTTTATTGATAGAATTTTGAACCAAGATACTTATTTATAACTTTTAAATAATTTTGTTTTGGAAATTGGACAATGAAAATTTAAAACGTAGAAGAATAATTTTTCAACAAGACGGATGTCCAGCACATTCTACAATTCGAGTTCGAGTTCGAGCATTTCGGCCGCAACGATTTCGAAGACGACGTAGATTTATTAAAGCAAAAAATTGTGGAAGCTCTTGCAACCACAAATGAAGATGTGACCTCCAATGCATACGAAGAATTTAGAAAAAGATTAGAGAAATGTTTACTTTTTGGAGGTCTACATGTAGAATTGTTCTCAACTTAGTTAAATGAAATGTAATTTTTTTGAAATTAAGTTTTTTAAATAATTGGAAACACTTTGCTAAATAAAATGTCCAATAAAGATGTAAAAAAGCAATTCACTTAAAAGTTCATAAATTTTCAAATTTTTAGAATACCCTGTATAATTTATCTTAAGTTTGACGACTGCTTATGACTTCCTATGCCAAGGAAAACTTTTTATAAAGAATAACTTTTTCTCGGCAAATAAAAAATAAGAGAGTTTACAAGACTGCGGTACCTCATCCAGAGACACACCTGGTTTGCCCAACTTAATATGATAATATACAGGAAGTCCCATTAGAATGGGTCATTTGCGATGCCATACTTTTGACTCGTCCTGTATGAAATACAAAATAGGGCTTTCGGTAATATCAAAAAATTATATTTAAATCCTAATAGATTTTTGTAATATTTTGTGGTTTGAGCAGAAAAAATCGATTTTTAAAAATTACTCAATTTTATTTGTCTCTCCCTGTATACAAACACATATTTGTCACAATATATTATTTGAAGTTAAAGAAATCGATTTTTAAAAATTACTCAATTTTATTAGTCTCGCCCTGTATACAGACACATATTTGTCACAATATATTATTTGAAGTTAAAGAAATAACATTCATGCAAAGAATTGCAATCGAATCCTTAAATTGCTATAAATATTTTTTATAAAAATAACCACTTTATATCTTTAACACCCTGTACCTCAAAAACTAGTCACAGGATTGAGTTGGGACCTTGACAGTTCTGATCAGGAAATCAAAATCTACAACATACTAATATTTTAGCAAAAATTCACCGAGAGCCATTTTTACCTATATTTTGTGCGGAGCCCTTTAGTTTTCTCCATGTTGAGGTCAAATTATTATTATAATAATTTTGTTGAACAGCTACAAATCTTTTAAAACGTTAATTATTCTAATAAAATACTTGAGAACATGAAAATAAAGGCAACGTTGGTGGGCTTCTCAAAATGCGTAAACTGTATTAACTATATGCAGTCGGGCTTAGTAAGGTGGTGATGTGAAGTGGCTTGAGGTGGCTTGAGAAGAACTGGGAAATATATATTTAAGTAAATATTAAATAAGGTTACCTCTCTCCTGTTGCTAAATGTATATAAATTGTCCTATGCGCAGTCGTGTGAAATACACACTTCTAACTACAATAGGAAGCCTGGGCTTCTGAGAGCCTGTGATATGTACCGGGCTTGGTATAGGTAGTTGGGTACGTATATATATATATATATATATATATATATATATATATATATATATATATATATATATAGCTTCTTATTCTTTCTTAGGTTTTTTCTTCCATTAATTTTAATTTATTAAATTAATGGAAGAAAAAACCTAAGAAAGAATAAGAAGCTGTATGAAATCAAAGTCCAAGAATAATCAATAAACTATATATATATATATATATATATATATATATATATATATATATATTATTTTATATTTACTTAAATATATATTTCCCAGTTCTTCTCAAGCCACCTCAATCCACTTCACATGACCACCTTACTAAGCCCGACTGCATATAGTTAATACAGTTTACGCATTTTGAGAAGCCCACCAACGTTGCCTTTATTTTCATGTTCTCAAGTATTTTATTAGAATAATTAACGTTTTAAAAGATTTGTAGCTGTTCAACAAAATTATTATAATAATAATTTGACCTCAACATGGAGAAAACTAAAGGGCCCCGCACAAAATATGGGTAAAAATGGCTCTCGGTTAATTTTTGCTAAAATGTTAGTATGTTGTAGATTTTGATTTCCTGATCAGAACTGTCAAGGTCCCAACTCAATCCTGTGACTAGTTTTTGAGGTACAGGGTGTTAAAGATATAAAGTGGTTATTTTTATAAAAAATATTTATAGCAATTTAAGGATTCGATTGCAATTTTTTGCATGAATGTTATTTCTTTAACTTCAAATAATATATTGTGACAAATATGTGTCTGTATACAGGGCGAGACAAATAAAATAGAGTAATTTTTAAAAATCGATTTCTTTAACTTCAAATAATATATTGTGACAAATATGTGTTTGTATACAGGGCGAGACAAATAAAATAAAGTAATTTTTAAAAATCGATTTTTTCTGCTCAAACCACAAAATATTACAAAAATCTATTAGGATTTAAATATAATTTTTTTATATTACCGAAAGCCCTATTTTGTATTTCATACAGGACGAGTCAAAAGTATGGCATCGCAAATGACCCATTCTAATGGGACTTCCTGTATATTATCATATTAAGTTGGGCAAACCAGATGTGTCTCTGGATGAGGTACCGCAGTCTTGTAAACTCTCTTATCTTGATTTGCCGAGAAAAAGTTATTCTTTATAAAAAGTTTTCCTTGTCATAAGAAGTCATAAGCAGTCGTCAAACTTAAGATAAATTATACAGTGTATTCTAAAAATTTGAAAATTTATGAACTTTTAAGTGAATTGCTTTTTTACATCTTTATTGGACATTTTATTTAGCAAAGTGTTTCCAATTATTTAAAAAACTTAATTTCAAAAAAATTACATTTCACTTAACTAAGTTGAGAACTATTCTACAAGTAGACCTCCAAAAAGTACACATTTCTTTTTCTAAATTTTTCGTATGCATTGGAGGTCACATCTTCATTTGTGGTTGCAAGAGCTTCCACAATTTTTTGCTTTAATAAATCTACGTCGTCTTCGAAATCGTTGCGGCCGAAATGCTCGAACTCGAACTCGAATTGTAGAATATGCTGGACATCCGTCTTGTTGAAAAATTATTCTTCTACGTTTTAAATTTTCATTGTCCAATTTCCAAAACAAAATTATTTAAAAGCTCTAAATAAGTATCTTGGTTCAAAATTCTATCAATAAAATAAGGACCGTTTATTCTATGATGCAATATGTCATTTTTAAACTTTCGACTGTTAGTGGTTAATCGGAAAGTAGGATTTTCCTGAGCCCAGTACCTACAATTTTGAGAGGAAACTATCCCATGGCCCATTAGTCTTTAAAGTAGATTCGTCCACGAATAAAATGTTTCGATAAAATGATCTATCTGCTAAATTTTCTCACCCATAGTTAAACAAAAGTCCAAACGACTAAAATCTTCTGAATATGAGATTTGCTAATACCTAAATTTAACGACCATCTTGGGTGTTCTTCTACAATCTACAGAGTCTAAAACTACACCGGTTGCAGCGTCATCTTAATTTAATTGTTTTTGTTTTTTTTCACATTTTTTACTTCCTCGGTGGTATCAAATTTATAAATTAATTTACATACTGTGAATCACTGTAACATCTGGATACTTCTCATTGAAAACTTTTATTGCGTATTTATAAGAATCATTTCCGATTCCATAGCATTTGATCAAGTAAATTCGTTGTTTCAAGTTTAAGGCGGTTTTAGACGGTCATGTAAATTGTGCCAGTTGGCTTGTGCATGCAAATTTGCACAAATGTACTGAGTCGTTGTACATCTGTTTAGATGCTCATGCAATTTGCGAAACTGATTTGTGCATGCAAATTTGCACAAATGAACGTCATTCTATTCATTTAACGTTCAGTCTACCTTACACAGTTAGCATATCAAGAGTGTTGATTTTTGACAATAAAAATGGAAAATATTGATGAGGAATTACTTTTTGCTACAGCTGTGGTTTGTGTTATATCAGACGTGCGACTGTCAGCTACGTTGAGATTTTGACGGAGAAGTTACGAGGATCTGAAATTTTTCACATGTATTTATACACCAGCACGACGGGCATTCGGTAATAATAACAAATTACGCTGAACAAACTCTGTATTTAAGCTTTTCTTCATAATTGGAAACACTTTGTTAAATAAATAAAATTTCAATAACGACGTAAGAAATGTTTGCTTAAAGTCGATTTAATATATTCTAATTTTTAGAATTAAGGGGATAATAGCACCCAACATATTTTTGAAAATTCATATTTCCGTTACTATTCATCGGAATCGTTTCAAATTTTTATGGATGATATAGAATTATGTAATCTAGGGCTGTGTGCATGCATATTTGAATCGGCCGAAAAAAATTTAAAAAAAATCGAAAAAATGTGAATTTTTCCAAACCCTTGCACATGCATCTAGAAAATGATTTGTGTGAAGTTAGCGACGAATTTCCAGCGACGAATTACGAATTCTGGAAGCCCGCGTAAATTTGGCAACCTCGCAGCATCTTCAGCGACGATTATGTCTCGGGGTGATATACCCGTCGCTGAAAGCGTATTTTACTACATACTTGCTTCCATGATTGAATTATTGAATAGCAACCGATTTTAACCATCTTTACATAATTTTAAGTTTCAATATCTAGCCCAAAAACTAAAATTACAGTAAAAACCTTACAACATGTGTTTCTTGAGGAAACGATATTTGGATGAAATAACGTATTCTGCCATAATTAAAGCGTTATAGGTATGCAAAATTACTTGCAAAAGTATATTATGGGAGCGACGGAATAGTATAATATAATTGAAAAATTTTAAATAACGTAATAACCGCGCGATAAAAGTAAACGATATTCAGAAGAAAAATGATGTATTCTAGAACAATCATAACTGTATACACGAAATTACTTGCAAACTTATATTACGAGAGGGACGAAATATTTCCTACCCCTTTGAAAAATATTAAATAACAGAAAAACCGTACGAAAAAAATAAACGATAATCGGAAGAAAAATAATACATTCTAGCACAACTATAACGGTATACACCAAATTACTTGCAAACTTATATTATGAGAGGGACGAAATATTCCCCCCCCTTTGAAAAATATTAAATAACAGAAAAACCGTACGACAAAAATAAACGATATTCGGAAGAAAAATAATACATTCTAGCACAACCATAACGGTATACACCAAATTACTTGCAAACTTATATTATGAGAGGGACGAAATATTCCCCCCCCTTTGAAAAATATTAAATAACAGAAAAACCGTACCACAAAAATAAACCATATTCGGAAGAAAAATAATACATTCTAGCACAATCATAACTGTATACGCCAAATTACTTGCAAACTTATATTATGAGAGGGACGAAATATTTCCTCCCCTTTTGAAAAATATTAAATAACAGAAAAACCGTACGATAAAAATAAACGATATTCGGAAGAAAAATAATATATTCTAGCACAATCATAACTGTATACACGAAATTACTTGCAAACTTATATTATGAGAGGGACGAAATATTTCCTTCCCCTTTGAAAAATATTAAATAACAGAAAAACCGTACGACAAAAATAAACGATAATCGGAAGAAAAATAATACATTCTAGCACAACCATAACGGTATACACCAAATTACTTGCAAACTTATATTATGAGAGGGAAGAAATATTTCCTCCCCCTATGAAAAATATTAAATAACCAAAAAGCCGTCCGACAAAAATAAACGATATTCGGAAGAAAAATAATACATTCTATCACAATCATAACGGTATACACCAAATTACTTGCAAACTTGTATTATGAGAGGGACGAAATATTTCCTCCCCCTTTGAAAAATATTAAATAACAGAAAAACCGTACGACAAAAAAAAACGATATTCGGAAGATAAATAATACATTCTATCACAATCATAACGGTATACACCAAATTACTTGCAAACTTATATTATGAGAGGGACGAAATATTTCCTCCCCCTTTGAAAAATATTAAATAACAAAAAAACCGTACGTTAAAAATAAACGATATTCGGAAGAAAAATAATACATTCTACCACAATCATAACTGTATACACGAAATTACTTGCAAACTTATATTATGAGAGGGACGAAATATTTCCTCCCCCTTTGAAAAATATTAAATAACAGGAAAACCGTACGACAAAAATAAACGATATTCGGAAGATAAATAATACATTCTATCACAATCATAATGGTATACATCAAATTACTTGCAAACTTATATTATGAGAGGGACGAAATATTTCCTCCCCCTTTGAAAAATATTAAATAACAGAAAAACCGTACGACAAAAATAAACGATATTCGGAAGAAAAATAATACATTCTAGCACAACCATAACGGTATACACCAAATTACTTGCAAACTTATATTATGAGAGGGACGAAATATTTCCTCCCCCTTTGAAAAATATTAAATAACAGAAAAACCGTACGACAAAAATAAACGATATTCGGAAGATAAATAATACATTCTATCACAATCATAACGGTATACATCAAATTACTTGCAAACTTATATTATGAGAGGGACGAAATATTTCCTCCCCCTTTGAAAAATATTAAATAACAAAAAAACCGTACGATAAAAATAAACGATATTCGGAAGAAATATAATATATTCTAGCACAATCATAACTGTATACACGAAATTACTTGCAAACTTATATTATGAGAGGGACGAAATATTTCCTCCCCCTTTGAAAAATATTAAATAACAAAAAAACCGTACGATAAAAATAAACGATATTCGGAAGAAAAATAATACATTCTACCACAATTATAACTGTATACACGAAATTACTTGCAAACTTATATTATGAGAGGGACGAAATATTTCCTCCCCCTTTGAAAAATATTAAATAACAAAAAAACCGTACGATAAAAATAAACGATATTCGGAAGAAAAATAATATACATATTCTACACAATCATAACTGTATACACGAAATTACTTGCAAACTTATATTATGAGAGGGACGAAATATTTCCTACCCCTTTGAAAAATATTAAATAACAGAAAAACCGCACGACAAAAATAAACGATAATCGGATGAAAAATAATACATTCTAGCACAACCATAACGGTATACACCAAATTACTTGCAAACTTATATTATGAGAGGGACGAAATATTTCCTCCCCTTTTGAAAAATATTAAATAACAGAAAAACCGTACGACAAAAATAAACGATAATCGGAAGAAAAATAATACATTCTAGCACAATCATAACTGTATACACGAAATTACTTGCAAACTTATATTATGAGAGGGACGAAATATTTCCTCCCCCTTTGAAAAATATTAAATAACAGAAAAACCGTACGACAAAAATAAACGATATTCGGAAGATAAATAATACATTCTATCACAATCATAACGGTATACATCAAATTTCTTGCAAACTTATATTATGAGAAGGACGAAATATTTCCTCCCCTTTGAAAAATATTAAATATCAGAAAAACCGTACGACAAAAATAAACGATATTCGGAAGAAAAATAATACATTCTACCACAATCATAACTGTATACACGAAATTACTTGCAAACTTATATTATAAGAGGGACGAAATATTTCCTCCCCCTTTGAAAAATATTAAATAACAGAAAAACCGTAAGACAAAAATAAACGATATTCGGAAGTAATATCATACATTCTACCACAATTATAACTCTATATGCCATATTACTTGCAAACTTATGTTATGCCAGGAACGAAATATCTCCTACCCCTGTGAAAAATATTAAATAACGCAAAAACCGCACGATAGAAAAATAATATGTATATTAATAGTAGATATTAGGAGGTCATAAAGTTCCACCACAAGTAAAACGAATGTTGATGTTTGGCAACACTTTGCAAACACAATTAAAACAGAATTTTTTTCAGCCAAGGAGTCACAAAGACAAAAGCAACTTTTGGAATAATATTTCTGGTGATATTATTCTCAAGTATAGAAAGTGTTACGCGTTTAAAAGATTTAACCTTCTCAAATTATAGCAGACAGAAAAAGCACGACCAAAGTTCATACAAAAAGCATTCTCAAACAATAAAAGAGATATGTCATATAGTTTTTATTGAATATTGAAAACAGTCGGCTCTGTCCAGGGAAACAGATTTTTCCTCAAAAAAATCAAAGAAATTGCAAAAGCGACATTTAAACAAATTCCATTAATAATTTATACCATATATTTCTAAGTCAAAGTAACTTTCGTGTTAGTTACGCTACATTTTGCAAATTAAGACCTTTCTGGTCCAAGTGTCTCAGAAAGATATACTTGTCCGTGTATGCAGCACGTAAATATTAATTTGGTTATAAAAAATTAAAGATAAATAATATCATAAATGAAAAGGGTAGAGGGGAGATATGTAAAGCTTTATGTTGTGAAGGTACAATTTTAAGGGAAAGTTGGTTGGAACGAAAATGTGCAGCATGCGAAGATAGAAAAGTTGAAACTTTGGAGTATGAAACATCAGATACACTATTCTATGAACAGTGGCTTACAAAAGTCTATACAATAACTACACAGGATAAACAAAAATTATGTAGACGAACAGTGAAAGAAAAAATCAGTTGCAGAAAGGAAGAACCTGTGCAGAAATTAACAGAACAAATAAACCCTTAAAAAATAAAGGCAACAAAAGAAATTAAACAAAATTTGACACCAAATTAATGAGATCTTCATTCGTATGGATTCTTCAGAAAATTATACGTGCAAATAAGGGGAAGGAGTCCAGTTGGCATATTTTGGAGGATCCAAGGCCCAGCTTAGCCTTCACGCGGTAGTTTCATATCATAAATAAGCAAATATGTTTATTAAAGCCACTTGTAGAATTTCAAAAAGCTTGCGTTACGACCCGCCAGATATTTGCGGCCATTTGAGGCCAGTATTTGCAGCAATCTTAAAAATGTGACCTTCTGCAACAACTTTTCATCTTTTAAGTGATTGCCCTTCCACCCAATATAGAAATAGGAAAATGTTTTACCATTTGGGAACTCATGTAGCCCAAACTTTAAAAGCTCTTAATATCTTCTGGCACTATAGTGAAAAAGGTCACGGCAAAGGAGCGCCAGATGGAACTGGAGGATACCCCAAACGGACGGCAAGGCAAGGGGAGTTGATATATCCGATTTTGAAACCAATGTTTGTAAACTTAAAGAAAGTTGCAAGGGAATAAATATTTTCGAAGTAGAGGAAGATGCTATTATCAAAAATGTTGAAAAGAAATTGCCAACAACTTATCGAACATTTAAGGGCATTCTTCAGACTCATGAAATAGTATGGCCCAAACTAGTCCCAAATACGCTACAAATGCGTAAGTTAACTTAATGTTTGTTCAAGTTCACAAAATTTTTGTTCACATTACTCTTTGGGACAATTTTCTCTGCAGAAATACAAAAGTGTCCTTTTACTAATTTGTTCGTTTTGTTTAATGGCGAGGGGTGTTTCGCTGAAAATATTATGTACACTAATTCCCATGAAAACAAGTAATTCCTCTAATTCCCTACTAATTTCACTAATTCATAACTAATTCCCCTAATTCTTTACTAATTCCCCTAATTCTTTACTAATTCCTCTAATTCTCAACTAATTCCCCTAATTCTCTACTAATTCCCTACTAATTTCTTAGTAATTCCTCTAATTCTTAAGTAATTCTCTTAATTCTTCATACTGATTTGTAGTTAACACCAATAGTGGAACCTATTCATAAGCAATAATATTAAGGTAACAATATCAATATTATACTCTTCATTAAATTATAAGATTTAACAAGCAAAGTAATTAGAATTTGTCTAAATTTTTTTAATAAAAACTCATGAAAATAAACATATTATTGATTTGGGTGTGAGAGTACTCATATACAGGGTGCTTCACGCTAAGTGGCCTATTAGGCGTTTCTGGAAAACCGCAAATAATTTGGACCTGAAAATTTATACATAGGGGTTTTCCTCGGGGTTTTCAGAGGTGCTCTATTCAATGAAAATAATGGCACGTATGTAGCACTTGCGCTTATACCGGAAGTCGACGTCAACTTCCTTATTTTAAAAGGAACACTATATTTTTTATGCCAAATTCGAAATCTGCTCATAATTTTGAGATAATTTTCATTAGCATTCCCTATCTCTAAAATGAATAGTTTTAGAGATATTTCGATTTTATTGAAATCATCTACAAAGACGAAGCCATATTTGAAAATTAATAACTCCCGCTATGGTAAATTTTAGTAGCCGAAATTTTTACCATATCTTTTCTAATGTTTGAGCTTATTTCTAAGCAACCTACAAATATGGTAAGATGTACAGAGTGCTCAGAAATGGAAGTCAAATTTCTGCAACTTCAACCTCTATTATGTCGCTTATTTCAAATGAAACATACCTACCATTTTTTATAATGCCACTCGATGCACTGTTTATTACCTTTCTACCAATATTGACATTCCCTATACTTAGGTACCTAAAATGTGCGGTTTTAGAGCTATCTTAGATTTCTTATAAAAATGGGTAAATTTACGTCATTATCGGATATGTGTGACATGGAAAACAAATGTTAGTCCTCTCAGTTATAACGAAGTATGAAATTAGACTTATTAAAAAAATATATGCCAAGATATTTATTTCGTTTTCTTCATCTCCAGTAATTGGATTAGGCAACGTTTTTGTTGCTTTAATTATTGTACTCTAGCCAGTTCAAGTCTTCGGAATTTCTTTGCATTCATTTCTAAGTTGTTTTGTTTGGTATTGCTTGCACCCCTGTGAAGTTAGCACCACTTTTTTGCAAAATTGAATAAATCTTTAGGGTTCTGAGTAGAAAAAGCATAGTTCTAGAGTTCCTGGCAGAAAACAACAATAGTTCTGCAAAAATAAGGCCAGAAATCGAAAAAAATTAAATAAGGGTGCTAACTTCACGCAGCACCACTTTTTTGTCTAAAATGAGTTCTGATGGCATTTTTCGGTAAAGAAAAAAGAGTTCTGGAGTTCCTGATCATTTTTAACAATAGTACTATCGATTTGTTGAAGTTATTATATATGTTATTATTATATATGTCTTATTTCCTTGTATATTAAACAAATTTTTATGAACAAATTTCATTACCCATTTAATATGTATGTGTATATATGTTATGTGTGTGTATTGTGTATATATATATATATATATATATATATATGTTTACATGTGCTTATTATCTGTTAGTTATTTATTTATTACGTTTGTCATATACCAATTAACATTTTTAACCACATTATATTCCGACTTGCCATATATACAATGTATCAAAAATGGTCAATAAAATATTTATTTATTTATTTATTTATTTATTTATTTATTTATTTATTTATTAAAAAAATTCAAATTTGGCAGAAAAAAAAACATTTTTATAAATATAGACTTTCATTACGTTTTCAGCAGAGTTCTGAATAGCACCAGAAAAACGGCGAAAGAAAAAATTGTCTATCGCAAGAATTGCGATTTTTATTGCAAATTTTAAGTTTTAAGTTTGAAAATTCGAAACTTTCTTCGAGTTCTGATCGGAGTTCTGAATAGCACCAGAAGGGTTCTGACGAATGAAAATGGCGAAAGAAAAAATTGTCTATCGCAAAAATCGCGATTTTTATTGCAAATTTTAAGTTTTAAGTTTGAAAATTCGAAACTTTCTTATAAAAAAAGTACAAAGGGGTTCTGACGAGTTCTGATCGGAGTTCTGAATAGCATTAGAAGGGTTTTGACGAATGGAGAAAGAAAAAATTGTCTATCGCAAAAAATGCAATTTTTATTGCAATAAAAATCGCAATTTTTGCGATAGACAATTTTTTTCCGATATTTTTTCTTTCGCCATTGATCAGATCCCTTCTAGTGCTATTCAGAACTTGTCAGAACCCGTTTGTATTTTTTTTTTATAATAAAATGACTCGAGTGAAGTTAGCGCAGCTTTTTTTGAAAATCGAAAATTTTTCCCGGTAAAGGCATAGTTCTAGAGTTCTAGTAGAGAAACATAAAGAGTTCCGGTGTATTAGGCTCAGAAATCGAAAAAATCAATATGACGGCGCTAACTTCACGCAGCGTCGCTTTTAAAAAAAAAGGAGTTCTGAGGGAATTTATCGGAAGAGGCAGAAGAGTTCTGTGGTTCCTGATGGTTTTCGAAAATAGTTCCCGCGTTTTCTCAGTTATGAATTTTTTTTTTATATAAAAAGGTTTTTCTCAAAAAATCAGTTCTGAGTAGCGCTCGATGAGTTCTACAAGAGTCGCCAACGAGAACTCTCGCTAAAGAATCGCTGCAATTGTTATTAACAAATTGGTCGAATTTTCAAAGTTTTCTATTTTTACGCTCCCAAAACTGCAAAACTCATTTTGCAATAGTTCTGATGGGAGTTCTGAGCGGCGATTTTTGAGCGAGAGTTATCGTTGGCGCCGCTCAGAACTCCCATCAGAACTATTGCAAAATTAGTTTTGCAGTTTTGGGAGCGTAAAAATAGAAAACTTTAAAAATTCGAACAATTGTTAATAACAATTGCAGCGATTTTTTAGCGAGAGTTCTCGTTGGCAACTCTTGTAGAACTCAACGAGCGCCGCTCAGAACGCCAGTTAGCGTCGCCATATTGATTTTTTCGATTTCTGAGCCTAATACACCGGAACTCTTTATGTTTCTCTACTAGAACTCTAGAACTATGCCTTTACCGGGAACTCATGACAAATTTTCGATTTTCAAAAAAAGCGGCGCTAACTTCACTCGAGTGCCAAAAGAAAACGATGACCATATTTAGAGGCAAAAATACTATTTGTAATTTGAATGCTTTTTGTATGGACTTTGGTCGTGCTTTTTCTGTCTGCTATAATTTGAGAAGGTTAAATCTTTTAAACTCGTAACACTTTCTATACTTGACAATAATATCACCAGAAATATTATTCCAAAAGTTGTTTTTGTCTTTGTGACTCCTTAGCTGAATAAAATTCTGTTTTAATTGTGTTTGCAAAGTTTCGCCAAACATCAACATTCGTTTTAATTGTGGTGGAACTTTATGACCTCCTAATACCTACTCTTGGGGTATACAATTTTAATTGTGACTTAATATATTATTTTTCTTCACCGTTTATTTTTATCGTGCGGTTTTTCTGTTATTTATTATTTTTCATAGGGGCAGGAAATATTTCGTCGAGTATTTCGTCCCTCTCATAATATAAGTTTGCAAGTAATTTGCCGTATACAGTTATGATTGTGCTAGGATGTATTATTTTTCTTCCGAATATGGTTTATTTTTGTCGTACGGTTTTTCTGTTATTTAATATTTTTCAAAGGGGGAGGAAATATTTCGTCCCTCTCATAATATAAGTTTGCAAGTAATTTGGTGTATACCGTTATGATTGTGATAGAATGTATTATTTATCTTCCGAATATAGTTTATTTTTGTCGTACGGTTTTTCTGTTATTTAATATTTCTCAAAGGGGGAGGAAATATTTCGTCCCTCTCATAATATAAGTTTGCAAGTAATTTGGCGTATACAGTTATGATTGTGCTAGAATGTATTATTTTTCTTCCGAATATGGTTTATTTTTGTCGTACGGTTTTTCTGTTATTTAATATTTTTCAAAGGGGAGGAAATATTTCGTCCCTCTCATAATATAAGTTTGCAAGTAATTTCGTGTATACAGTTATGATTGTGGTAGAATTTATTATTTTTCTTCCGAATATCGTTTATTTTTGTCGTACGGTTTTTCTGTTATTTAATATTTTTCAAAGGGGTAGGAAATATTTCGTCCCTCTCGTAATATAAGTTTGCAAGTAATTTCGTGTAACACGTTATGATTGTTCTAGAATACATCATTTTTCTTCTGAATATCGTTTACTTTTATCGCGCGGTTATTACGTTATTTAAAATTTTTCAATTATATTATACTATTCCGTCGCTCCCATAATATACTTTTGCAAGTAATTTTGCAAACCTATAACGCTTTAATTATGGCAGAATACGTTATTTCATCCAAATATCGTTTCCTCAAGAAACGCATGTTGTAAGGTTTTTACTGTAATTTTAATTTTTGGGCTAGATATTGAAACTTAAAATTATGTAAAGATGGTTAAAATCGGTTGCTATTCAATAATTCAATCATGGAAGCAAGTATGTAGTAAAATACGCTTTCAGCGACGGGTATATCACCCCGAGACATAATTCGCAAAAATCAAACAGATGAATAACTCGGTGAAGCGACAAAATTCATTGATATGTGAAAACGATAACAAAGGACATGATGGGCAAAAATGTCAATGATGACCAATTGAACTTTTCACTACACGTGAATTTGTTTGTATCTAAGGTAAATCACTGAGTTATTCATCTGTTTGATTTTCGCGAATCGTCGCTGAAGATGCTGCGAGGTTGCCAAATTTACGCGGGCTTCCAGAATTCGTAATTCGTCGCTGGAAATTCGTCGCTAACTTCACACAAATGATTATGTCTAGGCTAGGAGTTACTCAGGCCAAGACTATCATGTTAAACGTGTGGGTTTATCGTACAATATACAAAAGAAAAATCTAGTTTTTGGACATTATGTAAGAAGCAATTAATATTTTTTTCTGTCATGTTCTTAACTGTAATTTTCTTATTAAGTTCTGTCGAGCTAAATTTGTCGTTGGTACAAATGAGAATAATTTGTGCATAATGGTCAGTTGCAAACGCAGTTACTACTTTAGCATGATACATATTAATGTTACCAAATTCTAGGATTTTCCGAGGGTTACTTCGGTGACTTGAGAGGTAGCTAAGTTAACATTTTAAAAAGACAAAACATTTCAATATTTTTTTATTAATGTCTAATTTATATTTGTAAACTTAATAGATGGATTATGTCTAGGCTAGGAGTTACTCAGGCCAAGACTATCATGTTAAACGTGTAGGTTTTTAACTTAAGTAATTTTTGAATAATAATATATTCCTCCTCCTATAAATGATGTTTTTCTATAATTATTCGGCTGAGATTAAACGTCAAGTTAATATATAACTTAGTGTTTATTATTGATTAAGTGTTTCTTGTTATTATATTTTTTGAATTTTGTATACTTAGTTTTAAAGGAGGAAGGTGAACTGTTTTCAAACGAATACAGCATATATTTGTATTATGTTTGCACTATCAATGTCTTCAGTTAAACTTGACGAGTCTAGCAAAATAAAATTCAAGTTCATATGCATTATACAGTTTCAACGAATAAAAATTAATGATTAATTAAATATTTAATTAAATGTACACTCCCCGGCACAAAATTCCGCCACCCTAAAATTTTGGTCAATTTTGATGTTTTATAACTTTTTTATTTTTCATTTGATTTTCATGCATTTTTCACCAGTTTTTAGATCCATTTATTGTTTGTCTTTTCAATTATTTCAATAAGTAACATTTTTCGTTTAGGCAATATTATACAGGGGTAAATCAAAATGTTGTATTTTGTCGTAAACTTAAAACACCCTGTGGAAAAATTGAGGCGAATAATTTTGTTTACAAACTGTTTGATGTAATCTTAGACGTATTCCGAACATTTTGTTTTTTGATTCATCCCATTATCTCATTTAATCTGCGAGCAGCAAAATTTTAAATGAAACACTGTTAATTTTACTGTATTTTTAGTTAAAAATTATCGACGTTGGCTAAGTACGCGGTGATTGTAACAAAATGTTTGACAGGACAGATGAATCCAGGATTTGTTTAAGGTCGCCGGATGGTCGTGAACGGGTATACAGACGTAGAAATGAAAGATATGCAGACTGTACCATATCAGAGCGAATGCAATATTACGGCGGTTCAGTCATGGTTTGGGCGGGTATTTCTACCGATGCACGTACCGATCTTGTTTTTGTTGAAAATGGAGCACTAACCGTTACATAGAGGAAATCCTCCAAGAAGCTGTTGTTCCTTTTGCTCCTTTCATTAGAAACCAATTTACATTAATGCATGATAATGCCAGACCTCACGTTGCACCGGGTAGTGAGCGAATATCTGGATGAGATTGAAATTCCAAGATTGAAATGGCCCGCATGTAGCCCGGATCTCAACCCAATCGAATATCTTTGGGATCTTCTTAAAAGAGCAGTTCGTCATCGTCCTGTGCAACCACTAGCCTTGCAAGACTTACGATTGGCGCTGACAGAAGAATATCAGGCTATTCCTCAAGAAAGAATAAGTAATCTTATTCATTCGATGCCACGAAGAATGCAAGCTGTCATTGTTGCGAGAGGAGGAAATATACGTTACTAAAATGTTTGTTTTTGTTGATTAGTTTTATGACATACCTAGGGTTTGTTTTTGTTAATAAAAATAAGCTTCAAATCAGCGTTTCATTTAAATTGATGCTGCTCGCAGATGAAATGAGATAATGGGATGAATCAAAAAACAAAATGTTCGAAATACGTCTAAGATTACATCAAGCAGTTTGTAAACAAAATTATTCGCCTGAATTTTCCCACAGGGTGTTTTGAGTTTACGACAAAAAACAACATTTTGATTTACCCCTGTATAACATAGCCTAAACGAAAAATGTAACTTATTAAAATAATTAAAAAGTCAAACAATAAATGGATCTACAAACTGGTGAAAAATTCATGAAAATCAAATGAAAAATAAAAAAGTTATAAAACATCAAAATTGACCAAAATTTTAGGGTGGCGGAATTTTGTGCCGGGGAGTGTATATTGTTATAGTTTGCAAATGTACACATTCAAACAACTTTTGCATGAAATAAACATTAACGTTTTCTGTAAAGATTTAAAGGCACTTCTCCAAATTATCCAAATATCGTGAAAATAAATAACATACTACTATCCATTTAGAAATTCCAACTCTACCCTTTTCTAATATATAGTCGACGTGCAACAGAATGAAATGAGGCGATGTTAAAAGACGTATAATCACCCAACGAATTAAGTAGTGTTTATAAGGTGTGGTCAAGATTGAATAAATGCGTGTTTGAAGGTTTTCCATGATTTTGATTAAATTATAATACTTTTCATTTGTACCCCTCTTTCGTCTACCGTCCATAAGAATGTGAATCATTTAGTATTCGTCTATTTGTATAGCTGAAGCTAAAATAAATACTTTATCAATCTTAAATAAATTTTATCGCTCTATTTCCTACATGTTACTTTATTGTCAATTACACCTGACAATATGATTAATTAAACCATTATATCTAATTCAGGGTGGCCTCACGTCTCCTTCGATTGATAGACTCTCTGTTACCTTTGCTGCGGATTCTGTAAGAAGTGACTGTTCGACGAGGTGTAATTCTTTCAGTCCAACACCAACTAAAATGGAAAAAGTACACTTTTCGTTCAGCCCAACAGGTAAAGATATAATAATGATAATATTAAGGGAGTAATGTATATACAAGTATTGGATAAGTACATTTTGATAACAAATAATGAATCACCTTTATAGTTAGTCAAATAAACATATTTTAGAAATTAGTATAATTTTCTTTAGACTTGATCAATTTGTGCTAAATAATTAAAGAATAGAAACATAAATTAATTACCGGATATTTTCTACATTTTATTATACATCACTATAGAGCAAACAGGAGATTTGCGCCTCAAAAATCTTTTTTATTTGTTGACTTAAGTATTTGAAATTCGATATATAATATAAAGAAATATATGATTTTTATGGTTGTAACATTGTAAAATTGTAAAATTTATTTCTTCTAATTATCGCGAGACCTACACAATTTCTAAAACTCAGCACCTGAATTGCATTATTCAATTGCAAAATCAAAACTAATGCATAATGTGTCACTTTTTAATTTGCGAGAATTATAACGAATATATAAAAAATGTGGTGAGGAAGAGAAGCAATAAAATTAACTTTGTTTCACGATTTTTCATCCATTTTCAATTTTTAATTAAACTATTGATAATTTTTCAAACTAAATATTACTAAGAGCTAAAGGTCATCTGTGAAAACAAAAGTATCATAAATAAAGCGTAATTAAAAATATTAAATTGTTACAGTTCAAAATATTAAGTTTAACAATAATAGATTTGAATAATTAAAATAATATTTTATTCCCTATCACTTATCAATAACAAAATTAAATTTAATATTAATTCATATTAACTAAGTATACTTTTGACTGACCTCGTATATTAGGTTTCCGTAAATGAAAACACAGGTAAATCAGGAGTAATCTATTGATAATCGTATCCAGTTCAAATTTAATTGTTTTCTAATGTTCCATCGGTAAATTTTCCTTTTATAAGGAATGCATGCATGCAGACTTGCATTTAATCGATTCTGGATCGTATTGTTTGATTAAGTTTGTGTTTACTATTTGAGTGAGGTAGTGACTGGAATCGACATACTTCGTAAGGATTTATTTGCGAAAACGAGACAATGGCCTTTTTGCTCTTGAAGAAAAACCTCTTTAGTAGTAGTAGTACTCTATTTCAACATTTAAATCTATGTAAAGACACACAAAATGTAGAATGCGTCATATCCTTAATACTATTACAAGTATAAAAAAATACATTACAAGTATAAAAACTTAACTAATAATTTAGTATAGAACACAGAAATAACAAACTGGTAGATAAATAAAATATAAACAGGGTGTTTCATTGGGAGAGGTACATACATTAACTGTGGATAAAGGTCACCGAGATGGTTCCAAGTAACCCATAATTAATGGATCTAACGCCCTTTATAATACAGGGTAACTTTGCCTATTTCTTTCTTGATTCACAACTAACAAACCACCCGGTGTATTTTTTCGACATTTGGCACACGTATTCTACATAATATGGTAAATCCACTGAGACATTAAAAAGGAAGAAAATTCAGATCCGGCTTGCCAAAAAATTTACAAAATCTTTCATCTTCAGAACAACACCCTGTATATCTGAATTTTTTAAATTTGTTTCCGTATTTCAAAGGAGCGAAGAAAACTGAATTTAATCATGTACTTTTTATTTTCCCACAGAAAATTTTACTACTAAAATTTTTAGTTAACATTTTATTTTATTAGCATTTTGGGGTACACAATGAAAGGAGACTGATTTTAATCGATTTTATCTACGCTCGTTATATAATGACAGTAATATGACACTCATTTTAATGTCATAATGACGTTGTTTATAGCACTAGTGCGATATATATTTATCGCACGCATTTTATAAAAATAGCACGCAAACCGCCGGTTGCCAAGGAGATATCAAGAAACAGCTATTATTGTTATTAACTCAGTTATTACTTGAATGATGATACTGTGTGGTGTTTATTAGTAATTTTTTTATGTATGAAAAAATTAATAAGTCGAGCGTAGATAAAATCTTGTATGTTATACGTGCCATATCTGTATTTTAATAGCACTCATCTGTTTACAAAATTCACCTTCGGTTCGTTTTGTAAACTTCAGACGCGAGCTATAAAATACCTCATATGGCACTTATAATATAAATAACTATTATGTTATAATTAATGAGGATTACTTACATGTATTTCTAAATCCTACATAGTATGTATTTGTCTTTTATAAACCGGATCCCCTACAAGTCCCGAAAACGTCTCGATTACTTTCTGTAAATCTTTTAATGTTCCCAACATTTCTTTGGAGTCAGTCTGATGATCCAAAGGGTTTTGAACCGGCCCAGTACTGAAACTACGATTAGCATCTTCTTGATGCAAAATGCCCCTTAAAACCTTTCTTTTCAGATCTACATCACCAGTAGGCTCTAGATTTCTAAGCTTTTACTCATAGGTATGTCAGTTCTTTTACTTTCAAATGACTAGGTTCCATTTTACTTTGAATTTAGAGTGTATTTAAGACACGAATATAAAAATTAGAAATAGATAGATACTCATATTAATTTACTACTAACTGTCCTCCTTAAACTTAATCACCCTGTGTATAAAATAAATTCGGATGTAAAGACTTAATATAGCGCAAATAAAATGTCCCGATAACAAGAGCTATTCGAATCGCTATCAATTCTGGTAAACAGCAAAAAAAACGTACTAAGAACTAATGATTGCCGCCAATAGATAATAAACCCGAAATATTTCTATCAATGTTCAATAAAATGAGAATTTAAATACACATAAATTATATCACTATTACATTAAGCAAATAAATTTCCAGTTAATTTTGGTCAGGCAAATAAAAAATTTTATTATAATTAGAATTTCCAGATCACAATTTAATTAAAGATTTAGATTTTTGGGGTATTAGGTCCAATTTAATTAAACACTATTTCACACATTAACTTGCCGACGTTTCGGTATAATTTATTACCATCCTCAGGGCACTCACTGTAAGATATAAATTAAGTACCTATTGTTAATTTTGTGGCATATAATAAAATGTTATAAAATGAACCCAAAATATAGATATAATATTTAAACAATTACTTAATCATTATAGTTATACATATTGAAGGAAATACGTACTTATTTTAGGCACTTTAATATTTAAAATCAATAAAACAATAGCATAAACAATTACTTACGTTAAAATTTAGTGTTTCTCGTGCAACTTAATAGCATCTGGAGTTTGTTGAAAATTACTCTGTATTATAATAACTGATTATAAAATTATTAAAACGTCGGCAAGTTAATTAGTGCATTCTGTGAGTCGGACGAACATACAAATATTTGGGGAGTCAGCCAAACTACCACCTCCCCCCGTTTTAGAGGATGCTGAACACGATGGTGATGTTTTTTCTGCCCTCTGAGTTGACCCTACACCCCAAACGGCCAAAAAACCTCCCCCAAAGGGGGGTAATTGCGTATTCGACATCTTTCACCGGCAGAACTTATGTCACCCCCCGTTTTCGATGATGCTGAACACGGTGGTGATGTTAGTTCTGCTCCCCGAGTTGACTCT
The DNA here is from genome assembly GCA_963680705.1 of Rhagium mordax. Lineage (NCBI taxonomy): Eukaryota > Metazoa > Arthropoda > Insecta > Coleoptera > Cerambycidae > Rhagium > Rhagium mordax. The sequence continues at coordinate 59,569,234 of OY796656.1, forward strand.
ACCCTCCAAACGACCAAAAAAACACCCTCAAAGGGGGAGAATCGCGTATTTGACGTCTTCCAACGGCAAAACTTATGTCACCCCTCGTTATCGAGGATGCTGAATACGACGGTAACGTTAGTTCTGCTCCCCGATTTGACCCTACACCCTCCAAGCGACCAAAAAACTACCCCCAAAGGGGGAGGTACTCAAAAACGGAGGGTGACATAGTTTTGCCGGTGGAAGACGTAGAATACGCAATTCCCCCACTTTGGGGTAGTTTTTGGCCATTTGGGGGGTACAATTAGCTCGGGAGCAGAACCAACATCACCATCGTGTTTAGCATCCTCGAAAACGGGGGGTGACACAAGTTTTGCCGTTGGAAGACGTCAAATACGCGATTCTCCCCCTTTGTGGGTGGTTTTTTGGCCGTTTGGGGGGTAGGGTCAACTCGGGGAGCAGAGCCAACATCACCATCGTGTTCAGCATCCTCGAAAACGGGGGACGAAAGTAGTTTGGTTGACTCCCCAAATATTTGTGTTATTCGAGGTTTTTCCGACTCGCAGAATGCACTAAATGTAATAGTGTTTAATTAAATTGGACCTAATACCCCAAAAGTCTAAATCTTTAATTAAAGATTTTTATTATTCAGTTTCTGTACACATACTCTGTCAATGATAATTTACGGAACTTTTACCAATTAAATTCGTGTTGGAATCCCAATTCCGGGCCCCACGTTGGGCGCCAATTTTGTATAACGACCCTTCTTATTTAATTGGTATGAATATAAGAAGCTCAGTTACGCAAGTAGCTCCAGGAGCTCAGTGGTAGGGTCGGGGTAATGAATATACTCTAATTTAGTTTATAACGCCAAAATATTATCATTAACAGGCCTTAAGGGCGCCAGATATTTTTTCTAGAATAAATATCAAACTTTTCGCGAGTCGATAAATTCACAACTACTAAATACTACAGAACCTTGCACAAAAAAACAGAATAATAAAAACCAGGTAAATTTTAACAAGTATATTGTTCAAAATTTGACAATTAATCAAAGGAAATTCAATTTAAAATTAATTAGAGATTACAAATTAAGTGACACTACAAAATGATTAAAATTATGGGACAAAGGATTGAAAACACTGGTGTACAAATATGTAATTCTTCTGACAAAAATTTTGATAAATATGGTTATGCCAAACAGGTGTCTTACGTAACTTTTGGACAGGGAACTCTTCAAGGGTAGCGTCGATCCTCCTAGTACTAGGGGTAGGATAGATGGTAGTTCCTTGAATAAAAGTATGGATATTTCCAAGGCTCCACTATTCCTTGTATGCCTGTTCCAGGTTCAGTCCCAATAGATAAGTTCTAATTTAACACCTGTTGCTGGTTCTTCTTAGTAGATTGGTCCAGAGATTTTACATAAAAAGGGGAAAATGTGAAAATACCAGTGTGGGAATAAATTATCGGTAATGAAATACTTTATTAAAATAACATAGTGAGTCACCATGGTGCCATTTAAAAAAAATTAGTTATTCTGGAAAAACGATTTCCGAAATTATTATTATTATTATTATTATTATTTTTTTGTTCGGTTTCCCGAATCTAATGCTGGACAGTCTCCCTGTGGCCTCCGACACCACACAGAGAGAGCGCCAGCGAATAATCTACAGCAACTCCCCACATCCCGCAGGGTTAGTTACTGTAGATTCCAGACTCGTGTGCCCTCAGTAGACGAAGGGATCCCAGGATGACCGCTTTCTGCATTTGACCAGCCAACCATTCTGCCGATGTTTGGCAGGCAGGCATGGTCTTCAATGCGGAGAGCAGCGTGGGCTTTATACCACCGAGTACACCGATTATCAGGACGACCATTTTGACAGAGTAGCCTGGGTATAGCACTTGGAGCTCGTACCGGAGATCTCTGTATTTAGTCCGTTTCTCCTCCTCCTTCAAGGCGATGTTTGTCTCAGCAGGTGCTGAGAACTCGATGACATACATCACCTTGGTCTGATGGTCGAGGAGGACTATGTCAGGCTTATTGGCGTGAATTCGCCTGACGGTCGGGAACGAGTAGTTCCAGTAAATCCGGCATTTCTCGTTCTCGACAACGGACTCGATATCTCCGGGGACGTAAGGCAGCACTGGTGTTTGGTCTATCTGGTACGTGTGCCGTAGATGGTAGTATAGCACTCGTAAAGCCGCGTTATGTCGTTGGATGTAGACCGAAGTCGCATAAATCGGGCATGCAGATAATAAATGCATGAGCGACTCCGGCGCCTGACGGCAGGTCCTGCAGTTGATATCAGGCACCTCTACACCCATCACGCGACTGCGATAGACCAATGTGTTAATAACACCATCTTGGCAGGACTCAATGTGTCCCTCGGTCTCCGACTTCAGCCCCGCTGACCTTAAAAATGCGAAGGTCAGCTCTGTCGATAAACCCAGTGCTTCTATGTTGTTATAGAAAACACCGTGCAGGGGTTTATCGACGTGCTGCCTGAACAGATTTCTCTGTTCGGCAGCTTTGATGTGGGCTGTCAGCCGATTAGGCGGAAGCTCAGTGACTGAGTCACCTCGCCGGCCTTCTCGCCTGTAGTCGAACACGAGACCGAGTTCATCTGCGGCCCTCTGTGCTGCCCTAAACAATAAAGCGCCAACTCCCACAGCTTCATGATCTCTCACTAACTGTAGGAGTGGGTCCGAGCTCCTGATGACATTACATGCCATACTCAGTGCCACCCTGCCATACATGCACTCCAGACTCAAGAGTCCTCGGCCCCCCCGTTGACGTGGGAGGTACACACGAGGAACGGACGATCTAGGATGAATACTCCTATGAATATTCATCATCTTGCGGGTATTCCTGTCCAATTGACGCAGCTCATCTACTCCCCATTTGACTACGCCAAAGGAGTAGAGCAGAATCGGAACGGCAAGCATATTAGTGGCAGACACCTTGTTCTTCCCCGAAAGTTCTGATGACCAGATCTTTCGGAGTCGGTGTCTGTACTTGCCACGGAGAGAATCCTTTATTTGGTTCACATCCTGGATGTGGCGTTGTTCCACACCCAGGTATGTGTAGGTCTCTCCGGCATCCAAATGTCGTAGGATGCTTCCGTCTGCGAGCTGCGCATCTTCGTGGAATTCCCCGCATCGTCCTCTCTTGAGGTGGACGACTGCGCATTTGTCCAACCCAAACTCCATTCCAATTGCCCGCGTGTATTCCTCGACCACCCTGAGAGCATTTTGAAGTTCTCGCTCTCCGGAGGTATAGAGTTTAAGGTCATCCATATAAAATAAATGGGTGACCTTATGCCTCCGGTTGCTGGGTGGCCCACAGTGATACCCGCGGGTTTGGCGGAGTCCAACAGATAGCGGCAGCAGTGAGATGCAGAAGAGGAGCGGACTCAAAGAGTCACCCTGAAACACTCCTCTCTTAAATGTCACCAACTCTGTCGAAACTCGCTCGGCACCAGATGTTATGGTGAAGCGAGTTCTCCAAAGCGGCAACAGTTGTTCGATGCATCTCACTAGTGGTGCTGGCACCGCAAGACATCCGAGCAAGTGTAACAAAAGCTCGTGGGATGTTGTATCAAATGCCTTGCGATAATCAATCCAGGCCATTGACAGATTCCGCTTGTACTGCACAGAATCCTGTGTAATACAGCGGTCTATCAGCAGGTTTTCCTTGCAACCTGCCAGGCCCTTCTTGGCACCACGCTGTTCGTTTATCTGTTGGTAGACCGGATTAACAGACCTCAACATCCTGGTATACAAGATACGAGTAAATAACTTGTAGCAGGAGTTGAGGCAGGTAATCGGCCTATAATTTTTTGGGTCAGACAGATCCCCCTTTTTGGGGATTAGCACAGTTCGCCCCTCGACAAACCAGTCCGGAATTTGCTGCCCCTCGTTCAACCATGTGTTGAAAACTCGGGCCAGATGGCGGTGGGTGGAAGGAAACTTCTTCCACCACCAGTTGTTTATACCATCTGGACCCGGGGTAGCGAAGTTCTTGGTTCCAACAAGTGCTTGTTGAACCTCTTCCGTACTGATTGCCGGGCACACTTCGTCTGGCTCTTCTAAGACTCTACGACAGAGAGCCTCGAAGTGTGCTATAGCTGGAGTGTCATTATCGAATGGACTCGCGACTTCGTAGATTCCTTTCCAGAAGGCTTCGACATTATCAACAGTTGGCGGATTTTCGACAACACGCTGTGGCTCTTGGAACAGGCGAGACGGGTTTGTTTGAAACAATTTGTTTTGTTCCAAACTCCGCATTCGCCTGACCAAAGTTTTCTTAATAGCCATAAGCGCTCGAATCCTATCTAGACAGTGCTGCTTGATGGTCTGCAGCACTGTGCGATTTAGAGTGTGGTGTTGGCGTCTCAGTCCGGCTGCCACTCGCCGGACCTTCGGTGTAAATGGTCTACCTGCGACTATATAATCCACCACACTCTGGATTCGAGAAGCGTGTTGCCTTGCTGATCGGATTTTAACTTCGATCTTCTGTACGCGCCGCTTAGCTTTCTCGACCCTATCAACTGCGCTTGCCAGGCGCTGTTGTGGGACGAGTTGCTTTGCGGCAGCGTACACCGCGCTGCGCTGTTGATCTGTCAGATGTTGGCATCTTCTGGAAGCTCCTCACTGATCAACGAATCCATTCGTGCCAGGTCTTGTGGCTTTGGGTTAACCCTGGTGTTAAGGTTAACCCTCGTCCTTAAAGCGTCGTCGGTGTACTCAAGCGGAAGTTCCTCGTCAGCTGGAATTTGCCGCGGTGGAAGTGCGGCTGGTACTTCCTCACGCCGACGAGGTGCCCTTACGTAACCTGTTCGGCGCAAAAAGGATACTTGGTCTCTCAGATGTTGCTGAGAGAAGGCGCGATACTCCGGGTGCATATCGCACCACAACCGGTGTAATCGCGCCATGTATCCCCTGCGCCCAGGTTCGCTTCTCTCATAGCAGTTAAGCAGGTCATCCCTTAATCCCTCCGTCCACCTAAAGCGTCCATGTACAATAGCAAGTTCGTCATTAATGAGACCGTCCGGTAAGGCCCCTACCACCTGTCTCTGACCCCCATCCGACTGGGGTCGATTGTGAGGGGCCTGTCCTCTGTCATGGTCTTGAACCAGAGGGTTTGGGATCACAGGGTGGTTAGCCCTGAGATCCCACGTCCGACATTTGTCAGAGAGGGTTGCCCCTCCCTGTCCAGGGTGCACCGCGAGGAGGTTGCCGGTCCGCATTTCGCACCCCTTATTATTATTATTATTATTATTATTATTATTATTATTATTATTATTATTTTTTTTTTTTTTTTTTTTTTTTTTCGGTTTCCCGAACCTACTGCTGGACAGTCTCCCTGTGGCCTCCGACACCACACAGAGAGAGCGCCAGTGAATAATCTACAGCAACTCCCCACATCCCGCAGGGTTAGTCACTGTAGATTCCAGACTCGTGTATTATTATTATTATTATTATTTTTTTTTTTTCCGTTTCCGGAAGAAAGTGCTGGACAGTCTCCCTGTGGCCTCCGACACCACACAGAGAGAGCGCCAGCCAATAATCTACAGCAACTCCCCACATCCCGCAGGGTTAGTCACTGTAGATTCCAGACTCGTGTGCTCTAAGTAGACGAAGGGATCCCAGGATGACCGCTTTCTGTATTTGACCAGCCAACCATTCTGCCGATGTTTGGCAGGCAGGCATGGTCTTCAATGCGGAGAGCAGGGTGGGCTTTATACCTCCGAGTACACCGATTATCAGGACGACCATTTTGACAGAGTAGCCTTGGTATAGCACTTGGAGCTCGTACCGGAGATCTCTGTATTTAGTCCGTTTCTCCTCCTCCTTCAAGGCGATGTTTGTCTCAGCAGGTGCTGAGAACTCGATGACATACATCACCTTGGTCTGATGGTCGAGGAGGACTATGTCAGGCTTATTGGCGTGAATTCGCCTGACGGTCGGGAACGAGTAGTTCCAGTAAATCCGGCATTTCTCGTTCTCGACAACGGACTCGATATCTCCGGGGACGTAAGGCAGCACTGGTGTTTGGTCTATCTTGTACGTGTGCCGTAGATGGTAGTATAGCACTCGTAAAGCCGCGTTATGTCGTTGGATGTAGACCGAAGTCGCATAAATCGGGCATGCAGATAATAAATGAATGAGCGACTCCGGCGCCTGACGGCAGGTCCTGCAGTTGATATCAGGTACCTCTACACCCATCACGCGACTGCGATAGACCAATGTGTTAATAACACCGTCTTGGCAGGCCACAATGTATCCCTCGGTCTCCGACTTCAGCCCCGCTGACCTTAAAAATGCGAAGGTCAGCTCTGTCGATAAACCCAGTGCTTCTATGTTGTTATAGAAAACACCGTGCAGGGGTTTATCGACGTGCTGCCTGAACAGATTTCTCTGTTCGGAAGCTTTGATGTGGGCTGTCAGACGATTAGGCGGAAGCTCAGTGACTGAGTCACCTCGCCGGCCTTCTCGCCTGTAGTCGAACACGAGACCGAGTTCATCTGCGGCCCTCTGTGCTGCCCTAAACAATAAAGCGCCAACTCCCACAGCTTCATGATCTCTCACTAACTGTAGGAGTGGGTCCGAGCTCCTGATGACATTACATGCCATACTCAGTGCCACTCTGCCATGCATGCACTCCAGACTCAAGAGTCCTCGGCCCCCCCCGTTGACGTGGGAGGTACACACGAGGAACGGACGATCTAGGATGAATACTCCTATGAATATTCATCATCTTGCGGGTATTCCTGTCCAATTGACGCAGCTCATCTACTTCCCATTTGACTACGCCAAAGGAGTAGAGCAGAATCGGAACGGCAAGCATATTAGTGGCAGACACCTTGTTCTTCCCCGAAAGTTCTGATGACCAGATCTTTCGGAGTCGGTGTCTGTACTTGCCACGGAGAGAATCCTTTATTTGGTTCACATCCTGGATGTGGCGTTGTTCCACACCCAGGTATGTGTAGGTCTCTCTGGCATCCAAATGTCGTAGGATGCTTCCGTCTGCGAGCTGCGCATCTTCGTGGAATTCCCCGCATCGTCCTCTCTTGAGGTGGACGACTGCGCATTTGTCCAACCCAAACTCCATTCCAATTGCCCGCGTGTATTCCTCGACCACCCTGAGAGCATTTTGAAGTTCTCGCTTATTATTATTATTATTATTATTATTATTATTATTTTTTTTTTTTTTTTTTTTTTTTTTTTTTTCGGTTGTCCGATGCTGGACAGTCTCTCCATGGCCTCCGACACCACACGGAAAAAGCGCCAGCGAATAATCTACAGCCACTCCCCACATCCCGCGGGGTTAGTGACTGTAGATTCCAGACTCGTGTGCCCTAAGTAGACGGAGGGAACCCAGGATGACCGCTTTCTGCATTTGACCAGCCAACCACTCTGCCGATTTTTGGCAGGCAGGCATGGTCTTCAATGCGGAGAGCAGCGTGGGCTTCATACCTCCGAGTACACCGATTATTAGGACGACCATCTTGACAGAGTAGCCTGGGTATAGCACTTGGAGCTCGTACCAGAGATCTCTGTATTTGGTCCGTTTCTCCTCCTCCTTCAAGGCGATGTTTGTCTCAGCAGGCGCTGAGAACTCGATGACATACATCACCTTGGTCTGATGATCGAGGAGGACTATGTCAGGCTTATTGGCTCGAATTAGCCTGACGGTCGGGAACGAGTAGTTCCAGTATATCCGGCATTTCTCGTTCTCGACAACGGACTCGATATCTCCGGGAATGTAAGGCAGCACTGGTGTTTGGTCTATCTCGTACGAGTGCCGTAGATGGTAGTATAGCACTCGTAAAGCCGCGTTATGTCGGTGGATGTAGACCGAAGTCGCATATATCGGACATGCAGATAATAAATGCATGAGCGACTCCGGCGCCTGACGGCAGGTCCTGCAGTTGATATCAGGGACCTCTACACCCATCACGCGACTCCGATAGACCAAGGTGTTAATAACACCATCTTGACAGGCCACAATGAATCCCTCGGTCTCCGACTTCAGCCCTGCTGACCTTAAAAATGCGAAGGTCAGCTTTGTCGATAAACCCAGTGCTTCTATGTTGTTATAGAAAACACCGTGCAGGGGTTTATCGACGTGCTGCCTGAACAGAATGCTCTGTTCGGCAGCTTTAATGCGGGCTGTCAGACGATTCGGCGGAAGCTCAGTAACTGACTCTACATCAGCACCTCGCCGGCCTCCTCGTCTGTAGTCGAACACGAGACCAAGTTCATCTGCGGCCCTCTGTGCTGCCCTAAACAATAAAGCGCCAACTCCCACAGTTTCATGATTTCTCACTAACTGTAGGAGTGGGTCCGAGCTCCTGATGACATTACATGCCATACTCAGTGCCACTCTGCCATGCCATTATATTATATTATTATTATTTTTTTTTTTTTTTTTTTTTTTTTTTTTTTCCCGTTTCGGAACGAAAGTGCTGGACAGTCTCCCTGTGGCCTCCGACACCACACAGAGAGAGCGCCAGCGAATAATCTACAGCAACTCCCCACATCCCGCAGGGTTAGTCACTGTAGATTCCAGACTCGTGTGCTCTAAGTAGACGAAGGGATCCCAGGATGACCGCTTTCTGCATTTGACCAGCCAACCATTCTGCCGATGTTTGGCAGACAGGCATGGTCTTCAATGCGGAGAGCAGCGTGGGCTTCATACCTCCGAGTACACCGATTATCAGGACGACCATTTTGACAGAGTAGCCTGGGTATAGCACTTGGAGCTCGTACCGGAGATCTCTGTATTTAGTCCGTTTCTCCTCCTCCTTCAAGGCGATGTTTGTCTCAGCAGGTGCTGAGAACTCGATGACATACATCACCTTGGTCTGATGGTCGAGGAGGACTATGTCAGGCTTATTGGCGTGAATTCGCCTGACGGTCGGGAACGAGTAGTTCCAGTAAATCCGGCATTTCTCGTTCTCGACAACGGACTCGATATCTCCGGGGACGTAAGGCAGCACTGGTGTTTGGTCTATCTGGTACGAGTGCCGTAGATGGTAGTATAGCACTCGTAAAGCCGCGTTATGTCGTTGGATGTAGACCGAAGTCGCATAAATCGGGCATGCAGATAATAAATGCATGAGCGACTCCGGCGCCTGCCGACAGGTCCTGCAGTTGATATCAGGTACCTCTACACCCATCACGCGACTGCGATAGACCAATGTGTTAATAACACCATCTTGGCAGGCCACAATATATCCCTCGGTCTCCGACTTCAGCCCCGCTGACCTTAAAAATGCGAAGGTCAGCTCTGTCGATAAACCCAGTGCTTCTATGTTGTTATAGAAAACACCGTGCAGGGGTTTATCGACGTGCTGCCTGAACAGATTTCTCTGTTCGGCAGCTTTGATGTGGGCTGTCAGACGATTAGGCGGAAGCTCAGTGACTGAGTCACCTCGCCGGCCTTCTCGCCTGTAGTCGAACACGAGACCGAGTTCATCTGCGGCCCTCTGTGCTGCCCTAAACAATAAAGCGCCAACTCCCACAGTTTCATGATCTCTCACTAACTGTAGGAGTGGGTCCGAGCTCCTGATGACATTACATGCCATACTCAGTGCCACTCTGCCATGCATGCACTCCAGACTCAAGAGTCCTCGGCCCCCCCGTTGACGTGGGAGGTACACACGAGGAACGGACGATCTAGGATGAATACTCCTATGAATATTCATCATCTTGCGGGTATTCCTGTCCAATTGACGCAGCTCATCTACTCCCCATTTGACTACGCCAAAGGAGTAGAGCAGAATCGGAACGGCAAGCATATTAGTGGCAGACACCTTGTTCTTCCCCGAAAGTTCTGATGACCAGATCTTTCGGAGTCGGTGTCTGTACTTGCCACGGAGAGAATCCTTTATTTGGTTCACATCCTGGATGTGGCGTTGTTCCACACCCAGGTATGTGTAGGTCTCTCCGGCATCCAAATGTCGTAGGATGCTTCCGTCTGCGAGCTGCGCATCTTCGTGGAATTCCCCGCATCGTCCTCTCTTGAGGTGGACGACTGCGCATTTGTCCAACCCAAACTCCATTCCAATTGCCCGCGTGTATTCCTCGACCACCCTGAGAGCATTTTGAAGTTCTCGCTCTCCGGAGGTATAGAGTTTAAGATCATCCATATAAAATAGATGGGTGACCTTATGCCTCCGGTTGCTGGGTGGCCCACACTGATACCCGCGAGTTTGGCGGAGTCCAACAGATAGCGGCAGCAGTGAGATGCAGAAGAGGAGCGGACTCAAAGAGTCACCCTGAAACACTCCTCTCTTAAATGTCACCAACTCTGTCGAAACTCGCTCGGCACCGGATGTTATGGTGAAGCGAGTTCTCCAAAGCGGCAACAGTTGTTCGATGCATCTCACTAGTGGTGCTGGTACCGCAAGACATCCAAGCAAGTGTAACAAAAGCTCGTGGGATGTTGTATCAAATGCCTTGCGATAATCAATCCAGGCCATTGACAGATTCCGCTTGTACTGCACAGAATCCTGTGTAATACAGCGGTCTATCAGCAGGTTTTCCTTGCAACCTGCCAGGCCCTTCTTGGCACCACGCTGTTCGTTTATCTGTTGGTAGACCGGATCAACAGACCTCAACATCCTGGTATACAAGATACGAGTAAATAACTTGTAGCAGGAGTTGAGGCAGGTAATCGGCCTATAATTTTTTGGGTCAGACAGATCCCCCTTTTTGGGGATTAGCACAGTTCGCCCCTCGACAAACCAGTCCGGAATTTGCTGCCCCTCGTTCAACCATGAGTTGAAAACTCGGGCCAGATGGCGGTGGGTGGAAGGAAACTTCTTCCACCACCAGTTGTTTATACCATCTGGACCCGGGGCAGCGAAGTTCTTGGTTCCAACAAGTGCTTGTTGAACCTCTTCCGTACTAATTGCCGGGCACACTTCGTCTGGCTCTTCTAAGACTCTACGACAGAGAGCCTCGAAGTGTGCTATAGCTGGAGTGTCATTATCGAATGGACTCGCGACTTCGTAGATTCCTTTCCAGAAGGCTTCGACATTATCAACAGTTGGCGGATTTTCGACAACACGCTGTGGCTCTTGGAACAGGCGAGACGGGTTTGTTTGAAACAATTTGTTTTGTTCCAAACTCCGCATTCGCCTGACCAAAGTTTTCTTAATAGCCATAAGCGCTCGAATCCTATCTAGACAGTGCTGCTTGATGGTCTGCAGCACTGTGCGATTTAGAGTGTGGTGTTGGCGTCTCAGTCCGGCTGCCACTCGCCGGACCTTCGGTGTAAATGGTCTACCTGCGACTATATAATCCACCACACTCTGGATTCGAGAAGCGTGTTGCCTTGCTGATCGAATTTTAGCTTCGATCTTCTGTACGCGCCGCTTAGCTTTCTCGACCCTATCAACTGCGCTTGCCAGGCGCTGTTGTGGGACGAGTTGCTTGGCGGCAGCGTACACCGCGCTGTTGATCTGCCAGATGTTGGCATCTTCTGGAAGCTCCTCACTGATCAACGAGTCCATTCGTGCCAGGTCTTGTGGCTTAGGGTTAACCCTGGTGTTAAGGTTAACCCTCGTCCTGAAATCGACGTCGGTATACTCAAGAGGATGTCCCTCGTCAGCTGGTATTTGCCGCGGTGGAATTGCGGCTAGCAGTTCCTCACGCTGACGAGGTGCCCTTACAAAACCTGTTCTGCGCAGGAAGGATACTTGATCTCTCAGATGTTGTTGAGAGAAGGCGCGATACTCCGGGTGCATATCGCACCACAACCGGTGTAGTCGCGCCATGTATCCCCTGCGCGCAGGTTCGCTGCTCTCATAGCAGTTAAGCAGGTCATCTCTTAGTTCCTCCGTCCACCTAAAGCGTCCATTTTCAAAGCGTTCATCATTGTTGAGACGGTCCGGTAAGGCCCCTCCCACCTGTCTCTGACCCCCATCCGGTTGGGGTCGATTGTGAGGGGCCCTTCTTCTGTTAATTGGTAGAACCAGAAGATTTGAGATTACAGGGTGGTTAGCCCTGTAATCCCACGTCCGACATTAGCCAGAGAGGGTTGCCCCTCCCTGCCCAGGGTGCACCGCGAGGAGGTTGCCGGTCCGAATTTTGCTCCCCTTATTATTATTATTATTATTATTATTATTATTATTATTATTATTTTTTTTTTTTTTTTTTTTTTTTTTTTTTTTTTTTTTTTTCCGTTTCCGGAAGAAAGTGCTGGACAGTCTCCCTGTGGCCTCCGACACCACACAGAGAGAGCGCCAGCGAATAATCTACAGCAACTCCCCACATCCCGCAGGGTTAGTCACTGTAGATTCCAGACTCGTGTGCTCTAAGTAGACGAAGGGATCCCAGGATGACCGCTTTTTGCATTTGACCAGCCAACCATTCTGCCGATGTTTGGCAGGCAGGCATGGTCTTCAATGCGGAGAGCAGGGTGGGCTTTATACCTCCGAGTACACCGATTATCAGGACGACCATTTTGACAGAGTAGCCTGGGTATAGCACTTGGAGCTCGTACCGGAGATCTCTGTATTTAGTCCGTTTCTCCTCCTCCTTCAAGGCGATGTTTGTCTCAGCAGGTGCTGAGAACTCGATGACATACATCACCTTGGTCTGATGGTCGAGGAGGACTATGTCAGGCTTATTGGCGTGAATTCGCCTGACGGTCGGGAACGAGTAGTTCCAGTAAATCCGGCATTTCTCGTTCTCGACAACGGACTCGATATCTCCGGGGACGTAAGGCAGCACTGGTGTTTGGTCTATCTGGTACGAGTGCCGTAGATGGTAGTATAGCACTCGTAAAGCCGCGTTATGTCGTTGGATGTAGACCGAAGTCGCATAAATCGGGCATGCAGATAATAAATGCATGAGCGACTCCGGCGCCTGACGGCAGGTCCTGCAGTTGATATCAGGTACCTCTACACCCATCACGCGACTGCGATAGACCAATGTGTTAATAACACCGTCTTGGCAGGCCACAATGTATCCCTCGGTCTCCGACTTCAGCCCCGCTGACCTTAAAAATGCGAAGGTCAGCTCTGTCGATAAACCCAGTGCTTCTATGTTGTTATAGAAAACACCGTGCAGGGGTTTATCGACGTGCTGCCTGAACAGATTTCTCTGTTCGGCAGCTTTGATGTGGGCTGTCAGACGATTAGGCGGAAGCTCAGTGACTGAGTCACCTCGCCGGCCTTCTCGCCTGTAGTCGAACACGAGACCGAGTTCATCTGCGGCCCTCTGTGCTGCCCTAAACAATAAAGCGCCAACTCCCACAGCTTCATGATCTCTCACTAACTGTAGGAGTGGGTCCGAGCTCCTGATGACATTACATGCCATACTCAGTGCCACTCTGCCATGCATGCACTCCAGACTCAAGAGTCCTCGGCCCCCCCGTTGACGTGGGAGGTATACACGAGGAACGGACGATCTAGGATGAATACTCCTATGAATATTCATCATCTTGCGGGTATTCCTGTCCAATTGACGCAGCTCATCTACTCCCCATTTGACTACGCCAAAGGAGTAGAGCAGAATCGGAACGGCAAGCATATTAGTGGCAGACACCTTGTTCTTCCCCGAAAGTTCTGATGACCAGATCTTTCGGAGTCGGTGTCTGTACTTGCCACGGAGAGAATCCTTTATTTGGTTCACATCCTGGATGTGACGTTGTTCCACACCCAGGTATGTGTAGGTCTCTCCGGCATCCAAATGTCGTAGGATGCTTCCGTCTGCGAGCTGCGCATCTTCGTGGAATTCCCCGCATCGTCCTCTCTTGAGGTGGACGACTGCGCATTTGTCCAACCCAAACTCCATTCCAATTGCCCGCGTGTATTCCTCGACCACCCTGAGAGCATTTTGAAGTTCTCGCTCTCCGGAGGTATAGAGTTTAAGGTCATCCATATAAAATAGATGGGTGACCTTATGCCTCCGGTTGCTGGGTGGCCCACACTGATACCCGCGGGTTTGGCGGAGTCCAACAGATAGCGGCAGCAGTGAGATGCAGAAGAGGAGCGGACTCAAAGAGTCACCCTGAAACACTCCTCTCTTAAATGTCACCAACTCTGTCGAAACTCGCTCGGCACCGGATGTTATGGTGAAGCGAGTTCTCCAAAGCGGCAACAGTTGTTCGATGCATCTCACTAGTGGTGCTGGTACCGCAAGACATCCGAGCAAGTGTAACAAAAGCTCGTGGGATGTTGTATCAAATGCCTTGCGATAATCAATCCAGGCCATTGACAGATTCCGCTTGTACTGCACAGAATCCTGTGTAATACAGCGGTCTATCAGCAGGTTTTCCTTGCAACCTGCCAGGCCCTTCTTGGCACCACGCTGTTCGTTTATCTGTTGGTAGACCGGATCAACAGACCTCAACATCCTGGTATACAAGATACGAGTAAATAACTTGTAGCAGGAGTTGAGGCAGGTAATCGGCCTATAATTTTTTGGGTCAGACAGATCCCCCTTTTTGGGGATTAGCACAGTTCGCCCCTCGACAAACCAGTCCGGAATTTGCTGCCCCTCGTTCAACCATGAGTTGAAAACTCGGGCCAGATGGCGGTGGGTGGAAGGAAACTTCTTCCACCACCAGTTGTTTATACCATCTGGACCCGGGGCAGCGAAGTTCTTGGTTCCAACAAGTGCTTGTTGAACCTCTTCCGTACTGATTGCCGGGCACACTTCGTCTGGCTCTTCTAAGACTCTACGACAGAGAGCCTCGAAGTGTGCTATAGCTGGAGTGTCATTATCGAATGGACTCGCGACTTCGTAGATTCCTTTCCAGAAGGCTTCGACATTATCAACAGTTGGCGGATTTTCGACAACACGCTGTGGCTCTTGGAACAGGCGAGACGGGTTTGTTTGAAACAATTTGTTTTGTTCCAAACTCCGCATTCGCCTGACCAAAGTTTTCTTAATAGCCATAAGTGCTCGAATCCTATCTAGACAGTGCTGCTTGATGGTCTGCAGCACTGTGCGATTTAGAGTGTGGTGTTGGCGTCTCAGTCCGGCTGCCACTCGCCGGACCTTCGGTGTAAATGGTCTACCTGCGACTATATAATCCACCACACTCTGGATTCGAGAAGCGTGTTGCCTTGCTGATCGAATTTTAACTTCGATCTTCTGTACGCGCCGCTTAGCTTTCTCGACCCTATCAACTGCGCTTGCCAGGCGCTGTTGTGGGACGAGTTGCTTTGCGGCAGCGTACACCGCGCTGTTGATCTGCCAGATGTTGGCATCTTCTGGAAGCTCCTCACTGATCAACGAATCCATTCGTGCCAGGTCTTGTGGCTTTGGGTTAACCCTGGTGTTAAGGTTAACCCTCGTCCTTAAAGCGTCGTCGGTGTACTCAAGCGGAAGTTCCTCGTCAGCTGGAATTTGCCGCGGTGGAAGTGCGGCTGGTACTTCCTCACGCCGACGAGGTGCCCTTACGTAACCTGTTCGGCGCAAAAAGGATACTTGGTCTCTCAGATGTTGCTGAGAGAAGGCGCGATACTCCGGGTGCATATCGCACCACAACCGGTGTAATCGCGCCATGTATCCCCTGCGCCCAGGTTCGCTGCTCTCATAGCAGTTAAGCAGGTCATCCCTTAATCCCTCCGTCCACCTAAAGCGTCCGTGTACAATAGCAAGTTCGTCATTAATGAGACCGTCCGGTAAGGCCCCTCCCACCTGTCTCTGACCCCCATCCGACTGGGGTCGATTGTGAGGGGCCTGTCCTCTGTCATGGTCTTGAACCAGAGGGTTTGGGATCACAGGGTGGTTAGCCCTGAGATCCCACGTCCGACATTTGTCAGAGAGGGTTGCCCCTCCCTGTCCAGGGTGCACCGCGAGGAGGTTGCCGGTCCGCATTTCGCACCCCTTATTATTATTATTATTATTATTATTATTATTATTATTATTATTATTATTATTATTATTATTATTATTATTATTATTTTTTTTTTTTTTTTTTTTTTTTCCGTTTCCGGAAGAAAGTGCTGGACAGTCTCCCTGTGGCCTCCGACACCACACAGAGAGAGCGCCAGCGAATAATCTACAGCAACTCCCCACATCCCGCAGGGTTAGTCACTGTAGATTCCAGACTCGTGTGCTCTAAGTAGACGAAGGGATCCCAGGATGACCGCTTTTTGCATTTGACCAGCCAACCATTCTGCCGATGTTTGGCAGGCAGGCATGGTCTTCAATGCGGAGAGCAGGGTGGGCTTTATACCTCCGAGTACACCGATTATCAGGACGACCATTTTGACAGAGTAGCCTGGGTATAGCACTTGGAGCTCGTACCGGAGATCTCTGTATTTAGTCCGTTTCTCCTCCTCCTTCAAGGCGATGTTTGTCTCAGCAGGTGCTGAGAACTCGATGACATACATCACCTTGGTCTGATGGTCGAGGAGGACTATGTCAGGCTTATTGGCGTGAATTCGCCTGACGGTCGGGAACGAGTAGTTCCAGTAAATCCGGCATTTCTCGTTCTCGACAACGGACTCGATATCTCCGGGGACGTAAGGCAGCACTGGTGTTTGGTCTATCTGGTACGAGTGCCGTAGATGGTAGTATAGCACTCGTAAAGCCGCGTTATGTCGTTGGATGTAGACCGAAGTCGCATAAATCGGGCATGCAGATAATAAATGCATGAGCGACTCCGGCGCCTGACGGCAGGTCCTGCAGTTGATATCAGGTACCTCTACACCCATCACGCGACTGCGATAGACCAATGTGTTAATAACACCGTCTTGGCAGGCCACAATGTATCCCTCGGTCTCCGACTTCAGCCCCGCTGACCTTAAAAATGCGAAGGTCAGCTCTGTCGATAAACCCAGTGCTTCTATGTTGTTATAGAAAACACCGTGCAGGGGTTTATCGACGTGCTGCCTGAACAGATTTCTCTGTTCGGCAGCTTTGATGTGGGCTGTCAGACGATTAGGCGGAAGCTCAGTGACTGAGTCACCTCGCCGGCCTTCTCGCCTGTAGTCGAACACGAGACCGAGTTCATCTGCGGCCCTCTGTGCTGCCCTAAACAATAAAGCGCCAACTCCCACAGCTTCATGATCTCTCACTAACTGTAGGAGTGGGTCCGAGCTCCTGATGACATTACATGCCATACTCAGTGCCACTCTGCCATGCATGCACTCCAGACTCAAGAGTCCTCGGCCCCCCCGTTGACGTGGGAGGTATACACGAGGAACGGACGATCTAGGATGAATACTCCTATGAATATTCATCATCTTGCGGGTATTCCTGTCCAATTGACGCAGCTCATCTACTCCCCATTTGACTACGCCAAAGGAGTAGAGCAGAATCGGAACGGCAAGCATATTAGTGGCAGACACCTTGTTCTTCCCCGAAAGTTCTGATGACCAGATCTTTCGGAGTCGGTGTCTGTACTTGCCACGGAGAGAATCCTTTATTTGGTTCACATCCTGGATGTGACGTTGTTCCACACCCAGGTATGTGTAGGTCTCTCCGGCATCCAAATGTCGTAGGATGCTTCCGTCTGCGAGCTGCGCATCTTCGTGGAATTCCCCGCATCGTCCTCTCTTGAGGTGGACGACTGCGCATTTGTCCAACCCAAACTCCATTCCAATTGCCCGCGTGTATTCCTCGACCACCCTGAGAGCATTTTGAAGTTCTCGCTCTCCGGAGGTATAGAGTTTAAGGTCATCCATATAAAATAGATGGGTGACCTTATGCCTCCGGTTGCTGGGTGGCCCACACTGATACCCGCGGGTTTGGCGGAGTCCAACAGATAGCGGCAGCAGTGAGATGCAGAAGAGGAGCGGACTCAAAGAGTCACCCTGAAACACTCCTCTCTTAAATGTCACCAACTCTGTCGAAACTCGCTCGGCACCGGATGTTATGGTGAAGCGAGTTCTCCAAAGCGGCAACAGTTGTTCGATGCATCTCACTAGTGGTGCTGGTACCGCAAGACATCCGAGCAAGTGTAACAAAAGCTCGTGGGATGTTGTATCAAATGCCTTGCGATAATCAATCCAGGCCATTGACAGATTCCGCTTGTACTGCACAGAATCCTGTGTAATACAGCGGTCTATCAGCAGGTTTTCCTTGCAACCTGCCAGGCCCTTCTTGGCACCACGCTGTTCGTTTATCTGTTGGTAGACCGGATCAACAGACCTCAACATCCTGGTATACAAGATACGAGTAAATAACTTGTAGCAGGAGTTGAGGCAGGTAATCGGCCTATAATTTTTTGGGTCAGACAGATCCCCCTTTTTGGGGATTAGCACAGTTCGCCCCTCGACAAACCAGTCCGGAATTTGCTGCCCCTCGTTCAACCATGAGTTGAAAACTCGGGCCAGATGGCGGTGGGTGGAAGGAAACTTCTTCCACCACCAGTTGTTTATACCATCTGGACCCGGGGCAGCGAAGTTCTTGGTTCCAACAAGTGCTTGTTGAACCTCTTCCGTACTGATTGCCGGGCACACTTCGTCTGGCTCTTCTAAGACTCTACGACAGAGAGCCTCGAAGTGTGCTATAGCTGGAGTGTCATTATCGAATGGACTCGCGACTTCGTAGATTCCTTTCCAGAAGGCTTCGACATTATCAACAGTTGGCGGATTTTCGACAACACGCTGTGGCTCTTGGAACAGGCGAGACGGGTTTGTTTGAAACAATTTGTTTTGTTCCAAACTCCGCATTCGCCTGACCAAAGTTTTCTTAATAGCCATAAGTGCTCGAATCCTATCTAGACAGTGCTGCTTGATGGTCTGCAGCACTGTGCGATTTAGAGTGTGGTGTTGGCGTCTCAGTCCGGCTGCCACTCGCCGGACCTTCGGTGTAAATGGTCTACCTGCGACTATATAATCCACCACACTCTGGATTCGAGAAGCGTGTTGCCTTGCTGATCGAATTTTAACTTCGATCTTCTGTACGCGCCGCTTAGCTTTCTCGACCCTATCAACTGCGCTTGCCAGGCGCTGTTGTGGGACGAGTTGCTTTGCGGCAGCGTACACCGCGCTGTTGATCTGCCAGATGTTGGCATCTTCTGGAAGCTCCTCACTGATCAACGAATCCATTCGTGCCAGGTCTTGTGGCTTTGGGTTAACCCTGGTGTTAAGGTTAACCCTCGTCCTTAAAGCGTCGTCGGTGTACTCAAGCGGAAGTTCCTCGTCAGCTGGAATTTGCCGCGGTGGAAGTGCGGCTGGTACTTCCTCACATTATTCCTACATTATTATTATTATTATTATTATTATTATTATTATTATTATTATTATTATTATTACAAAGTTTACAAGAGTAGAAGCTACAAAAGCTTGTAATACCCAGACTTAAATATTATACTTAATGCATTATGCATAAATAATAATTCGCTATACGAAACATGCTCAAGTACAAGTGATGAGTATGTACAGGGTCATCACATAAAAAAAACAAAAAAAAATCACAAAAAATTAATCATAAAAGGCAACAAAGCCTCATCAGAATCCAATACCTTCATGCGTCGACCCTGCACCAAAAATATTATAAGTTAATAAAATTATTAAATTTAATTTAACACATTGTCCAAATGTAATAAAAAATTATGTAGCCTACTTTTAAAGAGTTGAGAGAAGGTGCTGTCACAACACTATTAGGTAAAGTCAGCAGTAGAATCTTCAGAGTTGATCGTTTCAAGTATCGGCCAAGAAATTTTGGGAAAATTAAAATCACCAACGATACGCAAATTTTCGAAAGATGAGCTGAGGGCCTCAATTTTGTCACATAGGCGTTTGGAGTCTTTACTGGAACAGTCAGGTGGTCTGTAGACAAGTAATATATGAAAATTGGCAAAAGGAGGAAGCCTAATTTTTAAGAGCAAACATTCTAAGTTCGGCAAGCTGCATTGTAATTGAGTGATGGTCGAAGCCGAAAATAGTTTTGTGGTAAATAAAGCACACACACCTCCTCTTCTTCTGGCGATGCGATATGAACGCAAAAAAATATAGCCAGGTAAAGTGATAACTGCATCATGAATATTTGGAGAAAGCCATGTTTCTGTTAAGAGGATGATATTGGGACATAGTTTAGCTGTATATAGCTGAAGGGCATTATATTTAGCTGTAATAGTTGCAATGTTGGTATAAACAATACAAATTTGGCAATATTTGGATGGAGACATAACTAGTTTTTTTGGAACTTCACCCACTTGATCTAAGCCAACAATTGTTGGTAAATTGCGTATATATTTAATAGTCAGTTGTTCGCCATTTTCATTTCTTTGCTGTAGTTCAAGTCTAATATTTTTTAGATAATCAAGTTGGTGCTTAGTCTGATCTTCTTGTAGTTTAATTTTGGAGTATTTTGTACCAGTTAATTTGTTTTTATTGCGTAAGAGTGAGTTAACTGTTGCACTAGAAGAAAAGTTTAACAGCAGTAAACGAGAGAGTCGCCGGACCGAGATAATATTAGCAGCGGGATCAATTTTTCTAATTAAGTCAGTTGCAGTATCCATATCTTTTTCTTCTATGTTACCATTGGTAGGTTCAGAAAGCCCGCTTAGAATAAGATTAGTTTCTTTTTGAGCCTAGCTAATGATTCTTGCACACAATCTTCAAATCCTCTTTCATTAGACAGATAATTAGTATTCTGTAACTGCCCTTCTAGTTTTGAAAGGCGACTATCAAAACTATTTACTTTATCGCTAATTCCCCGAACTAGATTCATCAATGCATCTAGTTTATTCTCGTTTTGACGACATTTATTGCAGTTAATACGTATGGACTTTGAGGTAGATCTTGTCAAACGTTTAGCATCGTCTATAGGAATACCCAAACATTCAAAATGAAGAAATTGATTGCAATCGGCGCAAGAAATTTTTCGTTGATCTACGGGAACAGTACGTACGAAATGTTTAAGATTTTATAACACAAATGTCATACGACATAATATCATAATTGTATTTTTTAATTAATTATTAAAGCAAAACAAAATATTTTTTTGGGGTCACGGCCGCCTAGATCAAAAATTAAATTTGCTCATAAAAATGTCTGTCAATAATATTTTTATCTCAATATGCCTTAACTATATTCAAAATGACCTCCTGAATCCGAAAATGTAAAAATATATAGGGTGTTCTATTTAAAAAACGAAAGTTAGTATCATTTCCGGTGAAACCGGAAGCGACAGAAAGTGATAAAATGGTTGAAATAATGCATATTTAACCGTTATTTAACGTGCCCAAATTTGAAATTTATATCTTATAAAACAAAGAAGATATAAGGGCGAGCGTCATTTCGTGGTCACCTGGTATAATAAAGTATAATAAATTGAACCAGATTTATAATGGCTTTAAGCCACTTATGATTAGTAAAATATTTTTAGAATAACCGTACTTGAAATTTTAAACCCAACGAAATAACGCATCAAATTAGTAATCAACCTACTAACTCGCAGGCTACAGCAAGAATCTCTTGTAAAGATGGTGGCATCGGGCCGCGAGGGTCTCGCGCAAACGCAAAGTTAGTTCCACCCGAGGAAATTCAGTTTGTTTGCTCAGCGAGTAACTTAAGTGTAACACAGAATATCATCCATGTAGCGAACTCGATTAGATTTCGTTACAAGAGCAGGACCGGTTTCTAGTTCAAATAGTAAGAAGAAATCCGACTGTATCTCATCCCGAGCTTCAAAGGCAAGATTTGCAAATTACGGGTATTAGCGTTTCCGTCGAAACGATCAGGAAAAGGCTTCGAGCTCGAGGATTATTTAGCAGCAGACAGTTAAGGGTTCCCGAACTATCAAGGCGACATAAAATTGACCGTTTACAATGGTGTTTGGAGCATCAAAACTGGACTATAGAAGACTGGTGAAATGTCTTATTTTCAGATGAAACCAAAATTGGCCTTCGTTCAGACGACCGGCGAATTCGAGTTTTGAGATGTCGTGGGAGACAGGCTAGACTCGCTGTTACCAAATCTGTCCACAAATACAAAGGAGGAACTGTAATGTTTTGGGGTGGAATTATGATGGATGAGAAAATTCCTTTACTTCCCATAAGACAAAACTTAACGGGTCCTAGGTATGTTGATTTAATTCTAGGACCCATAGTAAGAAACTGGAGAGGCGCTTTTGGCGAAATTTTTTTATTTATGCACGATAGTTCACCTCCTCATCTACAAATTTTTTGGAAACAGAAGGTGTGACTATTTTACAGTGGCCTAGTTGTTCAGCAGAACTTAATCCCATAGAACACTTATGGGATATGATTAAAAGAAGGATTAGAGCTCGAGTCAATAACCCTGGCAACACAGACCAACTGATTCAAGCAGCTTTGGAAGGGGAAAATCTTCCACAAGAAAATATTAATAACCTAATCGAAAGCACGCCTCGTCGAATTCGCGCATGTATTGAGGCTAGAGGTGGCAACACTGATTATTAAATTAACAAAAAATTATTATTTGTTTCTTAAATTCCCTATTACTTTGAGGTTTTTGTTTGAGAAAAAGATACGTTTTATGTTTCGTGTTATTACAAAACTTATTTAAAAAGTTGTTGTCTATTTTTTCAATAAAAGTAGCTTGCATACACCTCTATTTATTTTCTATCAATTTCTCTTTTCTTTAAATTTGATCAAATAGGAGAGAAAATGGGTGATTTCATATAAGTTTGGTTGTGTATATATACCGGGTGGCCACGAGTCAATGTACGCCCCCAATTTTTTGGTTGTTTTTGAATTTAAAAGTTTCGTATTTGGTACAGGTGAATAAGACAAAAGTGGGCTATTTTTAAACTAACAGGAACAAAAATATCATTTCCGGTTGAACCGGAAGTGACATCAACTTTTTTTTCTTAAATGGAATGACCGTGTTTATTTGTGGTGTTTTATAAAACATGAAATTCTAACTGCAGCAGTTTTTTCCAATTTTAAAAATTCCAAAAAATAAGTGAGATATGAATGATTTTTTAATTTGTACAAAATGGCCGCGTCAGATGAATGCAATGTAAGAAAATTACTAAGTAGGCTATGGAAATTATTAGCAAGGTAGTAAGCTTGTCTGTAAAGAATAAAATAGTTATTTAAATTACTGATAGATATGACTATTTTTAGGTTTTTCTCAAAAAACGGAATTTAACAAGCTTACTACCTTGCTAATAATTTCCATAGCCTACTTAGTAATTTTCTTACTTCGCATTCATCTGACGGGGCCATTTTGTACAAAATAAAAAATCGTTCGTATCTCACTTATTTTTTGGAATTTTTTAAATTTGAGAAAACTGTTGCAGTTAGAATTTCATGTTTTATAAAACACCATTTTTAAGTGTAAGGAACAGCACTTTTTTGGCTCTCCTATTGGGAGAACAATCCGGTGTAGCGAAACAGTTGAAGATACGGAATGTCCGGGGGTCGTATGCTGAAGATCTGTCTAATGGACCATTGCTCAAACGGGTTAATCGTTTATGACGGAAATAATAACTCGTGAATTTTACGTCTTTATACCAACGTATTTATTTAGCAACACATTAATGAACAAATCAATTAAGTCTAATATCTCAGCGACTGTATAGTCGAGTATGTACAAATTTTAAAACGATAATAAACAAGCAAGCTGGCAATCAAGAATCTTTACGCGTGAATACGATTTTATTTCAGAATTTTGAATAACAGAGATTTGTCTTCGCGGCTTGAAATTATTTCGTACGGCGAGCAAACGGAAATTTACAACAGGATGTATTATGAATGGCGGGCAATCGGTTAGCTATAGATATTTTAGTCTATACTGGATGTTTTAAAATACGGCGAACTACTGCCACAAACGTAGAGCTATTTATCAATTACTATTTTTTATTAAAGTAGGGTTTCCGGTAACCTTTATGCATTGAAACTTTGTAGATTACCCGATCGAGCAAATCTAGCCAGTTGATGCACAATGTATGAAACAACAAAGAAAAAAACCAACGGAGATATCATTAATTAGCTAATTAATTAGTTTGATTTAGTAGCATAATACAGCGATACTCACGAACAATAAGATCTCTGAATATCTATACGTAACTGAAGGCAGTACCTACGGACTGTAGCGGACCACGGTGTATTCTTACCAATATAATATTCAACTAAGTGTATTAATTTAACTCGGAGCGGAGGCGGTTACGGTGAGTGCTTCGGATTGATCTGGGGCAGGTGACTGTAGATCGGATCTGATACTGATTCGGATTGAACCTGGACTGCTGCGGACTTTCTCGGACTGACCCCGGAGTGAACGCTCCTCTGGCCTTTTAATATTTTTATGACGTATCTAGATAGCGTGTTAAAGGGGCAGTCACCGACTTGAATCGAAGAACTTACAACGTTACTTCCTGAGGTCGAGCGGATTATGTAATTAGAAAGATAGCCTCAGAACATCAATAACCGGAAATGGGTTACTTGCAATTTCTAGACTATGTTGTAAAAAGAAACGGATTAAAACGGACACGGATTAACATTTTAATTTCTTTTAGTAACGAATGATTTTTGTTTCCGACTCGGCCATTATTTATAATAATTCTCGGATTTTATTTATACGGGGACTAACTTAACTAAAAAACGGCGGCAGGATATAGGATCAATAGAATTGTACAGAGTTACGGCTGTGTAGGAATAACTATGTTTAAATAATGCAGAGTCATGTTTTGGCATGGATTGAATATTCTGATACCTAATGTTAACATTATGAACCGCGGTTTTGAAGATTAACTTATTTCTTAAATAACTTGGGACAGAATATTTTATTAAGGAAAACAAAGAAACAGAGAAATGATATTTAACCAGTTGCTCCATCCTTAGCCAACGCAACTCAACATATTTGTTTGAAACATGATCAAACTTTTTTAGATTGTAAATAAAACGACAACAACAATTCTGCAGCACTTGCAACCGGTTTTTTTGTAGCTTGATTCAAACAGTAAAAATACATAATATTACAGTAGTTAAAAACTGGCATAACTAGATATAATAGGCAAATTAGGCGACTGCGTCAGAGCAGTACCTAGTTCCAAGGGGTACCAAATGACCTTGAATTTAAAACATAGAAAGTAGGTATACTAGCTGTTTTTAATTTTGATTTAAATATATCAGATGTTTTATTAGTCCACTTTTTATTTTATTTTAGTATAGTTATATAATAATGTTACATGCCGTTGCCATCTCGTCAACTGACTTGCTGCTTTTCTCTCGTGAACTATAACTGTTTAACGTTTCTTTTGACGTGTGGTTTATTATTTTAATATAGCATCAAGTTCTCGATTTTGCAAGCGAACTGTATTCAGTATTAATATACTACTGGTGCCGTACGCCGCAGATGGTAGACTGCAAAGGTGTTTCGTCTCTATTTGCTTTATTGTAAAATCGAGAGTGATTGATTAATTTAAATCTGTTTTAACCGTCTTCCACGTCACCTATAACTAACTGTCGAAAATCGAAATTGTGTGAATCATTACTCACACTGTCTCGTCTCAAAGGAGACGAGGCCCTACAGTTTATAGTGGAGTCTAAACAGCATCTTGTAGTCAATTTTTCTAATGAAAAATTGTTCGACGGGTGTGATTCGAACCCATTCCACTAAGGAGTCTTCAGTCGCAAGCTAGATAGGCTAACCCCTGAACCACGGTTCCCCTTAATTGGTGCTGCAATCGGACCACAAATAAAAGACATACAATTATTATGGCCGATTTAAAAAAATATCAGGGTATGAATACCGAAAACGAAAAGCCCAATATAAAAAATCGAATAAAAAAAATGATGGGAAGTTTATTGATCTTTTCATTAAAATACGAGTATCATTTTGAGTTCATTTGATTTTTTTCTTAATAAATGTTTTTTTTTAAATACTAGTTTTTGACTTAATTGTTTGGTAAAAATATATTCAGTTTATTACAACGGTGCAATAGCAGAAAATGTCAGTAGTTAAACAGTGAGAGAACTAATGCAGTTCGAGTTCGAATGACGTCATGGTCAGGATTGCCACTGTGGCTAATTCGGGCGAGTGGGAGGGACAGCAGATATCTTTAGATAAGAGATTTGTTTACTATTTTTGTGAGGTTAGGGAATATAGTGTGCAAGCGTCAGAATTACACAGAAATAACGACAAGAAAAGGGAAGGTGTCCCAATAACTAACATTTCGTTGATGAAGTTAAGGGTGATGCATCAATAAAATAAGGTAGCCCCTGAAACACTCTATTCTTATGCTCTAGATAGGAATGGCATTTGACAGATTATTATGTTACACAATAAGGTTGCATTAAAAGAATGATAGGTTGTTTAACACGCTGGTGTATTGTGTCCAAGAAGACTAGACACCTGGAGAACGTACTCTCGCCTAGCGTACGGCACCGTATCCGGGAATCGTTAGGTAGTGCTGCTATGAGACGAATGAGTGCCTTGTGTACAAGAAGCAATAGATACAGGAGAACGAGGAACGCGAAACGGAGAATTCGTTTCGTTCTCCTGTCTTTAGTGTCTTTAGTCTTCTTGAAAAGCGTGTACAAGAAAAAGTAGTCAATACGATGGATCGTATTAATGTTTATTCACAATTTCTGAGGTAAATAGTAGTTTAGATATTAGGCAGTTACCAAGGCTTATAGACTTTTTACAGGGTTATCCAACGAAAAGGCCCACCCTTATATTTTCTTTATTTTTCGAGTTAGGAAAAAAAGTTTCAAATAAAAGTTGTAGTAAATCAAATGAACTCATTTAAAACCCCTGCAAAGAATATACAGGGTGTTCCATAAAAGCGGGACAAACCTAACTTACATTTTTTTAAATGGAACACCCTATATTTTTTTACATTTTTCAAATCTGTGTTTTTCCGTGATTTCAAACATATATATATATGTTGTATCTTATCTTTTACTGTTTTTTATTTATTGCAAATTTCGTGAACAATATTATTTATACCACCAGCATCTGCATGCGTATCAATCAGGTTAGCCATGGATGAAAAACAATTAATTTGACACTTATGCCTTACAGAATAATTGAATAAATTCAAAAAGCAAACTTTTCATCCATGGCTAACCTGATTGATACGCATGCAGATGCTGGTGGTATAAATAATATTGTTCACGAAATTTGCAATAAATAAAAAATAGTAAAAGATAAAATACAACATATATATATTTGAAATCACAAAAAAATACAGATTTGAAAAATTTAAAAAAATATAGGGTGTTCCATTTAAAAAAATAAGTTAGGTTTGTCCCGCTTTTATGGAACACCCTGTATATTCTTTGCAGGGGTTTTAAATGAGTTCTTTTGGTTCACTACAACTTTTATTTGAAACATTTTTTCCTAACTCGAAAAATAAAGAAAATATAAGGGTGGGCCTTTTCGCTGGATAACCCTGTACAGGTTGCATCAATGAGCAGCATTAGGGCGAGGAAAGTGCGGGGTGTGGACAGAGGTTGTGACGTTAACTGGTGGCCGCGATGTGTTTATTTAATTTGCCGTCTTGTTTCGATTGTTCGGTTGTGCAGAAACTGCTACTGATTGTTTGTGTTTGTGAGAAAAAAACTCGTGAAAGGTGTACTTTCTTCATTTGAAAAATAACTAGGTACCTACTTGTCATTTCATTATACATTATTGTGTTTAGTGTTTACTGTTTTTTAATTCTGGGGTTAGTCTAGTAACTCTAATATCAATTATTTACTTACTGTAATAATTTCTTAAATAACGACTAGTAAAAAGAAAATAACAATAAAAAAAACGTCCTTGTGTTGAGATGACAAAGCATATAAGAAAATTATTAAGATATCTAGAATATATTTTTGAGTTTTTTTGTTTTGTCCTAAATAAATTATTTAAACTTTTGTAATAGTTTTGTTTTGTTCTAGAGAGTTATATGGAAAACATTAAATTTGCATTATTGATAACTTAATGCCCATTTTCCATCATAATAGGAATTCATTTTATATGTTAAATAGGTTTGCCTATTTCTGTTTTAAGACAAATTCAGTCATTCAAGTCGTTAATACTTTTTATCTGATACTAATTTTGGCCAAATTGATTTTATTTTTCTTCTAGATGTGTTTGTTACCCACTAAAATTTATTAAGAAATTAATAATTAAATTATTTTACCTATTACTTATTTTAGTGCGGCAGTTTAGCTAGGATATTTCAACATATTGTGCACTTTTTGATAAAAGCACCAAATTTGGCACAGAGGTAGACCGATGTAATATGAACAATTTTGGATGTGGAGCCATCGGCCAACTGCCCCCTGACGGACGTGGCGGCCATTTTCCAAAATGGCTGCCAGTGGACTTCCGAAAGACAACAGAAGTTAGATAAAATTTGCTGCTGAAGGTTTTAGTGAATGTTTATTGAATGTTTTGAATGAGAGATAGTTTGTAAGTTATATACAGGGTGAGTCAATAGTGCATATATTTCTCCTGTATCTCCTGTCTCGTTAGAGATAGAGGCATGGTTCAAAATTTTAATAAAATTGTGAGAAAAAGTACATTTTTTTAAATTATTCTTAATTATACAGGGCGATCCGTTAAGGTGGTAGATGAAAGAATATATTTTTTTAAATGGAAAGACCCAATTTTTTTTATTATGTTTGAATACCTCTATGATGGCCTATTCAGCGTGCACTGCTAACTTATAAATATTCAAACTACCAAAAACTAACTTTTTCAAATGGAACACCCTATATATTTTTGTAAAAAATTGTGTAATTTTTATTTCTCTGCAACTTTGATATATGTTCCATACCTAAAATGAATAATTTTCTAGATGTAGTTGTTTATGTGTAAATAGGTATGTTTTATTCAACGTACCTTTGAAATTATTTCATAGAAACAAAGAGATTTAATTTCAGTTACTTTCAATTTTGTTGCAAACCTCCTAGTTTTCACTAAAAAATGAATTTTACGAAGCAGGAATTAATGGATATGATTGTATACCCTTGGTGAAAGTGACAGAAATTGTTTTTTATCCTCCAGAATTTACGCAAAGAAGTATTCTCACAGAACCCATCCATAAGAAGCATCTTTCTTGTGGCGGATAGTTAATATTCATTGAACTTAATTCTGGGAATCACGCCAAATTCTAAAAAATAAATAGAAATAAGAAAATTGCCAAAATATGTCAAGATAAAAGTGTAATATCAAAGGCAAACCTCAACAGTTTGCCCCAGAAAACCACTGTATATAGTTCTAAATGAATATAAATACAATATTGTTATTTAAAATTCGTATCAGTGGTTTTCTAGTATTTTACACTCTAAAATATAATATAAGTTATTGTTTTATAATTGTTTTTTACATATCATATAAATATATATATCTATATATTATATAATATACATTTTGTTATTATATTTTCTAGTGTAAAATACTAGAAAACCACTGATACGAATTTTAAATAACAATATTGTATTTATATTCATTTAGAACTATATACAGTGGTTTTCTGGGGCAAACTGTTGAGGTTTGCCTTTAATACTACACTTTTATCTTGACATATTTTGGCAATTTTCTTATTTCTATTTATTTTTTAGAATTTGGCGTGATTTCCAGAATTAAGTTCAATGAATATTGCCTAGTTTTATTTGCCCCACACACAGTAAATCCCAAAAGGCTTCCGCGCCGATAAGAAGCACAATTTCCCCCGCTTGATCGAAGGTAGGGTCCGCCAATTGAACGTTAGGCGGTATATCTAACCGATTTCTATCAAATGACACCGATGGCAGCTTATCAGTTATTCTAGGCAAAATTAGACAATTTAATTGCATACGATAATTTTCTAAACGCGATTGCAACTTCAGAACACAACGCGATTTTATAGGAGTTAGTGTTTGACTAATACCGGAGATTGCATAATCGATATTCGATGTATGGAGCTTTAGTTTATTACATAAAGACCCCGTAATAAAATTGGACTGTGAGCCGCTGTCCAATAAGGCTCTAGTTTCATGTATTTTACCTTTGCTATCAAGCACTTGTACAATGGCGGTAGACAAGAGAATCTGTGTATTGCTAGAATAAAATGATTCATTTGATAACACTTCGTGATGACGCCTATTGCACTTCTTACATGAACTCGACTTACAATATTTTAAAGTGTGATTGTCTCTTAAACAATTTGCACATAGGTTCAGCCGTTTAATTTCGGTCCATCTTGCTGAAATAGATAAGTTTGTAAATTTTGGACACGAATTTATCACGTGATTTTTCTTGCAAAATGTACATGTAACGTTTTCGGTAGCTACGAGCGAATATTGTTCGCCTACAGTTATTTTTATCGTTTGGTTCTTTATCGGTGTTCGTTTGTAAATTTTCCAAAAGCCTACATTTATTGTTTTTAAATGACTTTGTTTAGGCTTTATACAAGCATAATAACAACAAACATATCCAAACTGATATACTTATATTGATGTTTCATCTCTAAACACGCTATTATTAAATTCATTGGACTTTCTTTAATAGGTACATGATGAATACTGGATTAAATATCATAAAATTCAAAACGTCTAAAAACAAATTATTAAAAAATTTTTTCAACTTACCAAATTCATTTATTATGATCAACAATTAAAAAACGAAGTCCACAAGAAGATGTACATATTCTTTCGCTCTTACAAGCTCTTCAGGTGAACGATTTCTCGCAAAATAAAGTGATTTACTTGAACTTACATTTTATAATCAATAAACTGTCATATGCAACCATAAAAAACAAATTTCTAAAATTAATCTATGACGCCTACATTTTCATGTTTTCTTATAAAATACTCTACCTCTCTTTATTCGAGACTTGTTGTCTATAAACAACCTTATTCAAGCCTTACATGGCCCAATAATAACAAAATTATCTAATATATTTATTGATGTTCTATTTCTGTTTATTGATTATAAAATGTAAGTTCAAGTAAATCACTTTATTTTGCGAGAAATCGTTCACCTGAAGAGCTCGTAAGAGCGAACGAATATGTACATCTTCTTGTGGACTTCGTTTTTTAATTGTTGATCATAATAAATGAATTTGGTAAGTTGAAAAAATTTTTTAATAATTTGTTTTTAGACGTTTTGAATTTTATGATATTTAATCCAGTATTCATCATGTACCTATTAAAGAAAGTCCAATGAATTTAATAATAGCGTGTTTAGTGATGAAACATCAATATAAGTATATCAGTTTGGATATGTTTGTTGTTATTATGCTTGTATAAAGTCTAAACAAAGTCATTTAAAAACAATGCATATCAAGCAAAGAAAGAGAATTGTAAAATAACCTACATTTATTTTTAAGAAATTTTTCCAATTCCTCAAATTTAGGTAAGTCCGCTCCTGTAAATTTTTCCTCCCATTCGCGTCTAGTTTTTTGATCGAGTTTAGAATAGTCAGGAATCTAGCATCTCGAAAGACGCTCCTAAAAAGTCACACCCACCACTCGAAGATATAGTTTTGAAAAAATATGTACATTGTCCGGAATGACCTTGCGCATCTAAATATAGAGGGCGCCATTTTGTTCGCAATTGCAAAAAGGCGTAAAAAAAAATTTCCGAAATTTTTTAGATTACTGAAAATTTATTAATTTTGTCTTTATACCGCATTCCCAGGCTTATTTTTTAATATTTCTTAATGATTTTCAAAGCAATTGAAAGTTTGTTCTTTCTAGATTCAGGTTTTGATAAGTTATTCTCGAAATTTTCATTAACAAATGCTACATAAATTGTTTAAACAATGCGTGTCAGAAAAGTGCAATGTAAATTTCAGCATTAAAAACTATTACAGATAGATGCATACTTCTATGATACGAAATATGCAGAAAAGAATGGAGCAATTTTTAGTCAAAGAAATATCTGCCTTGCTTTATCCTCATAAGAAATATGATTATTTTTGTACAGCGCTCCGTTGTTTTCGCTACCGTTTTAAGTGTGTGCAATATCCAGTCACTCACGTCAGCGCATCACGCGCGCTCTGGATCAGTGACTATTGACGATATACACTGTGTTTACAAAAACTTTACAATGCTTTCTTAGTGTACCTATTACTTTTTCGTAAATATTATCATTTTAACATGGACAATAAAACAGAGACATTTAAAGATTAATTTACTTGGGAACAAAAGTTATTATAACAACTTAAAATATTTAGGTAGGTAAGAGGTATGTAAGAAAACAACTAAATGAACTTAAATGTACTACTTGGGTGGGCTTAGAAAAATGACAATATAGAAGTAATATACAATACATTATGCGTGTCTAATAATCTGAATTAACACCTAATATTAGTACATTAAACAAGTTTAGAAGAGCAAAGTTTTACTAAACGAATATAGTGTTTGAGTACGAGCGAGCGCAGCGAGCGAGTATCTCAAAAACTAGGTATATGAGTTTAGTAAAACTGCTTTTCTTACAAGATTTGTTTATACTATTTTTTCACATTTTGTGTTAGTTAATTAATTATAAGCAAATAGTGATCGATATAAAAGCATTACAAAGTTTTAAATTTAAAAAAGTCATAGTAGGTACTTGTTTCCATAACCATAGTAACTGACACGGCTTTGTTTATTTATACAGGGTGATTCATAAGTAATGGTACACAGACCAGCAGCAGATTTCGAACGTAAAAATATTGCGATTTGGCCAAACTTGCCTTAGTCCAAAAGTTAATAATAACCAAGATACAGGGTGTCAAAGTTAAAATTTATTTTTTAATTTTCTTTTGTAAATTAATGAATATTTTTCTTGTGAAAATTTATGAGTGGGGATTATTTGGTGTGTGAAATCATAATACACCTTCAATTTTGGTATAACTCCTAGAGGACGCTACGTATGCTGCGTTTAATGTGTAAAGATGACCGTAACTTTTTTCACTTATTAATTTCATTCTTCTATCATTTCCTAATAAAAAATGTATACTTGTTTCAAGTCTCTAAATACAACAGTTTTTGAGAAAAGTGCAAATCAAAAATTCTGTGCGTATTCATTATGCACTGTAAAAAATTATTTTTAAAAGTAGGCGTTGAGATACAGCATTATCAGAGTAAATAAAGATAAATATTTATCAAGCATGCATAAAAACAAAAAGTACCTGTCAAACAACCAATCTTTTAAACATTAATTAATTGTTGTAGAAGTGTTGTGTTTCTTATTTCTTTCTAAATTTTTTTAATACCTTAAAACTGATCGCCACATATTTTTTTCGAATTCTGAAAAGAGAGAAGTGATCAAGTTGAATATTTATTGTAGTATTTGTTGTTATATGTTGTTGTTATTATATTTTATGATGCATTGTTTACCATGGAATAAAATTATTTATGCCTACTAGTTAAAATTGTTTTGTTGTAATGTCTGAAATTTTGAGAAATTGTTTAACGCCAATAACCACTTAAACGGGATTAACTACATAAGAGAAAACTACATTTTCAACGAAAAATTGTCGAATTTTGCCGCCAAAATAATAAAAATAATTTTTCACATCTCATAGTGAATTTGCATGGAATTTTTGATTTGCACTTTTCTGAAAATCTGTTGTATTTAGAGACTTAAAACAAGTATACCTTTTTTATTAAGAAATGATAGAAGAGAATAATTTTTAAGCGAAATCTGCCGTATGGGTGCGGGTAAAAAGTTACGACCTTTTTTACACATTAAACGCAGCGTACGTAGCGCCCTCTAGGAGTTATACCAAAATTGAAGGTGTATTATGATTCCTCACCCCAAATAACCCCCACTTATAGATTTTTACAAGAAAAATACAAAAATTCATTAAATTGCAAGAGAAAATTAAAAAATAAGTTTTATTGACACCCTGTATCTTGGTTACCATTAACTTTTGGACTAAGGTAAGTTTTGCTAAATCGCAATATTTTTACGTTCGAAATCTGCTGTTGGTCTGTGTACCATTAGTTATGAATCACCCTGTATAATAACAGTTAAGTATAATTTTTGTGAATCGAATAGATTTTAAGTTATATGTATATTAATAATTATAATAATGAATCTGGCTACTGAAACACAATTTAGAAAAATATTCTGAAGACATTTTAAATGCCGTTCGAGAAGCAACTTCGAGCATACTTCCTTTAAAATCCAAGGAAAAATACGAGAAGGTATATGAAATACTTTCTGTCAAACTGTTTTTTATTAACACTGACATTACTATAACAGTAAAGTGACATTTTCATGTGGTAAAGTGCCACTTTATTAAACGATTTTGAATTTAGTAGAATACCAAATTATGGGTCAAAATACGAAAAACACATTTACCCTCACAATAGCAACCTATTATGGACGACCATTTATAGTTATTAATTTAGGGATATATACATTATTCTTCAACTCCCAACCAAAATCATTTGGATTGGGAATTTCTGGATTTACCTCAGTCGCATTTTTCCAAACAATTATTTGATACGCGGCTCTTAAAATTTGTTGATAAAAAGAATCCTCGGTTGGTGGTAAATTTCATATATCAACGCCTTAGTGCGGCCTTAGAGATACTGTGGCCTTAGTGTCTAGGCAGGTACTCATTCGGTTAGAGCGCGCGAGATAGGTATGTTACAATTATTCAGCGCAACAACGCAATGCCGCCGTGCAAGAAATTCGTATCTTTTATAACATTAAAGCAATGTAGATAATTCTTTGACTAAAAATTGCTCCATTCTTTTTTGCATATTTCATATCATAGATGTATGCATCTATCTGTAATAGTTTTAAAAATGTCCCGATACTGAAATTTGCACTACACTTTTCGGGGACGCTTTGTTTAAACAAATTCTGCAGCATTTGTTAACAACATTTTCGAGTATAGTTTGGTAGCATATGAATCTAGAAATAACAAGCTTTTGATTGGTTTGAAAACCATTAAGAAATATTAAAAAATAAGCCCAGAAACGAGGTGTAAACATAAAATTGGTCAATTTTCAGTAATACAAAAAATTTCGAAATTTTTTTTTTACGCTTTTTTGCAATCGCGGACAGAATGGCGCCCTTCACATTTAGATCCGCAAGATTATTCTAGATAAGGTACCATTTTTTTCAAAACTATATCTTTGAGTTCACCCCCTATGAACGAATATGCGACTCCTGATTCCCGACTAGAAGATACTAAATGAATGAGAAGCGCATCCCAATGTTCCACGGGTAACTTTAACACTTTAGTGCTCTTAAATGTTTGGTAATGCCATCTAACAAGGAACGCAAATTAGAGAACGATTCCTTAGAAATTATCGGCAAATTGAAAATAGATCTAACATGATTGTTTACAGAGCTGGGAAAGATACTTTAAAAAAGTAACTTAGATACTTTTCGAAGATACTTTAGAAAAGTATCTAAGTTACTCTTGAGTATCTAGATACTTCTCGCAAAAAGTAGCTTAAGATACAAGATACATGTAAAAATATCTTAGTTACTTTTCTCAAGTATCTTAGTTACTTCCTAAAATATCTAAGATACCTGGTATCTTAGTTACTTTTGGGTAACTAAGATACTGCCGCAGCTGAAACTGCTGGAAATACTTTAAACAAGTAAAAGGTTTTTTGCTCGAAAATTAATCTGGCACAGTGACAATTAGCAACATTACTAATCATGTATATTGTTATTTATTATAATAATAAACATTATTTTATTGAAAAATATGATACTTTCAAAAATGTGTAACTTTGCTGTTGCCTGTTCGTTGCGAGTGTTACGGTAAGGTAATATGTATGTATATTATAATAATATGTATTGTATATATTTAATTATTTAATAAATACAAAAATGCATCAAACAGCAGTCATTTGTCATTTATTAATAAAAAAACAAAGTTTTGTAAATTTTACAACAGAGGTAGAATATCAAAATAAAATATCAAATACTTCTTACTAAATGAAACAGCTATCGGCTGATCGGAGTAACCGGCCTAAATAAAAAAATTCATATAACATTTAACATAAACATATATACATCTATGACTAATTAACTAATATGAAATAAATAGAGCAATAAAATAATGAAAATGAAAGGAGACAACTTTTCGACTCTCATATCTCATATTCCAATAGTAATAACATTAAACATTCTTGTGATTTGTGATTATAAAAAAATACTTTGCGAGAATAATATACAGAAAACAAAATTAAAGTATTTTATATTCTATTTGCCTTCAATAGTACTAAGTTTTCAAAATTTTTGTCAGATAATGCATGACGTCTCGGAGCATTAATGAAGGTTGCGTATGAAAACAGTCTCTCTACAGGGGCAGAAGAAGGAAGTAGTGTGTTATATTTAAGAAACACTTGTTTAATGTACATGTAATTGTTCAACATTTTTAATTCACTACTTGGGTCTTGGAGATATTGCAGAAGTTGTAACTCGATTTGCCCTCTCACATTACTATTTGACAGGGTTACTTTATCATCTTCTATTTTCTCAAATTCAAAAAAGTCCATTGCAGCAGTTGTAAGTTGTGGCTGGCTCTGTGTTTTTTCTTGTTTTTGTAGCATCTCTGCAGACTCTGCAGCATCAACCACAATTTGTTTCATATAATTGATGTCTACATCACTACTAACTCCTTTTAACAAACTGACCCAGCGAAGTTTAAAGGCAGGGTGTGTGATTGTAGCTAAAATTGCATTAGCCACTTGTAAATTTAGAATATTATGGAAACGTGACGTTAATGCCTCTAAACATCCGTCAAGAACTGGTCTCATATATTTCAAATCGGTCGTCTTTATTTTTTCAAGTTTAATCTTGAGACTAGCAATTGTAGGAATGACATAACCATAGTACGTGTGGGTTTCCCAAGGATGTCTAAAGGCATCGCAATTGGTTTGAGAACCTTACAATACTCTTCGAGGTAATTTATTTCTGTATCTTTAAGATTAAAAGACTTCAAGTCTAGGTTTTCATAGAGTGTGTTTAATTTGCTCTTTTCCTTTAAAATCTGAGAAATTGAATCATAATATGAGTTCCATCTTGTAACTCCTGGATAGCTTAAATAATGTCCTAATGTTTCTTTAATTATTTCTGCAGACTTGGGCCTTCCTGCTTTATTCCATAATCGAGAACATTTGTTCATGATAATAGTATGGCGGTTTCGTAACAAATGATTTTTATTTATCACGTTCATCACATCAGTTGTTGCAATCAAATTAAGTGTATGGCTCGTACAACGAAGTGATTTGGTAAATGAAAATTCGAAATTAAGTCATCCTCGTTGTTTGTGATTGGTAAAAATTGGAAATTTTCATCAGTATCTTGATCTACATTTCCAGGGGTTTCCTCATCCTCGGCCTCAGCAAATATATCGTTAGGTAGATTTTCATCGCACTGTAAATTTTCTTCAGATATTTGCACCCCATATTCTTTGAATGCTTTAACAAAGTTGGAGCCATTGTCAGTGACAGTAGCTACCAACTTACCATTGTTTGAATTCAAATCAAATTTTAAATGTAGGTTAAAAATGAGAGTTCTGTGATCACCCCCACTCCTCCCCCCACCCCAGACACGCCCCCTTTCCCCACCACTTTGCACCCCCACTCCTGACACGCCCCCTTCCCCCACCACTTTGGCGCCCCCACCCCATACACGCCCCCTTCCCCACCACTTTTGCACCCCCCACTCCTGACACGCCCCCTTCCTCCACTACTTTGGCACCCCTCACTCCTACCCCCACTCCAGGCACGCCCCTGTCCCCACTACTTTGGCACCCCCACCCCAGACACGCCCCCTTCCCCCACCACTTTTGCACCCCCCACTCCTGACACGCCCCCTTCCCCATCGCTTTGGCACCCCCACTCCAGGCACGCCCCTTCCCCCACCTTGACCTTTCATAACCTTGACCTCTCATAACCTTGACCTTGGATGACCTTGACCTCTTGTGAGCACCCCCACTCCAACCCTTCCCCCACCCCTCACTTTTGAACTAGTCCTTTAAAGTGAATGAAACAGTGCTTACTTGTTATTCAAAACACTATGCCCGTTTGTACATGGTTATGCGTCAGATGCAAAAGTGTATTAGAAGAATACAACTCAGAAAAAAATATCAAAGTGTACACCTACTGTGATAATAATTGTGAGCTACCCGGTAAAAGGGCGCCTGCTACATAATCACTGTTGGTATATTGATTGGTATAGGATATCATGTCTCTTGAGGTGGGGTGTCCGAATTGTCTAATAATGGAGTTAGAAAACAAGCATATGAACGGAAAAAAATTGTGTGATTTTACTGAGGAAGAACTAAGGAAGTTTCCACTGCAATATTTGATTGTAAGAGTTGATCCAGTTGAACTATTATATGCATGGCCTAAATTACCAATGGCGTACACAGACAAGTTTGAATTACAAATTCAATTACCATGCTTTGGACATTATAACCGTCCCGAATGGCACACCCACATAGATGGTCCTCCAGCTCGACAGTCCAAATGCCACGTCTGTAAATGGGGACTACAAAAATGTGGTTTATTTTAAGTTATGAATTATACGAGTATCAAATCAACACTGTAATACGAAAGAAGTAAGGTTGACAATGCAGATATCTTTATCTCTACTCGAGGTCATATGTTGACAATGCAATTACTCTTATCACAAAGCAGTGAACTTAAACTGATTATTTCAGAACACATTTTGCTTAAATTATTTATTTTAAATAGGCAAACATCATTCCTGATTCAGATATTATTTTAAAAAAAACCTTACCTTACGTAATACGGTTAATTATATTTGTTAAGTTGAAAAAAACGCACACATTTTATATAAGGCATTTATTTTTTAAATTGACAATAGTAATATTAAAACTATACAGTAAATTCACTTTTTAACCAAAGCACTTTGTGAGTGAATAGGAGAGAATAAAGCGAGAGCGCTAACATTCTGAGATCGACATGCAGTCACGCATGTGTAGTGCTCTCGCGTTACTGCTATCTCCTATTCACTCACAAACTGCTTTGGTTCAAAAGTGAATATACTGTATACTAATACACATATACAGAGGTAAGAATTTAAAAAGCACAAAACCACTCATTTTTGCGATGGAAAGAGTTCAAAAAGATATTTCTTATTGTCCATATCTTTGTTAGCTTTTTCTTCTGCTTTATCTAACTCTGCAATCATTGCGGCGGTTTTTTCTTGTTGCTTTCGTAGGCGCCGTTTTTTCCTTAGAGATGAAGGATTTTCGGCGTAACAGTCTTGCAGTACACCTCCCTGATTCAATGAG
Source organism: Rhagium mordax (assembly GCA_963680705.1). NCBI lineage: Eukaryota > Metazoa > Arthropoda > Insecta > Coleoptera > Cerambycidae > Rhagium > Rhagium mordax. Next base: position 59,608,326 of record OY796656.1, read on the forward strand.
TAAAGAGCGCCTCACAGCAAGAACAAAAGAGTTTTTCGCCTGTTCCGTTTCCATGTTATCAACGGCACACTTGCTCTTAATTTTGGCAATAGTACTGCCGAATAATAGTCTTCCTCCGATTCCGTAGTCGCGTCAGGTTCTCGTTGTGTTTCGGGGGTTGGAACAGCGTTCAAAGTGGGTGTTGGAACAGCGTTCAAAGGGCGCAGCTCCGAAAAGCTACCCTTTGTCACCAAAATATCGGAATCCGTAGAAGGCACGGATTCAGTAGCGATCATCGCGTTCATCCGCTCGACCACTCTACTCTCGAACGAGAGACTGCGATTTAACTCTTCAGGGGTCAAGCTCCAAAGGCATTTTTGTGGAGATTGTTCACACATTTCACCACTGACTTGACTAACGAATGCAGAGAAATAAAGACGAGAACTGGTTTATTTTACGACAATAATACTTTAAATACATATTCAAATGGCAGTGCAAGTGTCAGTAACGGCGAAATTGCATAAAAATTGTTAACTGTGCAAGCGATAACGTTATCTGCTGCGTTAGTCAGCTTGAAAGAAACTGCAAGTCAGCAAGTGGAAATAAACTGAGCAATAAAATATTACCCAACGGACCCATATCTAACCTTACCCCACCACCAGTAACCTTGCCCTCGGGTGACCTTGACCTTGAATGACCTTGACCTTGAATGACCTTGACCTTAGATGACCTTGACCTTGAATGACCTTAACCTTGGATGACCTTGACCTTGGATGGCCTTGACCTTGGATGACCTTGACCTTGGATGACCTTGACCTTACCCCATCGGTCAAACATTGATAGCAATGGCTAAAGACGTTATTGTTCTTAATGAGATTGTAATATAGTACTGTTAATACGTAGAAAAGAATGTGATTACATATGGAAATTTTATGCATAGTCAAGTACTAGAATAAAGATGACACAGAATTTGCTAATTCATCAGATTAAATAAAGTGTTGAACTTGCAAGTGCAATGAACTGTATGCATTAATTATTATGTGTATGCGAGTTTACAATCTACATCAACAGTAAAACCGCAATATTTTCGTTTGAGCTTTGTAAAAGGTTTGCTAAATGGACAATTAATTCATCGGATTAAATAAGTACTGAACTTGGGAAGTATAATGAACTACATGCATTAATTATTACGTGTACGTTAGTTTACTATCTACGTCATCAGTGAAACCGCAATCTTTTCTTCTGAGCGTATAAAAAGAAATTGATTAGGGTTAGACTTTCATTGAAGGATGCAAGCTGGACAATGGAGTGTCCTAAGTGTCAAACACGGTTTTCTGCAAAAAGGGGGTTATCACGTCATCTTCGTGAAAGTTGTGTATACAGACAAATTAGTGAACGTAATCCACCAAAAAAAATTAAACTAAATAATTCACATAATAGAAATGATGAATTAATAAATCGGCCTGGTACTTCTTCGAGCATAGAGTTTCCTACAAATGAGGTTATTTGTCCAGGGTGTTCTGAAAAAATACCGAAATCTAAATTAGCGGGTCATTTGAGAAGTTCTACACACAAAAAAGTGATTGATAGCTCTTGGTGATGGGATAGAAAAGTTGCAGAGTGCATTTAAGAATCGAATAATTGCGAGTTACCGATTTTCTTCAAAGAAACATTATACCGATATTCCTCAGTTTTTCGAAGACATAAGAAGAAAAGTTTTCACAGTGATTGAGGAATATGTTCAAAAATTCTTCGGCTTAAAAATTAATGTGGAATTATTTGGTCTATATGTCATAGAGGAAAAACAATTATGTGACATAAAATCGTTCAATACCATTAATCGAATTATAACACACTCAACTGATTTGATTAATGTATATAATAATTTTAAAGAGGAGATTCAGGAGAAAGCATTAACTTTTCAGGAGCGAGATTCAGGTATGCCAATATTCATATCTATTGTAATGTAGACTCAGCTGTTAAAAAATTGTACATTAATGCCAAATAATTTTTAGGATGGGCTATAAAGCATCTTAATTTTCTTGAAGTCAATATTAACAAGTACAACCCGCTATTTGCATCATCATACATTAAATTGCCAAAACAAATAGAAAACAAAAAAGCTGTTTTAAATATTCAAAATACGGATGAAATGTGTATGGCTTGGAGCGTAATGGCTGCAATATTTCCAGCCAATGGGAATCCAGTGCTAACGTCATTCTATCCACACTACTCTACATTGCTGAATTTTGAAGCTATCGACTTCCCAGTTAAATTGAAAGATATACATAAATTTGAAAAGTTAAATAATATTTCTATAAACGTATTCGGGGTGAATAATCAATTCAAAGATGGTAAAATGGTCAGTAAGATTGTAAGCCCTTTGTATTTTACACCCAGTCGTCAAAATACACATGTAAACTTGTTACTAGTTACGGATGCTGAAGGGAATAGTCATTATACTCTTATTAAGGATTTGTCGCGACTAATATCTAGCCAAAAATCTAAACATCACGGCCAAAATTATATTTGTAATGGTTGTCTTCAATTTTTTAGATCTCCTGAGAAATTATGCGATCATGCTTTGATATGACTGTAATCATGTATGTACGGTATTACCAAAACCTGATCCACAAATTAATAAATGTGGTAAAACAATTGCAGGAAATATATTAAAATTTGTTAACATTGAGAAACAGTTACCGATTCCATTCGTGAAATATGCGGACTTTGAAAGTTTATTAAAACCAATTCACCACAATGAACCTTGCGATAGTGAATCTTTCACAGTTAAAACATATGAACATGAGCCGTATTCATTTTGTTTTTATATAAAATGCAATTTTGATGACAGACTTTCAAAACTTGAATATTATCGAGGCATTGATGCCGCTGGCGTTTTTACTAAACGATTATAAGGAAATGTTTTAGAATTATATAGCAGTCACTTGAAAACTATTATCGAAATGAAACCATTAACTGAACAAGAGCAACAATTTTTCAATGATAGTCCCTTATGTCATATTTGTGATAAACCTTTTGATGCAGATGAGGTAAAAGTTCGCGATCACTGCCACCTTACAGGCAATTTTCGAGGACCTGCGCACTCTACGTGTAATTTACAATTCAAAGTACCTACAATCTACATATATACCAGTGTTTTTCCATAATTTAACTAATTATGACTCGCATCTATTCATAAAAAAACTAGCCTTAAAGAAAGAGAAAATACAGGTTCTAGCACAAACCAAAGAAAAATACATTACATTTTCCAAATTTATTTAACCGAAGAATATTTAAATGAAATTAAGGTTTGTGGACTCGTTTCGATTTTTACCAGCTTCTTTAGACAAACTAAGTCAAACGTTAGAACCACATCAATGCTTCGAGGTTAAAAAATTTTACAATGATGAAGCACAATTCAATTTGTTAAGACGCAAAGGTGTCTTTCCATATTCTTACGTGGATTCGGTAGAAAAACTGGATGAGACTGAATTACCATCACAGGAACAGTTTTTTAATATTTTGAGTGGTGAATAAATTTCTCAGGAAGATTATAATCGCGCTTGCGATGTGTGGCTAAATTTTAACTGTCAAGCTCTCGGTGAATATTCTGATATTTACTTAGTGTCTAATGTTTTAATACTAGCCGACATTTTTGAGAATTTTATACAGATCTGCCTACATACATATAAATTAGATCCCGCACAATATTTAACGGCACCATCATTGAGTTGGGATGCCATGTTACGAAAAACTCGTGTCGAACTTCAACTCTTAACTGATATTGATCAGTTACATTTCTTTAGAAAAGGTATACGTGGTGGTGTAAGTCAATGTAGTAATAGGAAAGCTATAGCAAACAATCCATTCATTGAAAATTATAATCCATCAGAACCGACGTCATATATATTATACTTAGACGCAACCAATTTGTACGGTTGTTCAATGAGTCAATATCTACCTAAAGGTGATTTTAGATGGCTAGAGGAGTATGAAATTGATAACTTTGATTGCACCACAATAAGTGACGAGTCTCCAAAAGGTTATGTATTAGAAGTCGATTTAGAATACCCACAATATTTGCATGATAAACATAGTGATTTCCCGTTTTGTCCTGAAAACATCATACCCCCTGACTCAAAAGGTCCAAAATTGATTCTTAATTTGCAATAAACAGAGATATATTATTCATTATCGAAATTTAAAACAATGTTTGGAACACGGATTAATACTCACAAAAATACATAAAGTCATTGAATTTTCACAGTCTGCGTTGTTGAAACCCTATATTGATATGAATACTAGACTTATAAATGCTTCTAGAAATGCATTTGAACGAGATATTTACAAATTTATAATAAATTCTATTTTTGGAAAGACAATGGAAAATGTAGATAAAAGAGTTGATGTGAGTTAATGTCTCGTTGGGAAAATAGAATAGGTAGCGTAGGTGCTGAATAGCTTATTGCACAACCAAATTTCAAATCATGTTCAGTATTTATGAAAAATTTAGTTGCAGTTCAAATGACCCCTTTAAAAGTTTGTTACGATAAGCCACTTTACATAGGTTTCACCATTTTAGATATATCTAAAACTGTAATGTATAACTTTTTTTATAATTTTATAAACAAAAAATATAACGATAAAGCTTCTCTCTGTTACACTGACACCGACTCATTAATTTTAGAAATTCATACTAATAATGTTTATGATGATATTAAAGAAAATATTGAACTTTTTGACACATCAAATTATTCTTATCCTAATGTGCATAATACTCCAAAAACTCAGTCGGTCATAGGTAAATTAAAAGACGAGTATGCAGGTATTCCAGTAGAGAGCTTTTTCGGCACTGGTGCGAAAGCATACTGCGTTAAAGCAAATGATGTAACAAAGAAAGCCAAAGGCATATCAAAAAGTGTTGTAAAAAAGCAATTACACTTGATTGACTACAAACACATTGTAGAAGACGGTGGATTAATATACCGTAAAATGTATGTATTCTCTTCACATCTTCATACGATATATACTGAACTAAAAAACAAAGTTGCACTCTCAGCACGAGATGATAAGCGATATGTTATACCTGGGAGTACAAAAACTTTAGCTTGGGGTCATTACTCCATCAATAATGCACACAATGAAGCTGACCATAATACCAATGATAATTTAACATGTCTTTTGTCACTAGCTGACAAAATAATTGAAATGGAAAATCAAGGTTTTGAATTTGATGAGAGTTTATTATAACCTTTTATAATTGTGTCAAACCATATGTTGTATAATGTTCATTTAACAAAATATTTATTATTTTAATCTGTGTTTTTTTAATAATTATTATGTACTGTCACAAACTAGCAAATATTGATTTCAAGAATCAGGGAAGGAAGTAAGGGGAGGATGCATATAAACAATAATAAATAATGAAACAACAGTTTTAGTGTTAAATATGTTTTATTGGTGATTTTGCAATGATTCATAAGCCAATAGGCACAATGTTTTTGGTTGAGTGACAATGGATTGAATAAGCCTTTTATTATATTTTTGTTGGCGAGAGCAACTTTCAATTGTCACAGAACCAAAGTCACAATTCATAAATAAAGCACTTTTTAAATGTACAGCCTTTCTAACTAAAACACAATCAAAACAATGCAACAAATTAAAAATTTGAAGTCTCAGAGGTTGTTCCACTGTTATATTAATAAATTCTATCACTTGTATGTTATATTTCCTGTGATTGAACACGTTGAAAACCGCATTGTTGTAGCGTGATGGTGAATTGCGTTGCCATTCAGATTGAACACATTTTTACTAAATTCGTTATTAAAGTAAAATACATCTATGTCTTGAAAGGTGTTTGTTAAATTCAACAGGTAACTTATAAAACCACCAGCTATTACCCAGCGTTGTCCAGGTAAACTTTTCAAAACTTCATATACGTCAGGGAAATGTTCTTTTATTTGTTGCACCAATTCATAGTTCGATGTGTAATAAATTAATACTGGATCTATAAGCATCTTTCTTAATTGACAATAGAGTTCTACGTATGTTTTCTTCTGCGTTACTGCTGTTTACGTATACACATCACCTTATATACTATTTCAGGTTAGGCGTAGTTTTGTTGAGCTTGCGATAAACTCACAAAGTGCTGATTATTAAAATGTTCACTTGATAAGGATATAGAGTAGCTGACTGTGTAATCAGACACGTGCACTAATAAAATTGTCATCTTGCAGTATTTTTAGGTGGGGGGTGGATAGGTGGGAATTTAATTATAAAAGCGGGCGTTAATTGAACACTACAGTCAGTTATCATTGGCGTACGTAGAAGAAATCAAAGTTGTCGATTTAGAAAGTGGTGTGAAACATTTAAGTCAACAATTTTCAAATAGGCAGTTCGATGCTGAACACGAAGGGATCTATGGAATGGGTAAATTCTTCACAGAAGACTTTTGTTCTGATCTAACCAAAAAGTACAAACAAGCACGTGAAGTTTGTGAAATGTTTTTGACAGATGTTATATGTGAGGAATGCCTTGTAGACGATCTGATCGAATTAGGTTTTGAAAATGAAGTCCATCAGCTAAAACGGTTTTTAAGACCAGACTTTGCAACCAGATTAAGGCGTGAAGACGATGACGATAGTGACGAGGGGATTTCTGTACATTGAAATTATATTTGTTACTTTAAAGGATTGTAATTTTGGTGATAAAATAAAAACACTTAATTAATATTTATGTTTTATTTATTTCTAAACTCATGACATCATAAAATTTTCATACAGGTAATATACATTAGAAAGTGCACACATACACTTATTATTTAAATGATAAAAACATTTTGCATTGGATTTCATTAAAGGTGGTTGCTCTTCTAGTTCCAAAACAGGTTGTGTAATAAATTGCCTGATGTAGTTTGCTTTTTCTCCTCCTTTGATGTAAAAACACTCAGCAGTTATAGTCAAATTCGTAATAATTTCTCCGAACAGATGTAGTGGTGTAAACCCATCACTCCATTTAATGCAATGATAATTTCTTGTTAACCACTGCGCTTATTTTTGTAAGTCTGGTGAAAGCATATTCAACGGATAAGGTGGTTTGAAGATATAATGACATACTTTCATTCCGTCATAGCCTGCTAACTGTTTAACGATAAACTTGTTGTTTTCTATTTTAAATCCTTGAACACCGATAACAAGTTTCATATTTTTAAGCTTTCTAGTTTTCTTAATACCCTCACTTTCAAGCAGTAGAAATCAACAACTCTTCTCAAGTCTCGTAATTTTCTTCTGTGTTCTCTCAACATGTGATTATAAACTAATATCATGATTAGACTAATAATGTGACATTACTTGCCTCGTTATATAGGTAAAAAATCTTGTCATGCGCATTTTAATGTTGACGAACGATTTTTGTTAACGGATTATATGTGTAATATTTCTCATGCAGTATGACACAATATGCATTAACATTTTTAGTAGGGGTGTCAGTCTCAAATTCTATTCTCATAACCACTGATCTAGTTTGCAAAGCTTCTTTTTGACGTGAACAATCAATATGAACTAGTGGTGCAATTGCATTGAATTCTGTCGGGTTGAATATCGGTTGATTTATTTTATGAGAGTAATAGGATTGTTGAAAATCAGCAAACATTTTGTAGAGAGTTGCATATTTGTTACGTTTGAAGTCTAGTTGTAGATCACTATATGGGTATCTACCAGAATTCAAGAAAATTCTTATGTTTTTTAGATCACAATTATCAAATTTGCTCATATCAGATGTAATTTTTCCTTTCTTATTTTTTTGAAGGCCAAATAATGCATGTATAACAGTTTCAATTTTATTAGATATCTTAGCATTCCACGTATGTTGGATTGTGTCAGGTATAGATTGATATTCAATTAATTCCCTGCTTCTAAATCTTAGAGGTAGATCAACGTTCTTACTTATAATTTTATTTAATCGTATTTATTCTGACATGCTTACTGTCACATGTGGTACTCTCCATAATAATTTAGAAATGGTAATTTTTGGTTTTTCAGTTTCATCACCACTTGTAACACTATCTAAATCATTACTACTACGTATCAATACTAATTCTTGTCGCATATTAATTATAATTTTTTGAAAATCCTCAAAGAATCCAAGCAGAAAACTTAATGGAATGCAAACGTTGAAATCTCCATTTTCATCTGCTATAATTTTAGTTCCCTCACCTTTCATCTTTTTCGGGAACCACCCAGCATTTTGCATAAAAATACTCTCATTTTCATTTAATGATAGATAATGAAACATAGTTGAAACCAAACCAACATTTCTTACTGAATCTATTACAATACCACCTAATTCATACCTAATTTCCCGAAACAAAAAAGCAATACCATTATTAATAAATTCCAATTTTTTTGCTGCAGTTCCATCATCTTTTGTTAATTTTCCTTCGATGTATAAATAGCTAGTGCACGGAGCAGTATAGGCATCTAAATCTTGAATGGTAATTCTTGTTTCATCATTATAATCTAGAGTTCCAGATGTATTGGGTTGATATGTATGATACTGATATTCTGCTACAGAATTGTCACTAAAAGGTTGGTCGGTAATATTTAACAATTCCATTATACTAACACTTCGAATCCAAGTGACTGTAAAAACTGTTTATTTTCCGATGTTAATCTGCTGAAAGTGTTTTTAGAACTGCGGATTTTCTTCTTACTGCTCCTTTTGTAATGATGCACAGGTGACCTTGAATTGAATATTAATACCATTTCCTTAGCGAATTGATTTTCTGAGATGCAAGTTAACTGTTCTTACTTCGTTTTGAAAATTGACGAGATTCCCCTCTTGATCAACTATTCTGATTGTAATGTTGTCAATGGTCTTGACGCTCACCGGGAAGTAATGAATATTTGTGGGTGCTTCCACTATTTTATACCCAACTGGAACTGTTGGAAAAAACTGATGAATAATGTGGACAGGTTTTGCATTAAAGAAGGAACCAACCGCAATGTTACAATCGATACAGATGACATTCACTTTAGATATTCGTACGGTGTGATCAGAAATATGTTTCACATCAGCTTCCAACTCTCTTTTTTCGAATCCTAATACTAAACCAATAGAATCGCTTCCTTTGAAATTTATTCTTCTATTCATATTTATAGCTACTTTAGATGTATTCATATTCAAATCAAATCAAAATAACTGCATCATCAAGAAATCAAAATAACTGCATCATCGTCCAGTTCCTTTACTGTGTCCATAATGCTTTTTATAATATCAGATAGCTCATAGCATCCCTCATCAATTTCGGCTGTATACCCATCATTCTCTCTTTCCACACAAATTTGTTGTTCCTATTGTCAATGTTTGGAATTGTATTATAAGTATCAAAGTTTGTCAATCCTATTTCGTAATCTATATCATCCTCTTAATATATGTGAGGATTCAAATCATAATCTAATTCAGATGAATTACCACTAAGAATTAAAGTCGGAGACATATTAACACGTTGACAATTTATTATTAAATGAATACATAACATTATTTGCATTGATTATATAAAAAAATTAAACATAAGTGTCCACAAACATATGAACTATTATTTTGTACAGAATCATAATTGTATTTTATTTTATTTGAGCTACCATCACTTAAAAGACGCCTCGAAAATAATGAATTTTCAGATTTTTTGAGAATTTTATTAAATCTATATTAGTTAGTGGTCGGTGAGGTAGCTTTATTAGTTTTTTTTATAAGTTTTAAGGTATAATCCTGAACCTTTCTTTTCATGGGGGCCTAAATATAATCCCTTCCCCTTAGTGGTCTGTTCCATTGCTAAATTATGTCTCATTTGTTCTGCTATCAACTGACGATTTGCTTTGGCATCGTCAACTGCTTTTGTAATACCTGCCACACCTTCTCCCACAGCTCCTAATGCTCCCAAGAGAGGTAGCAGGAAAGGGAGAATGCCTCCTCTTTTTGGAGTGGGAATAACTCTTCGTCTAGGTTTTTTTTTGAGGGCGATCTTTTTTTTTACTGCAAACTTTAAATTCATTTGGCCACCTTTCTTCTTCCTTGGAGCACGATTTCTTCGACGCTTAAGCCCCATTCCCACTTTACTCTTTAGTTTCATAATTCCACCGACTCCCAGCGCAGCGAGTTTTTCACCAAAACCCGAATCAGGTGCTTTTACACGTTTAAATGCAACTTTAGCTAATTCCCTATCCGCTTGATTTCTTCTTTCGACGTCTTGAAATTTTGAATATGCTATATCGTGTTCTCTACACGCGTCGTCTAAAGGATTAATTCCGGCGTCACCACGTTGTAGGCACTTTGCAAGTTTGGTCCCCGGTCCACAATAATTATAACCAGGTATATGTAGTTCCACAGGAAGTTTATTTATTATAGAATTGAGTAAACCGCGTCCACTCTTTTTAGAGTTTCTATTACAAGTGATGCGTGAACGTTTGCTTCGATCCATTATATATTAAATTACACAGGTGAATGAATGTTATTTTGTGAAATAACCCTTTATATATAAAACAGGAAACAATGATCTATTAGTTTGTAACGGTTCTCTTTATAAGGAAGTTCTGTTTTACGATAAAATTGGTGTGAACAATGCAAATTCAACAGCAAGAAACAATCTTACCAATTGTAAAATCATGATGAGATTTCATTGACCAACAACTTTCAAAAGCATGGTATTTTGTTTGGTGGAATGTCGAAACAAGGGCTTTTGGTTGGAAGTTCTGGGTGTGGAAAAACAAATGTCATGCTTAGTTTATTGGAACATCCTAATGGTTTACGATTTGAAAATATTTATTTATATTTTAAATCTCTACATCAACCCAAATATGAATTTTTGAGACTTTTAATTAAACCTATGAAGGAAATTGAATATTTTGAATATAATGATGGTGATGAAGTAATACCTCCTGAAGAAATAAAGTTAAATTCAGTGATCATATTCGACGATTTAGCGTCTCGCAATCAAAGCATCATCAAAAACTATTTTTGTTTCGGACGTCATAGAAACACTGACTGTTTTTATTTATGTCAGACTTATTCCTCTATTCCCAAACAACTGGTTAGAGATAATGCTAATCTTCTTGTAATATTCCCGCAGGATATGACCAATCTAAAACACATTTATGATGATCATGTAAACGTTGATATGAGTTTACAAGATTTTAGGAAACTTTGTTCATTTTGTTGGAAAGATAAATACGGATTTGTTGTAATAGATAAAGATTGTGCTATCAACTCTGGAAGATATGGAAAAGGATTTGATAAATTCATTCATATATAAAGTGCGAACATTAAATACTACCAATCAGTCGCCATGGATAATCGTGTGGTTGCAGAGCTGTTAAAGACGAGAAACGCGCTAAAGCAAAAATATCATAACTTGAAGAATGATATTGCCGAATCACAGTTTTTGTTGGAGAAAAATTATAAACCGATAACACAACCGCTTAATGAAATAGTATCAACTCTCAAAATTCCTTCAAAATTAAATTTAAAAGAAGAATTAAAAGAAGAAAGCATCAGGGATAGTTTAAAGCCTCGACCGAGTACCCAACCATCTCATGACTATTATCGTCTGACGGCTCCTATTGATTTGGGAGAGCAGACATTTCAGTTTGATTCAACTCAAAGCCAACCCGAAATTGTTGAGAGTTTTTTTGATGAAACTTTTCCTTCGGCAATAGCAGATAACGAAACAGAGCGTCAGCGTTATTTAAGCCAGTTTAAAATACCACTACCTCGAGCGTATATTGAAGATAGAATTAATGATACTAAGGGAGATTTTGATGATACCTTTGGTGTTCACTTTGACCCATTTAGAAAGAGCTATGCAATTGGTGATTCATCCGTTGATTTTGAGCTGACTTTATCATTAATGGTGAATTTAAATACGCTGGTACACCAGGATTATATGAACTAACGTTCAAAAAACATCCAGCAGGTTATCGGCCAACAGATGTAGATCAATATATTGATATCATTAAAAGGACGAATACCCAGTTTTTAGGTTATAATCCTCAAAGAGGTCTATCTACATCAAATGCAAGTAAATTCATAGATATTATCAAACCGCGAGTTACGAATTTATATTCGATGTCACAAGAACGGAGGAGAAAACCAAGCGCATCGAGTGTAAGATCTACCTCAGAAGTAGAGCAAAGACCAAGATCGAAGTCGATTCCTGAACCAGTGAGGAAAACAAGGAGTCAAAATAAGACAGGTGGAAAACTAACAATGATGGAATTCAATAACAAAAATATTGAATATAAACATTTTGATGATTATAATGAAATTGTAGATCGATTAAAGCTGCTCATTGCATCACAGTTAGCAGGGAATACTGGACATAACAACGAAATAGTTTCGATAATAGAGGAGTTAAAGGAAGGTAAAATAATTAGATAAATAGTGTGCATGGAAAAGTTAAGGCTTCATTTACTGTGCTACTATATTGATCGAAAGCATACTGATATCATCTCCTTTCTATTATTCTACAATATGACTGACATTAAGAAGGAAATAGTAAACGAAATTATATACCAGTTAGAAGATATTTCAAACGAGAAGAGTAATTTTTAAAGGTCTAAATGATCTTCAAGCAGATCTCGTAGATCCCTTACGCTAAAATAAATAAAGGTTATAAATATATTTTAGTGGTCATTAATGTATTCTCAAAATTTGTTTGGTGTGAACCTGTGAAAAATAAAAGTGGAAAAGAAGTTTCACAAGCAATGGGAAGAAACCTATCAAATATCAAACTGCTACCCAAAAATTTGCAAACAGATATGGGAAAAGAATTTTACAATAAAGAATTCAAGAAATTAATGGATAAGTGGAAAATTAACCATTATAGCTCTTACACACATCTTAAAGCAAGCGTTGTTGAAAGAGTGAACAGAACCCTACAAAATAAAATGTGGAAACTGTTTAGCTTACAAGGAAATTACAAGTGGTTAAATCTTTTACCAGACATTGTTGCGGAATACAATAACACCAAACACAGAACGATCGGAAGGAAACCTAAAGATGTTAAAAAGAAAAATGAAAAACACTTGTTGCAAACTGTATATAGTCATTTGAAAATAGTCGATCCAAGGAAGCAAAAATTTAAAGTAAACGATTGTGTGAGGAGTAGCAAATACCGAGATGTCTTTTGCAAAGGATATACTCCAAACTGGTCTAATGAAATTTTTAAAATCACAAAGGTTCATAAAAGTAATCCTAGAACTTACCTTTTGGAAGATCAGGAAGGTAATGAAATTCAAGAAGGATTCTATGAGCAGGAACTTCAGAAAGTAAAACATCCCGACATATATCTTGTGGAGAAGGTTTTAAGAAAAAAAGGTGACAAGCTCTATGTGAAATGGCTGGGATTACCCAATAAATTCAATTCATGGATTTCTAATAATCAAATTGTATAAACATATTATATATTATAACTTCTGATGTACTCTTTTATCTGTATAATATTTTCGCCTTTAATAAAACAATTTTTAGCATATATTTCTTTTATTTTATCACTTTAATACAAATACATGATACATAATAGGTTTCGCTAACATTTCATTTAAATCTATCATTAAATACTTTACATCTATGATTATTTTCTAAAATAGGATGCTACGTCCAATTCACTCTCTTGACGTACAAGATGGGTCCGCTGTACGATGGTACGAACGGTATTTGCCGGCCGACTACAGTGGAGATGATCGAGGTTCTTAATTATAAATAAATGAATGATAGGAAATGGGCGCCAAGTAAATTTAACAGACCCGCGCCAAATACCCTAGATTAATAACTAAATAAATTTACTAAATTACGTTACTTTCAATAGTACAGCCCTTGTGAAATAACTACCAACGCTGTTTCTGATTATAAAAATGTCTTTAATATTGATCAAATACAAACAAAAATAATAGAGTGAATGACATACATAAGGTGAATTATGAAATGTACGTAGATACTATGCAATATGAACGCTGAATAACACCAGCAAAGTATATGATTTAGTTATAGTATAAGAAAATCTAAGGAGCAGAAATTAAATTATCCTAAAAAAAAAATATATATATATGTGAATACCTAATAACGTAGCTTACGTAAGCGGGCGCTATATACGTATAGTATATAAGTAAAAGATTTAATTTATTGACCAATTAATTTCCGCCTAACAAAATCTCTATAATAATTTTATCTGTCAAAAATAAAAAAAATTATATATCAAAAGTACCAAGACAGAGAAATTTTCACTTAAACAAAATAAAATAATTGTTCACTGTATGATTCAAAGATAATCTAAACTTGCGTGTTCCTTAGGATTCGGCAATTCTCTGTTACTTCTTCACTATACCATTCAACCATGCAGGAAACCATAAAAGGGAAAATAACACAATCGTCTGAAAAACGAACTGAACCAAGGTCCTGGAGGTCAAATCTGAACAGCCAAATCTGAAGCACCTAACTGTGTTGTATTACTACCTACTCCATAAATTGGATTTGTTATAAAATAATTCTTCACCTATATACAAAAACCCTAAAAGGAAATTGTTCCTTATTAGTAACAAATAAATCCCCAAAAAAAATGTATTGACAAATAAAACCTAAATCAAATTTATTACCTCAGCCAGAGGGTTTCTTTTCTGACAGCAGTGTTGTCGGCGACTCGTCCTTGTAAATAAATCCTTCTGTCGAAGAAAATCGATTTCAACTACTCGCTACACCATTAAATGCACTATGCAACCATTAACAGCATGAAATCAACAAATATAGACCATTAGCAGTATATCCCTTCTAATAAGGCTGGAATAATTCCAAAACTGCAGACAGCTACAAAAGACACCAAAATACCGCTACTTCGTCACACACAATATGGCTAACCTTTCTTGGTTACCATAATAAACTTTTTGTTTTGGTTTATTGTCTACTAAGAATCTAAAGGTGCGTATAGACTCTCCGAGGCTGCCTCGCGAGGCTGGCTCTGGCGAGGCAGCCTCGCGTATTGATTGTTCGTAAGTTAATGCGAGCCAACCTGATCGGCTCGGGTCGAGGCGGCCTCTCTCGAGCCAACGCATACGAACTCTGCTGTGGAGGCTCGGCTCGCGAGGCTGCCGCGCGAGGCAGCCTCGGAGAGTCTATACGCACCTTAACGACTTGATCGACCTGCTTTTTGGGATTTTATAGTATAGATGGCAGTCACAGGCTAATTATCGGATATAATAATTTCGTACCGAAAGTTATGCAACCCACGGTATTATATTCTGTATTGTGAATAACAAACCTTATTATACTTTTCTTTACAAAAGATAAGATAATGAAATTGTACAAAATTTTACAACAAGCTAATAAAAATATGAAATCTGAAATTACAAGAAATTATTCAGAGGAAATTTTACAATTCTGGTATTGTTATATTGTTTAGTTATAAAAAAAAATTGAATAAAGTTAAAACTGTTATTTTGAACCGTAACAAGGACTGATAATATTTGAAATTTTTTCTACTCTTCTATTAAACCGCATTCGGTCAATGGCTAAAAACTCCCAATATCGCTTCCTTGATGATTGATATGCGAAATTCCATGTCACCATAAAATATATTTTATTATTTTCTGTATTAAATGTTACTTTCTTCATTATTAAACTCTACCACAGAACTCAACTTCAAATAATTCCGGGTAAATGTAAATTAATTCCATGAGCATACAAACATTTTCATTATTACAGTTTTCGAGCGGCTGAAGCAAATTCATTACATTCTCAAACACATCTCCCTTTTTTCGCTGTAGTCCGTTTTGCACAATTTTAAAGTAACTTGAAAACTGTTGCCTTCTCAGCATATCAATTCTATACTTGACAAGTGGCAATGCTTCCCACAACTTGCAGATGGATTCATACCCCAAGTAAATATATGAGTTATTTTTTACGATTTTTATCACTCTCGAATAGGATATTTTTTCAAACTGTATCGTAAAATTTTCAGCATCTATCTGCTCTGCTTTATCGTTGGTATATAGATAATTAGTTATAATACCTTGGTATGTAAGAAACTCATTCCACTCACTTTCATCAAAAATTCCTGTTAGTTTTATACAAGGTGCATACCAGAAGTCATATGCTAATCCAGTCGACAAAAATTTACTTTTTGATTTATTCAGTTGATATTTTCGTTCACCAATTACAACTAGATCATTCTTGTTTTGAGGTGCATGAGGTAGATTTTCAGATATATCACTTTTTAGTTCAGGTAGACTGAAGATACTGCCACACTGAGTCATCTTGAATACTTGTATTTATTAACCGTTCAACACGAAAACTTTCTAGAACTGTGAATTCCCACCGTTTCATAGACTTTACTGTTACCCCCCACCCATTTATGGTGAAAGGAGTGGGGTTATAGTAGTGGGGGGGTGTCAAAGTGGTGGGGGAGGACTGGAGTGGGGGTGCTCACAAGAAGTCAAGGTCACCCTATGTTGAAGGAGTGGGGAGGGCGTGACTGGAGTGGAGGTTTGAGGAAGACGGGACATACAATTAATACAAAGTGTTTCAGTGATCCAATATAAGTAAGGTTGGCCGAGTGATTAAGGCGTCGAACTTAAGCTCTGATTCCGTGATAGGAGCGTGGGTTCGAATCCCACACCTAACATTTTTTCTTATTCCATAACTAGACATCTATTTCGGAATCATCTAATTCCCCTTCGCTACTATCTAATTCCCCTTCGCTACAGTAACCCCCACATCCTGATAGTTTAATGTACGAATAGTTCATATCTGTTAGATTAAATGTTTCTTTAAAACATTGATGCTTATAACCCTCAATGCATTCTTCTTTGATGATGATCTATCGTTTTCATCATAAAACTTGACAGTTTGTTACAATTTAATTCTTGGGAAAATAGAGGTATCACTCTTCAGTCTGTAGCTCTTATCTACAAAAATAGGTTCAACTATTAGTATTGAAAAATCATCTTGCAAAAATAGAGGGCTCACCTGATTAGGATAATGGAAGTTCGATAGTGGTTAAAAAGGGCATTTATTTAGTCGTTCCTGGATATTTCGTTGGTCAAGTCTTCCTCTGCGGTGTTTCTGCGATATCAGGGTGGTAATTGTCTCGTACTGGGTAATTATATTTCACTTGTGGCTGGTAACACCACTAGACATCGTCTGGAATGCTGCAAGATAGGATATTTATTAAATAATTTCATCTGTCAACGAGCTTTAGGGCATGCAAAATAGATACGAACATAATGCTCAACTGTACTAGCAATAACTATGTAGACTTACCTCACTTTGGCCATCGGAACAGTATTTATTGTACACTTTAGTTTTGCTTGTAGCTGAAGTAAACAAACAGGTTACCTGTCATGTTTCATGTTGGTAGTGTATCTCGACCGCGGTACGTTCGCTGGTTCGATGTGCAGGGACTCTGTTCGTTGCGACTGTCAAACCGTGGAGTTGTAGAGATGTATTGTGAAGGGTTGACAGGGAAGCACATGTCGTGATTTTGGTGGTTTTAGTTGAGTTTGTGTGTCAGGGTTATGTAAATCACGTTTTCTGTGAGATTCATATCATTGGTTAAAATAAAACAGTACCGAATTACTCTGGAGGTACTCTCGGGTAACTCTGAGTGAACGGCAGAACGAACTAGGGAGACGAAACCAACGCAGTTCCCCGAATTCCTGGAATCTCTTTCTTTTTGGCTTGGCTTGGTAAACCGTGAACACGTGCGACTCGTGGTTTGTAAAATTTAGCAATTTTGGCGAAGTAATTGCCCTTTGGGGGATTTGTTACAAATCATTCGAGATAATCGAAATTAGTGGGACCTTTTGGTGAAGCATCCTGTAAATTCGACGGTTAATCCGGATATTTTCACATGTTCAAAGCGGTGTTCTTTCATATTCGAAACAGATAATCAAGCCACTGACGACGACAACGTCAGACACTTTCAGCCCACCCAAAAGTGCTACAGCACTGCTAGACGCTATTAAGACGCTGCTAGACGCTGTTACGACGCTGCTACAGCACTACTACGATCTTGCTACTGCGTTACTTCTATGTCATCGTTCCTGTTCCTGTTATTATTGTTGCTCTGGGGCTCCTGTGTTGCTGGTAGGATTGCTGTGGGCCTGGCTGTGTATTATACTGGTTGCCTTGCGGTGGCCACTGGGATTTTTTTGAGTACTGTTGCTGCGCTTGCCTTCACTCTTACCTGTCAGCTGACGTTGAACTCAACATCGTTACCTGGATTGGAACTCCTTGGTGCGAAGCTGGTTAAGAAGAAGAATCAACCAGAATAGTAATTGTGTGGTATTTATGTAGAGATTAAGCTTATTAGGGATTTAATAATTAAGAATTTTGGGGTATATTAATTAAGTGAGATTTCAATTACCTACTTAGGGCAATGTAAGATGTGTATAGACTAAATAACACCTGTGAAACCAGGCGTGTGATCACACTAACGGTCCTTTTATTGAGCCTTCAGCTCCTGTAAAGATCCTGCACTCTTGCATGTGCATCTATAGGTTCGACCATTTTCTGTGCCCATAAAATTATTAAATTGTGCTCGTAGTTGACTCATTGCATTATTTTATTGCCTCCAAATCACCCCATTTTTAGGAAAACCCACCCCATGGACCTGACTAGTCGGCCGTGTGAGGTCTCCCTTCAATTTAAAGTGCGCTTGGAGACACTGCACGTAAAACACTAAAATTTTGTTTTGGGGTTGTACCGGGTTAATACCTGAGACCCGATATTTAGGCGGTTATTGAACGTGCCTAGCGCACTTGGCCTATTTAGGTAAGCCCCCCCTAACAAGTTATTAAGTAAGAGTAACCCATGCTTCTAATTAAAACTATGATCTCACACTGTGGAGAGTTCAAGGTGCATCTGACGCATAACAAGTAAGCACTGTTTTATTCACTTTAAAGGACTAGTTCAAAAGTGAGGGGTGGGGGGGTGCTCACATGAGGTCAAGGTCATCCAAGGTCAAGCTTATGAGAGGTCAAGGTTATGATAGGTCAAGGTTATGAAAGGTCAAGGTTAATGGTGGGGAAGGGGCGTGCCTGGAGTGGGGGGTGCCAAAGTGGTGGGGGGAAGGGGGCGTGTCTGGAGTGGGGGTGCCAAAGTAGTGGGGGCAGGGGCGTGCCTAAAGTGGGGGTAGGAGTGGGGGGTGCAAAAGTGGTGGGGGAAGGGGGTGTGTCTGGGGTGGGGGTGCCAAAGTGGTGGGGGAAGGGGGCGCGTCAGGAGTGGGGGTGCAAAAGTGGCGGGGGAAAAGGGCGTGTATGGGGTGGGGGAGGAGTGGGGGGTGATCACAGAACTCTCATTTTTAACCTACTAATGTCTTCAAGTATTTCTCCTATTTTGTCATAAGTATGCGCTCCGGCGAAACGTTTACAGGCAATAGCCTTAGATTTTCTTTCTAAATTATCATCATCCAGCCAATGACAAGTAACCCCTAGAAAACTTCTTCTTTTAGAAGACCATATGTCTGCCGTCGTACAAACATATTGAACATTTTCAAGTTTTCCCTTAATGTCTTCTAGATGTTTCTTTGCCAAAACTGATATGCGCTGCATTGCAGTACCTCTGGACATAATTTTAAAATCCATCCCGTCAAATATTTGAATAAAGCTAGGATTATCTAATACTGACACAGCAGACATTGTGTTAATAATGAATTTTAATATTCTTTAGTCAAATTCTTCTTGACAAATATTTTTTAATTTGAGAAACTAGTATATATGTCTGTTTGTTTAATTTTTTTTAATTTGTGGCTTCCTTGAACATCAATACTTCGAGAAGACTTCTTCCTAGTTTGCTGCTTTATCTTTTAAGTGTTTTAAAAAATTTGCAGTTGAACTTGATGACCCTCGAATAACCTTTTTTAATTGTAAACATAGCTGACATTCTGCTTTAAGATGTACCTTATCACTGATGTCTGTCTGAATCTTGAAAAATTTTCCATCAAATAGTGCTGAGGACGCTGAGGTTGAGTAATTACGATTGTCGCCGTTTTCGGTACAGTTCGCATTCTCACAATTGTCACTATTGTCAGATATGGTCGTAGATGTTGTCGTGAAGGTGCTTGTTGATGGCTGAGACTCTTGAGAGCTATTTAGAATAGAGGACTTAGAGGTGGTAAAATAACTGAGTAATTTTTTTTTTTTAAACACGTTTTGATAATCTTGACTTCAATTCAGGTGTATATTCAGGGTCCTTTTCATCATCTGTTGGAGCAAATCGATCTTGTGGAGACTCTTCGCTGCTTTCTTGATCGATTTCCATTGTGCGTTGATTTCTAATAAGAAAATAATTAATTAATAATAATAATAATAATAATAAGTTTATTGTATTGAAGGAAATAGTACATAGTTTACAGGTTAAGAACAATAAACATCAAAGATACGTCTAAAAAGTAACAAAATACTTGTGTAGACTATTGGGGTACAACTTAATAACTAGTAAATATAATTGTATAAATAACTAAATAAATAACTAAACAAAGTTGAGTAGATCTAGTACTAAAATACTAATAATAGCACTAAATACACATAAATATATAATACACACATACATAATATAAGTACACATATGGTGTACATCATGCATCTATGTATCTACTTATATAAACACAATAATAAAAGGTATATCTAGGGTATTATTTAAAAATAACATATAATATAAGAATAATTTATGGTAAAAAAACATGTAAATGAAAGTGTTACAGGCTAATTCATAATAAATAACATAAATTAATAAATAAATGAAATAAACACAATTTAAAATATTTTGAAATTATAATACACGATTTAAAATTATTTTATCTGAAATATATCAAATCAAGTCGTGGATTTCTGATCGTCGGACTGTAAGTGTATATTTCTTAATTTGTTTTTTAAATGCATGTATATGCTTTGCATTCTTAATTGCTACTGGCAGATGACTATATAATTTTGGTCCCAGAAAATAGAAACTTTTTTGTCCTAGCGATTTATACATGAAAGGAGGTAAATAACTATCGTTTTTTCTTCTAGTGTCATAGTTATGTTCGCTTCTTTTTAGGGATGATTTATCTTGGTGCTGTCTTATATTACAGTGGACAAAAAAGAATTGACGTGGATCCAGTAAACCAGAGTCATTATACAATAGATCAGTAGGGTAAGTATTTTCTTTATTCAATATAATTTTTATTATTCTTTTTTGCACTATTGTCAATTTATTTAGCAATGTTTTGCCTACACCTCCCCAGCCTAATATTCCATAACTAATATGGGACTCTACCAAAGCATAATATAAAGTTTTCAAATAATTGATGTCATGTATAATTTCCTTAAGTTTATTAAATTTATAAATTAAAGTTTGCAATCTTTTTATAACGTAGTGAATATGTACATCCCATTTTAAGTGTCGATCTATCATTATTCCAAGATATTTAATTTCTTCAGTGGGCATTATGAAGAACTCGTTGTTCACAGTAAGGTGATCAAAGTCTGGTAATGTTGTTTTATTGCAGCTTAACGGTAGATAAAAGGTTTTTGCTGTATTTAGTATAAGCAACTTATCGTCAAGCCAATCCTTAATATTTTTTATATCTACTTCAACTTTTGTTTTTAGGGCATTCCATGTATCTCCTGTATAAAATATGGCCGTATCATCTGCATAGGTGACAATTGTACCACAGCTTTGGAACGAGAATAAGCCATTGAGGTAAATATTAAATAGGATAGGCCCCAACACAGTGCCCTGTGGAACACCACACTCGATATTTTTGAAGTTACTGCATGTATCTTTTATTTTAACGCACTGTCGTCTATTAGTAATATAACTTTTAAACAAGTCCAGTGCAGTATTCCGAATCCCAATATTTTCTAAGGTATTTATTAGTAAAGTGTGGCTAACTGTGTCAAAGGCCTTTGACAAATCTATAAATATGCATAGGGATGGTTTACTCTCATCCAAAGCTTTGTACATTTCAGATGTTAAATGTAGTATGGCGTCCTGAGTTGACTTACCTTCTCGGAAACCATATTGCCGTTCAGATAGTATATTAAATTTTTCTAAATATTTACACAGCCACTTTTTAATAATTTTTGCAAATATTTTAGTAAGATTAGTTATTAAAGATATGGGCCGATAGTTACTCACTTTCATACGATCACCACTTTTATAAATTGGCAAGACAATAGATTTTTTAAATACAGAGGGAAAGTATCCCGTTTCTATGCATTTATTTATTATACTAGCAAATGGAGCACTAATAATAGATGAGATAGCTTTCAAGGTCTCTGCTTTTAATCCATCTATTCCTGCCGCTGTACCGTTTTTTAAAGATGAAATAGTTTCTTTAACCTCTAACGTATCTGTCGGTGCTAAAAAAATTGAATTAATATTTATTTAAATTAGGGAAGTGGTACCCGTGTGAGTCCATAATACTAAGATTAATAATAAATAAATAAATAAATACACCACATGTAATTACAACCCCCTTTATCCCAGAAGGATGAGCCTTGTGCGGGAGGGGGCTACACATTTATAGACAAGGGACACACATCCAATATCCGTGTATAATGGAAAAATCCCTCTCACAGTATTTTCCATTGCCACGACCGGGATTCGAACCCGGGACTTTTGGGTGAGAGGCAGGTACTCTACCATCTCGACCATCAGTCATTAAGGGTGAAACAATCGGTCCTTTTCTCACAAACTCTTTATTCAAAAAAGCTACCGGTTTCGTGGTATTTAATACTAAAGTATTACCACATCTTCAGGCAACAAGAAGATGTGGTAATACTTTAGTATTACGATGATGTGGTAATACTTTAGTATTAAATACCACGAAACCGGTAGCTTTTTTGAATAAAGAGTTTGTGAGAAAAGGACCGATTGTTTCACCCTTAATCTTAGTAATATTTATTTCTTTTTTTTCTTTATAATTGTCGTTTTTTTTAATTTTATTTGCCGATTTTCCCCCCATACTTATATATTCATTATTAAATGTATTAGTTATTAATTTCATATCGTTTATTATTTCGCCTCTTTCACTGGTGATAGTAGTTATGTTATTTGATTTTTTCCCTTGTGAACATATTTCTTTGACGGTTTCCCATAAATTTTTTGATACATTTTTATTTCTGTCAATTTTTTCCTTGTAATAATTAATTTTAGTTTTCCGAATAAGTGAAGTTGTCATATTTCTGTATTGAATATAGTTTAATTTAAGTAAATTATTATTTGAATCTTTTAAGATCTGTTGATACATTTTGTCTCGGTGATTGATAGAGTTAATAATACCATTGGTGATCCAACATTTGCGTTTTTTGTTCTTTATTTTAATAGTTTTAGTGCATAGAGACACCTGATAACTAATAATATCAACAAATTTTTTTGTTGCAGATTCAACATCATCTATTTGATCTATCCAGCCCCAGTCTAACTGACTCAGATGGTGCTTTAGTTTTTTATCATCAACCCTTTTTAATATATCAATATTTTGCTCTGTGTGTTTTGTATTGTCAATAACTGTTTGTAATAAAGTAAAGTAATGATCTGTTATTGTTGTTTTTATTATTAACGGTAATAGTAAATCGAGGTCTGATATTGTTTTAACAAAAATATGATCAATGCATGATTTACTGGAATCTCTACATCTAGTGAAATCGTTTATGGTGGAGATAAAATCATATTCAAATAGTGTGTTTAAATAGGTTAATGAAATATCTGTATTTTTTGAGATATCAATGTTGATGTCCCCTACAATTAACGCATAATCAACTTGGTGTTTATTATTTACTAGGTAATTATTAAGGCAATTTATAAATTCATTGGGACTACTAGAAGGCGATCTGTACATAGCAGTAATTAAAAATGTTTTATTGTGACAATTTAGTACTATTTCAATTATTCTGTTATTATTCTCTAGTTCTATGACTTTGCTTGAAAAATCCAAATCTGATTTGATATATATGATTATTCCATCGTTTTGATTTATTATACCTTTATTATAAATTGTGTCATATCCATTCAATTTGAATAAATCTAAATTTTGAATCTGCCATGTTTCTGTTAAAACAATACACTCAAAATCAAATGTAAATTGAGTTAAGTAACATTTAAGTTCATCTAAATTTTTATTTATGCTCCTAGTGTTGTTGTGAAGTAATTTAAAATTGGGGAGGTTATTATTGATAGTTAAAACTTGGTTACCTTCAGCACAGCTTGACACCACTTCAGTTTTTACTGCGTTTAGTGTATAGTCTCTTATATAGGGATCCATTTTTGAGAGTTTAATAATTTGATGCAATGCGTATTCCTGAAGACTACCTACTTATTTTGTTTTCTCGTAACCATAGAGAATAATGTTGGTGTATTTTGATTCGTTGTAGCACTACCACTGACACAGCTTTCTGAAAACACTTTCTTCCTTTTAATAGTTGTAACACCAAAAACGTTGCTAATAATCTTTCCTCTGTCCGTTAGTTTATCATTAGACGATATTCCAGAATTACATATGTTATTGCTGATTGTCTCTGAAGATGTAATCGTAGACGATGCACTTTTCACTTCATTAATTTGCTCGGGTTCGTTGTTTATGTTTTGTTCACCTATCTCCATATCCATTAACTGATCCACGGTATATATATTATCATTTACAATAAGCTTATTATTTTTTATTTTAGCAGAATAGTTTTGGTTTTTAGCATGTTTTAAGTGTTTCCTTAAAGTTGCAAGATTTTGCCTATCCTCATAACTTAAATCTTGACTTACAAATATTTTGCTTCCTTTTAATTTATTTGCATTTTGTAGTATTAGACCTTTTTTAAGATAGGAAACAAATTCCACTTTAACTGGAGTTCCTTTGTCTTTATATATAAGTCCTTTGATTAGATATAAGTTATTAATATCAGATATTTGTAATTTAATATCTAATAATTCCTCAATTTTGTCCAAAATAAATACAGGTAGATTATCTTCCAGATTTTTGTTTATTTCTAGGCCAAAGATAATGATGTTATTTTTCCTTAACTGTTTTTCTAAATTTTTATGTTTTAATTCTAGTTTATTAACTTTTGCTTCCAATTCGGCTATTCTTTTGCTCTGTAATTCAAAATTTTCAAGGATTTTCTTATTTTCAATTATTATTTCTTTTTTAATATCCTCTTTAGTGTTCAGTCCTTCCTGTTTGATCGCATCTAGTAATTTTACGTATAATTCATTATTTGGTAATTCTGTCATTATTTAATTATCAAATGTATTTATATTTTATATCTCAATTTATTTTAATTGATTGAAGTACAGCTCTGTGTCTAATAATAAATTAAAAAAGGATCCTTGGAATTTTATCAATTGGAATAACTAATAGACTTTTTGTCGGGCAAATGATAGTTTTTGTTACTAAGTTTATATTTATAGTTTAAAATCTTGCAGTTTTATTGCATTTAAGAAGACTAAATGGAACTTACACACAGTTTTAAATGTAGTAGTATACACAGGTCACTAACTTGCAGCGTAGTATGGAAAAAATTAAATTTTGGCAGTTAAAATTCTCGTTAAAATCACAGTTTTGTACAGCACTAATAAGTATATTACTTTACTCTACTTTCACTCACAGAACAATTCATTACTTACCAGTTCTCAGTCCTGTGGCATAAAATGCTGATATAAGTAAACAATAACAAAATATTTAGTGTTAAGAAGAAGTGTATTGATGGATTTAAAGCTTCCGCCAGCTTATTAGTGGCGAAGTGGCAGTACAGGGTGTCAACTCTAATTTTGCCCCCCCTCTACTTCCTTATTTGTGAAGATATTTTAAAATTTTAAAATGTAACCTTATCAGACATTTACCGAATTTTTCAAATATAATATTCAAAATTACCTAGCGCCAATACATACAGGGTGGCGAAAAAAAAGATTTTTTTTAAATTGAATACCCTGTATATTTCTTGACAGGTTTGTAGTACTCTTTGAGCCGATTTAAAAAATGTATAACTCCCTTGAGTTTAGATCAAAATCGGTCGAGATATTCAAGGATAAACATGAGAAATATTTGTTTTCACACTTTTGAGGTGGCTTGGCATTCTGACCTAATTGTTGACTTTTAGTCACCCTATATGTATTGGCGCTAGGTAATTTTGAATATTATATTTGAAAAATTCGGAAAATGTCTGATAAGGCTACATTTTAAAATCTTAAAATATCTTCACAAATCAGGAAATAGAAATTAGAGTTGACACCCTGTACAATTTTTTTTTACATTTTTGAATGAATAAGTTTAGTTTGTCTAACTAAATTTATAGGGAATCACGAGCATGAGCGCCGACTGAAAAGGTTTAAGAATAATTTTTAAATTTTTTGAATAAATCGAACATTTTTTTGCTAATTTATACCAGAATTACTAGAACCACCTAAGAAAATAAATAACATTAATAAATAATATCACAATAGCTTACGGAACATAATTCAATTTAGGATATATTGCACAAACCGTAGTTCCCTCTCAGTCCGGCTGCCACTCGCCGGACCTTCGGTGTAAATGGTCTACCTGCGACTATATAATCCACCACACTCTGGATTCGAGAAGCGTGTTGCCTTGCCGATCGAATTTTAGCTTCGATCTTCTGTACGCGCCGCTTAGCTTTCTCGACCCTATCAACTGCGATTGCCAGGCGCTGTTGTGGGACGAGTTGCTTGGCGGCAGCGTACACCGCGCTGTTGATCTGCCAGATGTTGGTATCTTCTGGAAGCTCCTCACTAATCAACGAATCCATTTGTGCCATGTCTTGTGGCTTTGGGTTAACCTTGGTGTTAATGTTAACCCTCGTCCTTAAAGCGATATCGGTGTACTCAGGAGGATGTTCCTCGTCAGCTGGTATTTGCCGCGGTGGAAGTGCGGCAGGCACTTTCTCACGCTGACGAGGTGCCCTTACGTAACCTGTTCTGCGTAGAAAGGATACTGATCTCTCAGATGTTGTTGAGAGAAGGCGCGATACTCCTGGTGCATATCGCACCACAACCGGTGTAATCGCACCATGTATCCCCTGCGCGCAGGTTCGCTGCTCTCATAGCAGTTAAGCAGGTCATTCCTCAATCCCTCCGTCCACCTAAAGCGTCCATGTTCGTTAGCCAATTCGATATTATTGAGACCGTCCCGTAAGGCCCCTCCCACCTGTCTCTGACCCCCATCCGACTGGGGTCGATTGTGAGGGTCCTGTCCTCTGCCATGGTCTTGAACCAGATGGTTTGGGATCACAGGGTGGTTAGCCCTGAGATCCCACGTCCGACATTTGTGAGAGAGGGTTGCCCCTCCCTGTCCAGGGTGCACCGCGAGTAGGTTGCCGGTCCGCATTTCGCACCCCCAAGATTATTATTTTATTTTATTTTTTTTCCATTTCCGAAAGAAAGTGCTGGACAGTCTCCCTGTGGCCTCCGACACCACACAGAGAGAGCGCCAGCGAATAATCTACAGCAACTCCCTACATCCCGCAGGGTTAGTCACTGTAGATTCCAGACTCGTGTACCCTAAGTAGACGAAGGGATCCCAGGATGACCGCTTTCTGCATTTGACCAGCCAACCATTCTGCCGATGTTTGGCAGGCAGGCATGGTCTTCAATGCGGAGAGCAGCGTGGGCTTCATACCTCCGAGTACACCGATTATCAGGACGACCATTTTGACAAAGTAGCCTGGGTATAGCACTTGGAGCTCGTGCCGGAGATCTCTGTATTTAGTCCGTTTCTCCTCCTCCTTCAAAGCGATGTTTGTCTCAGCAGGTGCTGAGAACTCGACGACATACATCACCTTGGTCTGATGGTCGAGGAGGTCTATGTCAGGCTTATTGGCGTGAATTCGCCTGACGGTCGGGAACGAGTAGTTCCAGTAAATCCGGCATTTCTCGTTCTCGACAATGGACTCGATATCTCCGGGGACGTAAGGCAGCACTGGTGTTTGGTCTATCTGGTACGACTGCCGTAGATGGTAGTATAGCACTAGTAAAGCCGCGTTATGTCGGTGGATGTAGACCGAAGTCGCATAAATCGGGCATGCAGATAATAAATGCATGAGCGACTCCGGCGCCTGACGGCAGGTCCTGCAGTTGATATCAGGTACCTCTACACCCATCACGCGACTGCGATAGACCAATGTGTTAATAACACCATCTTGGCAGGCCACAATGTATCCCTCGTTCTCCGACTTCAGCCCCGCTGACCTTAAAAATGCGAAGGTCAGCTCAGTCGATAAACCCAGCGCTTCTATGTTGTTATAGAAAACACCGTGCAGGGGTTTATCGACGTGCTGCCTGAACAGATTTCTCTGTTCGGCAGCTTTGATGTGGGCTGTCAGACGATTAGGCGGAAGCTCAGTGACTGAGTCACCTCGCCGGCCTTCTCGCCTGTAGTCGAACACGAGACCGAGTTCATCTGCGGCCCTCTGTGCTGCCCTAAACAATAAAGCTCCAACTCCCACAGTTTCATGATCTCTCACTAACTGTAGGAGTGGGTCCGATGTAGGAGTGGGTCCGAGCTCCTGATGACATTACATGCCATACTCAGTGCCACTCTGCCATGCATGCACTCCAGACTCAAGAGTCCTCGCCCCCCCCCCGTTGACGTGGGAGGTACACACGAGGAACGGACGATCTAGGATGAATACTCCTATGAATATTCATCATCTTGCGGGTGTCCAATTGACGCAGCTCATCTACTCCCCATTTGACTACGCCAAAGGAGTAGAGCAGAATCGCAACGGCAAGCATATTAGTGGCAGACACCTTGTTCTTCCCCGAAAGTTCTGATGACCAGATCTTTCGGAGCCGGTGTCTGTACTTGCCACGGAGAGAATCCTTTATTTGGTTCACATCCTGTAAGTGGCGTTGTTCCACGCCCAGGTATGTGTAGGTCTCTCCGGCATCCAAATGTCGTAGGATGCTTCCGTCTGCGAGCTGCGCATCTTCGTGGAATTCCCCGCATCGTCCTCTCTTAAGGTGGACGACTGCGCATTTGTCCAACCCAAACTCCATTCCAATTGCCCGCGTGTATTCCTCGACCACCCTGAGAGCATTTTGAAGTTCTCGCTCTCCGGAGGTATAGAGTTTAAGGTCATCCATATAAAATAGATGGGTGACCTTATGCCTCCGGTTGCTGGGTGGCCCAGAATGATACCCGCGGGTTTGGCGGAGTCCAACAGATAGCGGCAGCAGTGAGATGCAGAAGAGGAGCGGACTCAAAGAGTCACCCTGAAACACTCCTCTCTTAAATGTCACCAACTCTGTCGATACTCGCTCGACACCGGATGTTATGGTGAAGCGAGTTCTCCAAAGCGGCAACAGTTGTTCGATGCATCTCACTAGTGGTGCTGGTACCGCAAGACATCCGAGCAAGTGTAACAAAAGCTCATGGGATGTTGTATCAAATGCCTTGCGATAATCAATCCAGGCCATTGATATATTCCGCTTGTATTGCACAGAATCCTGTGTAACACAGCGGTCTATCAGCAGGTTTTCCTTGCAACCTGCCAGACCCTTCTTGGCACCACGCTGTTCCAAATATTAACAAATAAAATTATTGATGCCTAGAAGAGCATTATAATACAGTACATACCTGATTTATAGCTAACCGAACAATCCTTGCACTTCTTGAAAACATTTTTATAATAATATCTCTGAATTATTATTTCTTTTGATTTATTAATAAAAATCATAACTTACACACTCCGTTTTCGGCTTTAGACAACACCTACTAAAATTTCGAGCTAAAACATTATCGGGAAGCACATTTCTGGCGGCAAATACTACATTTCGAGCGGCAAATACATGTCTGGTGGGAAATAAAGGAAACACAGGTCCTAAATGATTGGTTCTTTCTTGCGAAACTATATTCGATAGATGCAGTGCGGCAGTAAAGAACCATGTGTTCTGGTTCTTTGTTGTAAAAATGTAAAATACTTGATAAAATTCATAGAATGGATTCAAGCCACATGGTTCTTTATTGTTATATTTTATATAATGTTATATATGTATATGTTTATGATGTAATCCCAACAGCTTGGTTCGATATTGCAATTAGGATTTTGGTGATTGCAGTATAGTTTTGTATGCCTAGATGCTTGGAACTTTATAGCGTAATTGTAAATTAGGGTTTATCAGTACTTCTTTTTTTTTTTAAGTCAGATTTTAAATGCGAGAACACTGAAAATAAGTCATTTTATATCTCAGTAGATGGAAGCACATATATGTATATTCCAGTAAAACATGCTTAATTCAAAATTTTTTGTTTTGCGGGTTGGATCCCTGTTGCATAACATGATCCAATTACAAATGTATTTATTATTTTTTTGCTGACGTTTGTTCTTATGTCATCGACTTCTACTGATCCCGCCATGGCATAAACTGCATATATAATATCTAAACAAGTGGTAATCCGAGTAAGCCTTCTCCACACTTGTATATGAATATGTGGTATACCCCCACCACGATTTAGGTCTCTTAGCATTTTGCTGTATCATTAGTTTTGAAGGTTCATCACTGATCCTCGACCTTGAGCATTTGCTCTGTCATTAGTTTTGAGGGTTTAGCACTGAACCTTGGATCTTGAGAATTTGTGCAATCATTAGTTTTGAAGATTCAACACTGAAACGTGACTTTGATTTGACTTAATTTCCAGAAAAAAAAGAATCTGATCATGAGGATTATTCAGTTAGTGTTAATGCTATTATGCAAGAAAGAGCATCAACACGTAGATCCCGTCATCGAAATAGTCGCAGAGCAAGTTCTTCTTTTAGCCCAGATGTATTACTAGGATCTGAAAATGACAGAAGATCATCTGTATTTACTACGAGTTCTGGGGAGTACGTTGTGTCATTTTTTCGTATTAGATACATCATTTTTCAATATTTTTATTGTAGTACGGCAATAACAATTGATGAGAATTTAGCTACAGAAGTAACACAAGAACAAATATTTGAAAATATTAAACTGCATAAGGAAGTTTTAAGTAGTGTTAAAATGCAGCCATGGAATATGAGGAAGAAACTTAAATTAGTTGTTCAAGCTAAAGCATATGTAAAGAAACATGAAGGTGTTTTACAAGAAAGGTTAGCACAAAGCCATTCTACTCGAGATATGCTGGCGAGGTGGAACATCTATCTTCTAAAAGTAAGTAGAAACTACAGGGTGTATTAAGCATAAGTACCCTTATTTTAACAGGCGATACATTGACCTAAAACGAACAAAAAAAAGTCTTATACAGTAACTCTAGGATGAGCAGGGCGGGGAGGTGAAAAGCAGGGAAAATTTTACCTGTTTTCTGTAAGCTGTAAGTGTAGGCTCCCAAGAAATTTTGAGTTGCGGATTTTGGGAACATTTTCTTATTTTGTATAGATGCTATAAAATAATTGTTATAAAAATTCAATATTTTCGTTTCAACTTATTTATTTCGCCAATGAATACAGATATAGAAAATAATTACATATTATTTGAGAGAGTACATATTAATAATTAATTAAAAAATATATTAAACATTATTTGTGGCAATGTACTCTCATTTTAGAAATTTGGCAATGGGGTTGTTCCCACTTACTGTCAATAATTGGTGTGTAAATATAAAACTGTATTGAACATTTGTTTTGAACTTTTTATTTTATATTCCCTTTGAAATATATCTG
The DNA here is from genome assembly GCA_963680705.1 of Rhagium mordax. NCBI lineage: Eukaryota > Metazoa > Arthropoda > Insecta > Coleoptera > Cerambycidae > Rhagium > Rhagium mordax. Next base: position 59,639,981 of record OY796656.1, read on the forward strand.
AAATGCTTCTAAACAAGTGTTTTGTACCTGCTTGCCAAAATAATAATGAAAATAACAAAAATAAACACCTCACTTTTAGTACACATAACCAAAAAAAACATACGTCAAAATGTTTAACAGAGGCCATTGACAATGGTCATCACTGAGCGTGGTGCTGTCCAGGGATTTTATTGGACGCTATAGATATCCTACGCTATTACGTCATTATATATCCGGCAATGCTTTATTTGAAATCTGCTGTCATTTTGAGCATTTTCATTCTACAATTAAACAAATAATAGTCAGTAAAATGACGTCGAAGTTATATTTATAACATATTAGTGGATCACATTACAATATCATATTATTACTTTTCGTCATTTTGGTTGCTGTTCACTTGCCCATTCTGTTGTTCCTTTTCAACAACCAAGGTTAAGCCCATCTTTTTTTTCCCTTCAAATTTAAGTTATTTTAATAACATAAACCACAGCCGTAGCAAAAAGTAAATCCCCATCAAATATTTTTCATTTTTTTTGTTAAAAATCAACACTCCGAATATGCCAAATGTGCAAGGTAGACTGAACGTTAAATAGAATACAACGATGTTCATTTACGCAAATTTGCATGCACAAATTATTTGCGCAAATTGCATGAGCGTCTAAACCGACTTACAACGACGCAAATTTGCTTGCACAAGCCAATTGGCGCAAATTGCATGAGCGTGTAAACGCACCTTATGCGATTGAAAGTTCTCACTCCATTAACCAACTGCATTTCTTTCTGAAGAAGTTTGAAGACTTACTTTTTCTTTCTGAAATATTGTAGACGTGGTATCACAACCACTGAAGGTATGAGTCAGTAAAATTCATTCAAATACGTGATTTCTGGATTTCTGACGAAGAAAGAATTTTCCATATAATTTTTCCTGTTTCTGGCCTAATGGAAAATATATCTTTTTCTTCTGGAGTCAAAACGAATAGAACAAGGAGATCAACGTCCCCATCGATTAGGTACAGATGTTCGTCTATTATTTAATTTTTCAACTGCTCCTTTAACAATAGATGAATCCACATCATCTACAGCTTGTTTTACAAAGAATCCTTTATTTTAATCCACCCTTATGATATTTCAAATTGCAAAACATTGACAAAATTGAAAAATTTGCAAAAACACGAAAACTTCATACACTATTTTCAAACGAAAATTCGCCGCCGAGAGATTGTTCTGGTAAGAAATCCAAGGTAGAGGGTCGAACTTAGAACTACATCGTGAATTGCACGGTCTCGCTCTAATTTTAGGCTCAGGAGGAGTGAACGAGAAAGTGTAATTTTGACATATCGTTCTGAAACCTCTAAAATCTCACGCGTAACGCATTTTGCCTACGTGCTTCGTAATATGCAACATAAAACTGATTTTCGAGCCTCTACTAGGAAACCAAAAACATTTGTTTAATCCTGCTTTATATGGCAACGTGTGGGTAAAAGTAATGAGTGAAAATACTTTCGCTCACTCTTGTGTCATTTTCGCCCACTCTACTGTCACTTTTACCTACCCTACTGTCCAATTACCAATTGTCAAACTACAATAAAATTCATACGAAATTTTTCCATTTCATTTAAATACCTTGTTTTAGATTTCTCCGGCAATATATGAAACGTAGCAGCATTAGCTTCTTTTACAATGTCTGCTGGCACAGTAATATCATCATTTACTTTCATTATTTCACAATTTTATGAAAAATGTTCACCACGCGTCAGGTCAATAATTTTCTTGACAACTACGAATGTTTATATTTACACGAGGCATAGCAACGTAACCTGTTATCCACGTTGATTTGCACTTCATACATAACCATAAACTATAGTAGCTTTTACAAAATTTAATAATTCTTTAACATTTTAATGGCAGGATTAAACAAATCGCTATACAACACTCGTGAAGAAACGAATTCGCTCACTTGTGTGCATTTGCGCACTCGGCTGATGCCTCCTGTGTAAAACGCACACGCGTGAGTGAAATTCTTATTTTATTCACTTGTACTGTATGTTGTTGAAGTGAAATAAAATATTCTAAAAATAGAATTCTGTCTTATAATAAAATGTTAATATAGCACCCTCTAGTGGGCAATAGTAATATGCCAGAAAAAGCAAAACATACAACGAAATAGAAATTTGTACTGATTTTTATTGTCTTTTTTAAAAAACCCGTCAAGAAATCTAAGGATTTATCATATTTAAGTATTTAAACACAACAAAGGAAATATAGTAAAACGTCATATCCTATAAATGAAAGTCAAACAAACGTAAAATGTCCAGTTTTAAGTGAGAGAGTCATAATATCAAGTAAATCAGAGAAGAAAGTGGAAGAAAAAAGTGATGTGTCTAAAGGTTCATGTGAATGAAATTATTAGTATTTTTTATTTTTATTTTATATTTTTAGTGTGAAAGTAAATTGAAAAAATTATCACTATTATAAAACCAAAAATGGACATGAAGTAGCGTCAAACCAACTGAAAAGAAATTAGTTATCTAAACAAGGCTGCAATTAAAGGTGTAAAATCATAATTTAATTGTGGATTAACAGTATTTTGTTGATTGTTTTTAAATGACCTAAGAATTTCTAAAATTTCCAGATTGTTAAGAAAAAAACCTTTGTCAGCAAAGTGCAGTGCCTTGAAGCCATTGTCAGGATCAAAATCGTGCAATTCGTCTCTTAAATGGTTTGCAAAAAGAGAATCAGTGTGTCCTCTTTGTAAACTACGGATATGTTCTTTTAATCGAGTTTTAAAATTACGATATGTTCTACCTACATATTTGGCATTGCAATCCTTCCAGGATAAAAGATAGACACCACATCTGTCCCAGATGTCTATGGGGTCTTTGATATGAACTAATTGTTTATATAATGTATTAGTGGTTCTAAAAGAGATAATATGATTGTCATTTTTTAAGACGTTAGCTAATTTGTAAGAAACAGCTCCGACAAAGTTTAAACAATATCTAGTAGTGGTTATGTTATTACTTATATTTTGACTGTAATCTCCATATGCTTCTAGACTTAATTGTCGATTACGCTTCTTATAAATTAGTTTGTCCATTAGATTCTCTTTATAGTTGCTATTTCTTTGATTATTCTAATTTCCTTATTGTCATTTTCTGATGACAAAGGTATAGTTAAAGCTCTATTGATATAACAATGAAAAGCTGCAAGCTTATGTGTTATCGGATGATTAGAATGAAAATCTATAACTGTGCCTGTGTGCGTAGGTTTTCTATAAATATCAAAAGAAAGAGTATTGTTAGTTTTTTGAATAGTTAAATCTAAAAAATTAATAGCATGTATTTCATTTTCAATTTCTATGGTGAATTTTATAGTTTGATGTAACGAGTTAAATAATTTAAAAAAGGTTGTAAGGAGTCTAACGGACCATTGTAAGCAATTAATATATCATCCACATATCTATCTATGATAAAATAAAATAAAATCAGAGAAGGTATTATTAGTGACTATGTTATTAGTTTAAAAAAAGTTCATGAAAATATTAGTGCATTCTGTGAGTCGGACGAACATACAAATATTTGGGGAGTCAACCAAACTACCGCTCTCCCCCGTTTTCGAGGATGCTGAGAACGATGGTGATGTTTTTTCTGCTCCCTGAGTTGACCCTACCCCCCGAGTTGACCCTACCCCCCAAACGGCCAAAAAACCACCCCCAAATGAGGGGAATCGCGTATTCGACGTCTTCCACCGGTAAACTTATGTCACCCACCGTTCTCGAGGATGCTGAACACGATGGTAATGTTGGTTCCGCTCCCCGAGTTGACCCTACCACCCCCAAGGGCCAAAAACCACCCCCTAAGAGGGGGAATCGCGTATTCTACGTCTTCCACCGGCAAAACTTATGTCACTCCCCGTTTTTAAGAATGCTGAACATGATGGTGATGTTAGTTCTGCTCTCTGAGTTGATCCTACCCCCCAAACGGCCAAAAAAACACCCCCAAAGGGGGAGAATCGCGTATTTGACATCTTTCAACGGCAAAACTGATGTCACCCCCCGTTTTCGTGAATGCTGAACACGATGGTGAAGTTGGTTCTGCTCCCTGAACTGATTCTACCCCCCAAACGGCCAAAAACCACCCCCAAAGAGGGGGAATCGCGTATTCTACGTCTTCCACCGGCAAAACTTATGTCATACCCCGTTTTTGAAGATGCTGAACACAATGGTGAAGTTGGATCTGTTCCCCGAGGCGAGTCAACCCCCGAACGGCCAAAAACCACCCCCAAAGAGAGGGAATCGCGTATTCTACGGCTTCCACCGGCAAAATTTATGTAACCCCCCGTTTCTGAGGATGCTGAACACGATGGTGATTCGGGTGGTTGATTCGCCTCATTCGCCTCGGAGAGCAGAACCAACACCACCCTCGTGTTCAGCATCTTCAAAAACGGGGGGTGGCATAAGTTTTGCCGGTGGAAGACGTAGATTCCCCCTTTTTGGGGGTGGTTTTTGGCCGTTTGGGTGTAGGATCGGTTTTGTGAGCACAACCAACATCACCGTCGTGTTCAGCATCCACGAAAACGGGGGGTGACATAAGTTTTGCCGGTGAAAGACGTAGAATACGCGATTACCCCTCTTTGGGGGTGGTTTTTGGCCGTTTAGGGGGTAGTATCAACTCGGGGAGCAGAACCAACATCACCATCGTGTTCAGCATCCTCGAAAACTGGGGGTGACATAAGTTTTGCCGGTGGAAGACGTCGAATACGCGATTCTCACCATTTGGGGGTGGTTTTTTGGCCGTTTGGGGGGTAGGGTCAACTCAGGGAGCAGAAAAAACAACACTATCGTGTTCAGCATCCTCGAAAACGGGTGGGGGAAGTAGTTTGGTTGACTCCCCAAATACTTGTATTTTTTAAGGATTTTTCCGACTCACAGAATGCACTATATCTGCTATTAAAGGAGATAAGGGAGAACCCATAGCTAGGCCATCTTTTTATGCATACATATTGTTATTAAACATAAAGAAATTTTGTTCTAAACAAGTGTTAATTAATTTATATAAATCTGAAATATCTAAGTCATTCGACTCGCTATTTAATAATTTATTTTCTATAATATCCAAAACTTCATTAAGATGACTGTTAGTAAACAAATTGGTAATGTCTAGTGAAATAAGTATGGTAGTGATTTCTAAGGGTACATTTTTAATTTTACTAAGTCTAAACTATTTTTTACTGTAAATAAATAAATAAAAGAGTCATTGTATATGTTTTTAAGAAATTCTTTAACCCATTTTGCTAATCTGTATGTGGGTGAACTATTAAAAGCCACAACTGGACGTATCGGGAAGTTCAACCCCTTAACTAATAACAATAATAAATTAAAAATGAACTTGAAATTCTCACAGTACAGACCGAAACATTAATATAGTCTAACAATTTTATAGACCAAGAGTCCATCATTGATCAATGTAAGAACATTATCTTGGATGAATAATAATAACTTGAATGATTAACAGGTTGACAATACTATTAAATCTATAAAAACAAAAATAAAAGACAATAACCTTATTACCTTAAAGCTGACAAAGGCAACTGTTTCGTATTTCTACATAAAACAGATTATATACAAAAGGTAGAAAATTTTTTAAATTGCAGTACTTTTAAAAAAACTAAGATTAACATTAATTCTTTTAATAATAAAGTCAGAAAAAATATCAAAAATTCTAATCAAATTCTCACTGACACACAGATCAATTATTTAGTTCCGAATTATACTACAGTATAATTCGGAACTAAAATGGTCTATTAAAAATACATAAAATCCAATATTCCTTGAGAAATCCCGATACGTCCAGTTGTGGCTTTAACTAATTTCTTTTCAGTTGGTTTGACGCCACTTCATGTCCATTTTTGATTTTATTATAGTGATAAAAACTCCCGTACTATCAATCATTTTTACGTTTTCTGTTAAGATAGTTACATGTTGTTTGTTATTAAAAAGTATTCATTAAACTTAATTCTGGAAATCACGCCAAATTCTAAAAAATAAATAGAAATAAGAAAATTGCCAAAATATGTCAAGATAAAAGTGTAGTATCAAAGGCAAACCTCAACAGTTTGCCCCAGAAAACCACTATATATAGTTCTAAATGAATATTGTTATCTAAAATTCGTATCAGTGGTTTTCCAGTATTACACTAGAAAATATAATAACAAAATGTATATTACATAATATATAGATATATATATTTATATGATATGTAAAAAACAATTATAAAACAATAACTTATCTTAACAGAACGTTTCGAACCAAAGTCTAGGTCCTTTTTCAACTGTAATTACAAAAAATGATTTGTCAAAAAAAATCACTTTGACACTTGACACTAATTAGTAATTAATGCTTAGATCACTAGATACTAGAAAACCACTGATACTAATAACAATATTGTATTTATATTCATTTAGAACTATACTGCCCTCATAAGCAAAAATACCTTAAGTCGAATTTTTATGAAAAATGAGATAATTATATAAATCGTCTATTTACGTGATTTTACATCTTAATTAACTGGAAAAATATATATATTTTTTAAATAACACATTATTTATCGATATAATATTACCCTATGTTTACCAACTTGCATAGTTTCATAAGCAAGAAAGCCTTATGCTGACTTTATAAGGTATTTTTGTGTATTACATATGAATATTTAAGCTAAAACGAATTAAGTCACACATAATGTGTTCTTGTTTAAAAATATATTCTCAGTATGTATGCAATTCTAAGCTAAAACACTTTTATTATAGAGATAAGGCGTTCTTGCTCAATTATGTGTTGTTTTGTCAAGTCCAACCTAACATACAAAATAATTTTCCTGTTCTGTATAGTGTGTAAAAAATGCGGAAGTCGAGAAGTAAAAAAATTAATATAGCATTTGAGACCAAAATTATTTAATTAATTTTAGTCTCAAATTTCACATTAATTTTTTATGCCTATATGATACTAAAAAAGCCTTATGTTAATTAATACATAAGACTTTTTAGTATCATAATCATCATACAAAACGGACATGGAGCATTTCAGTCTCAAACTGCATGCGTTAATTTTGTATGCCTATATGATACTAAAAAGCCTTGTATTATTACATAATACTCGAAAAAACTAATAACATGAAGTTTGACTTTTAAAATATTAAGACATCCATCATATATATTCTTATGAGAAACATGTTAGGTAAGTAAATTCACAACACCTTAAGTCTTCATGTAATTTTCATGTGCAGGTACAAAATCATATTGTTATACATTTAAATATAACAATTTTTGAATTATTCATTAAAGAAACAAGTAGTTATTCTAAAATATGTTTATTTAAAATACATATAAAACTATAATACGTATAATATTGTATAGATAAAAGAGATTTTATTCAAATGAATCGTTAAGGTCGGTAACGTCATCTTCCGGTAGATCAAGCCAAAATTGTTGTCTATTTTCTGGCATTAAAGGTATTAACTTTGTTGTTATGTCTTTTTTCTTTTCTTTAGCTATACCCCTATTCTTATTTTTCGGGTGAGCCTCAGGTATAGGTAATTTTTTCAATATTGTAGTTTTCAGGAAGTCCAAAAATACCTGTTCATTATTTTCGAAATCATTTGTGTAATAAAGGCCAAAGTTACTTCTTCTAAAACATACTCTTACCATATCTTTCAAATATGGTCTAGGATTGGTTTTGCTTAATTTGTAAACAGAAGTATTATCTTTCCAATCATAAAAGTTTTGATAGTTCATAGATAAAACATTAACTTTACCGTTATTTGCATTTTGTACAGCAAGTCTGTAGTCATTGAAGTCGTAAACCTTTCCCATACTGTTAAGACTTTTCTCGACTTGGTGATGAAAACTGTCAGCACTCATAAACGTGTGCCCCGGTTTAAAGTAATTTATTTCAATTTCATTGGCATTAATTTTAGTGGAATTTATAATATAGACAAAATATGTGAAGAAGTTCCAATTTTTATTTTGAGCTGAACAATTATCTAAAAAGAGAATTATTCTTCTTGTGTCTCTTTTTTCACATAAGAACGCATGGAATGTTGAAATTATGTCTTCAGCATTTCTACTCGCAATACCTTCATTCCATATTGTGGCTACAGGTAAATTTGTTTTATCTTTAATTCCACCAACAGGTGCAAAAGATTCATTAAAAACTATAATTCGCTTACAAAAGAGTACTGACTTAAACTGCTCCATCCTGGGAAGCATAACTACCTTCATTAGATCAACGGAATAACAAATTGTGTCTTTATCTAGTAAAGTCTCGGAATATTTCCTATAAATGTCACGAGCTTTTCTATATTTAATTATGTGATTACGCCACTCATTGCATTTGTCACAATTATCTTCAAAATTATTAATATTGTGATCTTTGTTATGAAGACTATATATTTGACAACTTTCACACTCTTTATTTCCTAACTTAGCGAAACTTATATTATTTTCCTTCACAACAGATCTGTACAGATCATAAGAACAATGTATCTCATATTTTTCTAAAAAATCGTTATACATCATTTTAACATTTACATCGCTAGGCAGGTAGCGCCTATTTGGAGCATGTTCTCTTCTATAATGAGATATTGCTGGTCTATATGATTCAATATGCTCGTTAATACTGACTCTATCTATTTTATTCTGTTTCGGATGTTTTCCTCTTGCGTCGGGAAGGGGGCTAATTGAGTCAACTGGGGTTTTATACAAAACATCTTGAACTACACTATTGTTATTTTTAGTAAATCCTAACGTAGTCAAAAAGAAAGTCTTGCACACCTCGAATTTATTTTCATTGTTTGTCATATAATATTTAATAGTATTATTTATTTTGGTACTTTCGGTTTTGTGTTGTTTTACAACTAATTTTGAACAGCTATTAAAAATGAATGTTCGTCTTTGTAACCATATCAGTGACCAAAATTGATCATTTATATCTCTTCTTCGATATTCGTCTATTTTCGTAGTACACTTCTTTCTGCATTTTTCAATATTACATGGTTCGTGAACAGGATGAATTTTCTTTTGCTTGTTTTTTTGAATTTCATTTTTATGCACTTTGGTAAACTTCTTTGGTTTTCTCATTCTTTGCTTTCCCTTTTTCGTTAATAAATTTTCATTATTTACATGACTATTATTATTGCTTTTATCAGATAATAATAGATCATTATCTGTTGTTGTAATAGTATAATTAATTATTTCAGATATATTATTTTCTTCTTGGAACACTTCATTAATATTATTACTTGAAATAGAGTTATCTTTCAAAACGTCGTTTGCAGAACTAGGCAAATTGTTTTCTAAATAAAATAAAGGGCAAGAACAATACATCTAATGTTATATCTATAACGCAAAATGGCCAAAAAATGTCTGATGTTGTTATTTTTATTTATACATCAAAACAACCATTGTTTACAACCATTGTTTATTCATATGTTTTTAGTAAATAAAGTTGTCATTTTCTGAACAGACGTAGATTATACATTTCATTGTGTTTTATTATTTACCAGCTCTGCTGAACAGGTTATGGGCCCAGAAACGAGTTATATGCAGTAGTTGTGTTAGTTATTCGTCGTGTATACGTGTTCAGAGAATTTAAAGGACTCAAAAAATGGCAGTAAATTTTTTGTCTAGTGTTCCTAAACTAAAGGGCCGAGAAAATTACAGCGACTGGGCGTTTGCGGTGCAGAACATGCTAGTGTTGGACGAACTGAAAAGTTGCTTAGTTGGTGCTGAGAAGGACAGAGTTAAAGATGAAAAAGCCAAAGCAAAATTGATTTTGTCAATTGATCCATCTCTATTTGTGCATGTTAAAGACGCTACAACGACAAAGGACTTATGGACCAAGCTTCAAAAGCTCTTTGATGACACCGGTTTTTGCCGAAAGATTGGTTTGCTACGTGCGTTAATCTCTATTAGACTTGAAAGCTGCGATTCAATGGAGGCTTACGTCACTCAGCTCATAGAAACAGCGCAGAAATTAAAAGGCACGGGATTCCAAATAAATGATGATTGGATTGGATCGCTATTATTGGCAGGTTTGCCAGAAAAGTATGCACCCATGATTATGGCGATAGAACACTCTGGTATCCAGCTAACGGTGGACAGCATTAAAACCAAATTGTTAGATATGGAGCCAGCCGGTAATAAAGGCAGCGCTTTCTTAAGTGGAAAAAGGTACCATGGTAATCGACATGCGGGTAGCAGTAGTAGTAGAGGTTACACAGCAAGTAGTTCCAAATGGGGCATTACAAGACTAAATGTCCAAATAAAAACGTCAGTAATGGGAATTTAAATGCGTTTAGTGCCGTCTTTTTAAGTACACAGTTCAGCAAAGACGATTGGTACCTCGACTCCGGCGCAAGTGGACATCTTACAGTTAATCAACATTGGTTAATGAATGCTTCGGACGATGTTAAGTTACAGGACATTGTAACAGCTAACAATCAAAGACTTTCAGTGGCGTGTGTAGGCAATGTAAATATTGTGACTGTTGTGAATCAAAATAGCTATGATATCACTATCACTAAAGCTATGTATGTTCCTGAATTAACAACAAATCTTCTGTCAGTTAAGCCAGTTAATCAGTAATGGAAACAAAGTGAGATTTGAACAGGAATGCTATAAAATCTATAACAAGGTGAATGAGCTAGTAGCTATAGCAGATTTGGTCAACAATGTTTATAAATTAAGAATCAAAACTGTTAAAAAGGAAAACCAGTGTTTGTTAACGTCATCAGCAGCAAGTGCCAGCAGTGCAATATGGCATCATCGACTAGGGCACATCAACTACAAAGATTTGTGTAAGATGCAAGCAGGTATTGTTGAAGGTATGATTTTTAAAACAAAAACAGATAATACAAATGCATGTTTGTATGCTGCGAAGGTAAACAATCGAGAAATTCTTTTAAACATCAAGGTACAAGAGCCAGTGCTTTGTTAGAGCTTGTGCATGCAGATATTTGTGGCCCGATGGAAAATAGGTCAATTGGAGGTTGAAAATATTTTTTACTCTTTGAAGACGATTACAGTAAAATGGTTTTTGTTTACTTCTTAAAGTTCAAGTCCGAAGTTTTTAAGAAATTTCAAGAATTTAAGAATATGGTAGAGAATCAAAAAGGCTGTAAAATAAAAATTCTCAGATCCGACAATGGTGGAGAATTTTGTGGTGTTGATTTTGAAAATTTTTTATTAAAAAATGGAATCGTGCACCAGAAAACTAACCCTCATACACCGGAACAGAATGGTGTTGTAGAGAGGATGAGTCGTTCCATAGTTGAGAAAGCAAAGTGTTTATTATTTGATGCTGATTTAGATAAAAAATTATGGGCGGAAGCTGTAAACACAGCGGTTTACTTAAAAAATAGGTCAGTAGCTGCTGGATTGGGTGAAAAAACGCCATATGAAATATGGAATGGCAGAAAACCTAATATTGAAAATATCAGAATTTTCGGTAGTACAGCCATGGTTCATATACCAAAAGCAAATAGAACGAAATGGGAAAAAAAATCTAGAAAAATGATTTTGATCGGTTTTGGTGAAAATACCAAAGGATACAGAGTTTATGACCCAGAGGTTGGTTCTATTATGACTAGCCGAGATGTTGTGGTGATAGAAAAGGCTGAGAAAGTCCCAATAATCATAAACTCAGACCCAGTGGGGGTGATAGAAAATATTACCGAAGATAATGTTGAATCTAGCATCACAGATAGTACTGAAACTAGATCGGAATCAGAAACTTCAGGAAGAGCTGAATACGAGCTTGTGGAAAAAATTCCAGATGAAGTAATCAACAGTGACACCAGTGACACTGATTTTGAGCCAAATGTAAGCATCAGAAATCAGATTTTGGATGAGACAATACGTCGGTCAAGCCGAGTGCCTAAACCCAAAAACCTTGAGGACTTTGTCACTTATATGTGTGCATCTGGTGAAATGGATGCTGATCCAATTAGTGTAAATGAAGCCTTATCAGGACCAGAAAGTGTACAGTGGCGACAAGCAATGAAAGAGGAATACCAATCATTTATGGACAATGAAGCATGGGAACTTGTAGATGTTCCAGATGGTGCTAATATCGTAGACTGTAAGTGGGTGTATAAAAAAAAGAAAAATATTGATGATAGTGTACGTTATCGTGCAAGGCTAGTTGCTAAAGGCTATACACAGAAATTTGGTGTTGACTATGAGGAAACATTTTCACCAGTTGTAAGGCATAGTACTTTAAGACTTTTAATAGCTTTGTCAGTAGAATTAGATTTAAAAATTAGTCACTATGATATTATGACAGCTTTTTTAAACGGTGATTTGCATGAAACTTTGTACATGAGACAACTAGAAGGTTTTAAATTTATTGATGCTGCAAATAAAGCATGTAAACTTAAAAAAGCAATCTATGGCCTCAAACAGTCGTTTAGAGTTTGGTACGAAAAAGTAGATACGGTTCTTAAAGGAATTAACTATAAAAGGTCTGAATTAGAGCATTGCGTTTATGTTAAATCAAACGCAAATAATTTAACAATTGTAGCTCTATATGTAGATGATTTTTTTGTTTTTTCGAATGACTCTGTAGAAACAGAATTATTAAAATCTACTTCAAATAATAATTTTAAATTAAAGGATTTGGGCGAGGCTAAAGAATGTTTAGGCATGAGAATTATTAGAGACAAAGATATTATAACTCTAGATCAAACCGAGTATATAATCAAATTTCTTAAAAGATTTAATATGAGTACTTGTAATGCAGTATCTACGCCTTTAGAAACAATAAATTTAGATACTACTTTGCAAGTTGATATTTCCAATAAAAATATTCCGTATCAGCAAGCAATTGGCAGTTTAATGTATTTAGCAGTACTTACAAGGCCTGACATTTCTTATACTGTAAGTTTTATGAGCCAATTTAATAATAAATATACTGAGTATCATTGGAAATGTATAAAAAGAATCTTTAAATATTTGCAAGGTACAAAGAATTTTAAATTATGTAATGATAATTTAAGTGCCCAGAAACTTGCCTTGAACCCAATGTATCATAGGCGTTCAAAGCATATCGATATACGCCATCATTTTATCAGGGAAGCCGTTTCGAATAAAAATGTTGAATTATACTATGTTCCAACTGATGAAATGACTGCAGATATAATGACAAAAAGTTTAAATGTTTGTAAACATAATAGATTTATGAATGGAATAGGTTTATGTGAATCTTGTAAGTTTTGATGTAGTGGGGGGTGTTATTTTTATTTATACATCAAAACAACCATTGTTTATTCATATGTTTTTAGTAAATAAAGTTGTCATTTTCTGAACAGACGTAGATTATACATTTCATTGTGTTTTATTATTTACCAGCTCTGCTGAACAGATGTTGCAGTGGCTAATAATTTTAATCGACATTTCGCATCTGTATTAACCAATAACTGTACCTACGACTCTGATTTTCTAAATACTAATGTGCCTCATTTTGAAAGATCTCTTTTTTTAACACCAATACTGGCATCTGATGTAATCTCTTTAATAAATAGGTTAAAATCTTCCAATTCATGTGGATATGATAATGTGTCCAATAACTTAATAAAAACCTGCAAATTATCCCTTTGTCAGCCACTAGCTTATTTAATAAATCAATGCCTCAAAACGGGAACGTTTCCTGATGTTTTTAAACTAGCTATCGTCCAACCTTTGTATAAGAAAGGTGATCCCAATGACTACGGGAATTACAGAGCAATTAGCTTATTATGCAGTTTTTCTAAACTCTTTGAACTTGTCATTAAATCAGCTGTCTTCTTTTTTGTATAAAAATAATTTACTGTCAGCTTGTCAACATGGTTTTTCTACTAGCAAGAGCACAGAGACTGCACTCTGTGAATTTCATGAATTAATTGTTAATGCTATTGACAATAAACAATTTGTTTTGGGATTGTTTATTGATTTTTCACGTGCATTTGATGTTGTTGATCATAAAATATTGCTTAATAAGTTAGACAGATATGGAGTTAGAGGGGTCCCTTTAAACCTATTTTCATCGTACCTTAATAATAGAACACAAATTGTGAAAGTAAATTATGAAGTTACCAGTGCTGTATGTGATATATTATTAATTATGTTAGTTTTTTCTTGTAAGACTTCAATAACTTTATGTCTCAAAGTAGAGGTATCTTCCAAAATATCATTTGCACAACTAGGCAAATTAGTTTCTATCAGAAAATTTGAGTGTATAATATTATATTCTCGGAACAACCGCTGAAAATTTCACGATTTTCTGTGATTTCATTTGAATTAAAGGTAAAATAGTTGTTGCTTTCTGTTATGTCTGGCTCTAAGTACGAACATTCAGTGTTAAGTTCACTAAAATTTGCAGTATTTGATTGCTGAACTATAAAATAAATTACGAAAATGTCAGTAAAAATTTAAAAAAATAATATCTAAGCAATTATTACTCAAGTCTCCATTTTCCAAAACCTCGTAAGTAAAAACTTCATTTTGCAATATGTTCTGATCCATATCATTGGTACAAGTACCTTGTGTAGCAACTTCTTAAAAAAAAACAATATTAAGTAAAATTTGTTGTCCTTTTATTTAGGCCCTGTTAAATTTATGTAATTGGTATATTTACCAATTACACCAATTGGTATTCCATTGAAACAATTATTGTTTCCAAGGTATTTACCCATTAGATAAAATTAGAACGTGAAAATATATATCATCCTTGCCCTTTTTAATTATTACTTATTCTCAAATAATCTTATTTTTGCCTAAATAACAAAATAAAATTTTTTGCGAAAGAAATTAAAAATTGATTTTAGTGACGTCAATAAATAATTTAATCAAATGTAAACTTTGGGCTAGATTTTAGTTAGTAGTGTAAACATCTTTCTTTATTCCCGCGCATTTCATTTGGCGGTTATTTTGTAATAACATTGTAGGTAATTAATACTAATTAACTTTACTGTTCATAATGCAAATAAAATTTTCTTACCTGGTTCCTTTGTACTACTACTGAAATCATTTTTACATAATGCCATTATTTTATTACTTCTCGAGTTCTTCCACATTTTAGGTACCTACGCACTTTACACAGAACAAGAAAATTATTTACAGGTTAGGTTAGACTTGGACAAACAACACACATTTAAGCAAGAACGCCTTATGTTTATACTTAAGGTGTTTTAGCTTAGAAATGCATACATACTGAGTGTATATTTTTAAACAAGAATATATTATGTCTGACTTAATTCGTTATGTATCATATAGGCATAAAAAATTCATATAGAATTTGAGGCTAAAATAAATTAATTAATTTTAAAATATTAAAACATCCATATTAGGTTAATGTGAGACACTTTTTATGTAACAAATGTGTGAATATTTATGTGGTTTCCACAAAAATGAAAAAAAAACTATTTTTACCAATTTTATGATGAAATCGTGAAAACTGCGATTTCTGAACAAACGTCAAAAGAATACTTAAGGCATTTGTGCTTATGAGGGCAGTATATACAGTGGTTTTCTGGGGCAAACTGTTGAGGTTTGTCTTTGATACTACACATTTATCGTGACGTATTTTGGCAATTTGATTATTTCTATTTATTTTTTAGAATTTGGCGTGATTCCCAGAATTAAGTTTAATGAATATTAACTATCCGCCACAAATAAACTACAAACAATATTAAAAAGTAGTTTTATACAATTTTAATTTTACTGTATACAATGGCTTTAGTTCAATTGATTTTTGACAAACCACTTTTAACTAATCACTTTCATTTTGTATCTAGCCGTAGCCTGAAGATGGAACTTAAATAAAGGTTCAGAAACCGGTAGCTTGTTTAAAAGGAGTTGTGAGAATCAAGACTTTTATTTTACACCTTCCCTTTACGTATGGTAAAATGGGGGTATAATTATATTAATTTTTCCGGTCCGATGAATGATGATTCTGCGCCTTCTCTCGCCAGGCGGTCTGCAATCTCATTCCCTTCTATTCCTTCATGCCCTGGCACCCACATCAAGGTTACTTTGTTGTTCTTTGCCAGTTGCTTTACTGTTTGCAGACAATCCCAGGTGATTTTAGACTTAAAGATAAAAAAATGCTTTAGTCAGAAGTAAATTCGGACTTGCAATTAAAATTTTAGAGAGATTATAAATCTACAATAGTGTAGTTTTACTGATTTTTTAATAATTTAGACTGGTGCATCAAATAAGAAACGTAAGTTATTTTATTATTTCTTTTATGTATGACTTAGTAAATTACAATATTTTTTTAGAAAATGGACCTAAACCAACTAAACCAGGTGTCTCTGTTAGAAACAAGGAGTTTGTGGCGTACTTCGGTTTTAGGCAAGAAAATGCCGAAGTGTCACTATGGCATTCGAGGCAGCGGCGGTGCTTTAATCGGGCGCCAGTTTCTGTTTATAGTGCAGAAACATCACTACTCAGGCAGCTACAGTGAAGAAACGGATACTTCAGTGGGTCGTTGGGAAAATTAGACTTCGTTACGGAATAAAAGGTACAGTTGATATCACAATAATTAGATTTATTCAGGATATGTGAACAGGATCAGCAAATACGGTTCTATTCTAAAAGCTCTATTCTAATTACATAACTACAGCTACCAGGGCTTAAAAGCTATTTCAAATACAGGACTATGGTTACTACAGTTAGCAGGGGTTAAAAGCTATTAACAATATATACAGCTACTTTAAAGCATAATTCAAAGTACAAACTACGAAACGGCAGTGCCAGTATCTAGCAAGGTGGGCAGGCGGTTAACTAACGGTTACAGACTAACAGCAAAGCGAAGTACGGATACCAGGATTAGCAGAAGCAAACACCAAAAGCATACAAATGTTAAAACAGGATATGTGCAGTGTACAGACTTGGCTTATTACCCACTATGGGCTAAACAAAGAAAATATTATAGATGATATAGGTGATAGTCAGGCGGCTCTCCTCTAAGCTCAGGATTCCTGGTCCTGAAAACAAGGTATGATTAATACTACACTGGCTAGAGAGGAACTACTTCACGTCCCTATCCAGCCCAGATGGATAGCTAGCCTGTCTTAGCTGAAAAAAAAACAAAGATTACAGGACGGAGGTTGACACAGCGTTGGACTGAAAGAAAATAATGATTAGTAACGCAGGTTGCATTATGCGCATCTACACTGTCTAGGGAGGAACTGCTTCACGTCCCTATCCAGCCCAGATGGATAGCTAGCCTATCCTAGCTGAAAGAAAATAAAGATTACAGGAACGGAGGTAGACACAGCGGTGGATTGAAAGAAATTAATAATTATTAGTGACACAGGTTACGCTATACTCGAGTAAACTTTAACTTGGCGTGTGGATGAGCTGATATTGTGCGTATTATTGCATTTTCTCTTGCACACAAAATTGAAGCAATGGCCCAAAACCTTTGTTTACGTATAAAAATACGTGAACAATGTTTTTGGGTTATTGCTTTAACTTTGTGTGCAAGAGAAAATGAAATAGTATGCACAATAACAACTCATCCACACGCCAAGTTAAAGTTTACTCGACTATATGCGCATCTACACTGACTAGGGAGAAACTACTGCACGTCCCTATCCATCCCAGATGGATAGCTAGCCTATCCTAGCTGAAAGAAAATAAAGATTACATGAACGGAGGTTGACACAGCGGCGGACTGAAAGAAAATAATAATTAATAACACAGGTTACGCTATGCGCATCTACACTGTCTAGGGAGGAACTACTGCACGTCCCTATCCAGCCCAGATGGATAGCTAGCCTCGCTGCGGAAGGAAAATAATACGATGACTGGCACGGATGCTGGACTGGTACAAATTAAAAAGAGACAGTGATTAATACTTTACAATAGCTAAGCTTGCAACTTACACCTCCCACCTAGTTACCTTACTTACTTATGCTTACCCAGGTACGTCTGATCGAGAACAGCAGCGGACAGGTACTGGCGGTATAGGTGTCGGATTTCAGTATATAAATACTCTGAAAATATCAAGAGTAGTAGGAATGAACGCAAAATGGGCAGCGCAGTAAATAAAATGCGTCACCACGGCTTGACTGGTTTCTGCCCTCTGCGATCTGGAATATCAATACTACGTAAAACCTCAGCGTGGCAGGGATGAGCGCCGCAGTGCAGTGACCAAAGGCGTTCTGACGTAGTACAGCGTCTCAACTGCTAGCGCGCTGTGTCCATACGTCCACATGCTGTGCCGGTAGAGTGCGGACTGGCCTCTGGCCTCGGCGCGGATTCACTTTTCACTTCGTAGGACAGATATCAGCGCGGTTTGTTTGTGCTCACTTAATTACGGAGTTATTTATTAATTAATAACAGCCGGACTGGTTATATTAATTAACTGGATACGGGTGATAATAAATTAAAAATACAGATCATAATACTTTTGCCAAGAACAGGTTTTTAATAAAGGGAATTATATTATTTACAAAAATATCTGGTAATCTACAGGTTAAGTATTATTTAATTAACAATAAACTACTGGTTTTTAATTGGAACCTTTGTCAAACGGAAAGTATTGTTAATTATTTTAACTACTGGTTATAATTTTATAATAACGGTACAATAAATTACCGGCTACGGAAAATAACTAAATAAATTTATATACGGGGTGTATCGGGTAATAGATTATTGATAGAATTTAGTAACGGCAAAATCACTTCGTTACAAGTTCATAAAAATTTATGAATTACCAATTAATGTTGCTCTCCCGATATATCGAGCGCAGATTATAAAGACGAAATACGGTGACAGCGTACTATTGGAACTGCAAGATAAAAATCTGTTTTTGCCCAAACGGATGGTGTCTCTAATGAGAGAAAATTTAGAAAAATTCACGGAGGGTAAATACAGTCTAACGAGGGGTTAATCGAACAAGGAAATCCAGCATCAGGATCTAGATTTTGATTCACAGAAAATCACTAAAATGTAAGTAAAAAACATTTTTAATTTAATAATTTGTGACGCTATCTTATTCGGACGTCCTTTGTGACGTCCCTTTTCCTAAATAGTGAATTATTGTTACACAAAATGACTGTCGCTAATATTATTGCCTCGGGCGCCAATCCCTTGTTTAACGTGAAGGAATGTCACTTTGACCTATCAACAGTATGATAGGGCCGGATAACTTCAGTGAAGACACGGTATGTCCGGGTTCTAGGTTTGCTGGTCGCCGCTCTACTGGAGCGTCCCGACTGCTGACTGTATAAACTTTTAGAGTTAGAGGCTTATACTGATGTTATTATAAGGTATAGTAATGTTAGTGATATAGAAAGCAGAAACTATTTGACAAAACACATTTATTACAATAAATATCTATTGTACATAGTTTGTTAAACGAAACGAAAGCAAATCAACGTGGTAGATATAAGTACGGCTAATTTACCACAAAACAGTATGTAAGCAACTAAATATGTATTCTAAAACATCTATAAACCAAGCAACAAATATTTACAACAATACTTAGAGTATTTACTACAAAAATAACTTAATTGAAATGAATTCTACTCAAAGGAACTATTTACAATTCACTACTCAAAAGATAACTCTGAAGCGGAGGTGTGTGTAAGCAAAGCGGATGCAAAACTAACTACAAGCGGCAGGTTCTAGTTTTGAAGAAACTAAACGACTAGCAGAGTTATGGAAAGTACTAAAGCAGGTAAACGTATGTGCAATTACGGTATTAATCTAGAATTAATCGGATGCAGGTATCTAAAAAGCGGTAGCAGTAGTAAGCAATGGCAGGATGGTTAACAAGCGGTGACGGAACTAAGCAAGATTTGAAGTAAGCTTTGGAATAATTACGGTACGTGTTTTCAAAACTACCTTTGATAATAATGAATGAATTTTATTTCAAAACGGTAAACGTGTGCGTTGAAAGGTGATAGTACAGTAAAAGAAACGGCAGTAAAAACTTCCAGTGATAACAAAAGAAATTACTAAAAAAAACTAATCAGTATTATCGTGCTAGCAAGTCGGATTTTCAGACTAAATATTTACTTTAAATATTTCCACAAGTAATAACTAACCCCTATACAACCACTTCAGGAATAATTTTCAAACCAGGTTTATCCGTGTTAATCTAATCACCCAGACGCTGGCTAGCGCTCTCACGACAGGGTGTTTTTCGATTTGTACGCCGGCAACCTGATTCGTTTATGTCAAAACCCAACTTGTTATACACTGGCAAATTCGCGCTCGTATCCACAAGGTTTTGGGGTTTTTACCACATCACAATATTGAAATAATTCGCAAATTATTTCTAAGTTGAAAAGCAAATAATTAACGCGGTTTTATCTTTTAACTTCAAGTACCGTAAATATGCCGAATGCTTAATATTTACCTAAACAGGACTGGAGTGTTTCGATCGTCGGTATAGACTGATTTTTAAAATTGATTCCCGGATCCTACTAACATCGGTACGGCCGGAGCGCTTCGCTTCTCGCGCTGATAACGTGAAATGTATGTTTCTTGTCGCTATCTAGTTAAGTCGCGTTCTGGCTCATTTATTTATTAATCCCGAACGGAAATTGTCATTAACAATTCTAGTTCGGACTCCTGTATCGGCGGAATAGATTCTACTCATTTTTCTGAGCATTACAGTGAAAGAAACGGAATTAATAACGTACGGATTACTTAACTAGAAAAATAAATTAGTTTATTTATTTATAACACGTTTAAATAAATTGAACAACTGTACACGGACCGGTTTTATAACACAGGTAATTACCTGAATACGTACTAATATTACTCTACCCCTTTATACAGGGTGTACCCGAATTTAACTATAAATAAACAATAAATAAATTTATTAACTGAAAATAAACAGAACGCGGAATTCTAGGGTTTAATAATTCGTATATTTTACTAAACCGGTTATACAGGGTGAACTAAAAAATACTAGCGGATAAAATAATAATAGTAACGAGTAAATTATTCAACTACCAGCTGAATCTGTAGGCTTAAAAATTTGCTTCGTTACAAATTTAAAATTAAAAAGTTTTAATTTTTTTAGTGGCGATAAATTAACTCCTATATGAAAAAGTCTATTTGACAGTCACGTTTTGTCACTTTGACAGCGATAAAAAAGGTGCATCGTTTTTTATCACCGATAAAAATGCCTGCTCCTCAAAATCAGTGTACATCTAGTAGTCGCACGTCACTTTAAAATCAGTACACCAAACCAAACCATTTATAACAACTGTATTTTTAATAACTGTTCCTTTAAATAATCGTATAAATAAAAATAATTATTGTTGTTGTTCATTCACATAATTCTGTCGTTAATTTATCTTGCCAAAAAACACTCGAGCTTTTTCTTTATGGATAAATTTCTTTGTAACTCAAAATTTTGCCAATCAGTAATTTTGCTCGAAAAACTGACATTTGACAAAATCGCTCGACCTCCGGTCTCGCGATTTTTTCATGTCAGTTTTTCTCTTAAAATTACTATTTGGCAAAATTGTTTCGTTACGAAGAGAAATTTATCCGATAAAAAAAAAGCTCTTGTGTTTTTACTGTTGAAAAAAATATTTTATAAAATATAATCGACGGAGCTTATCAACTTCATTTATCAGACGTCTTTCGTGCAGACAAAACGTACCCACACCAGCAGCTGCAATGGACACAAATGAGATTGCAGTACTCAGTGGCCAAATCACAGCTAAATTTCAAGAAGTGGAGAGAAACATGGGTGAAACAATTAAAACAACACATTAGACTTTTCAATAAGGCCATTCATAGTGCGACTTTACCGGTAGGTGTACTGCAAATCAATTTAGGCCATTTAAAACGCTTTAAATACGTATTTCAAAATTATACTGTGGGAGCTGGAAATGTCGAGAAAGCTCATATACGAGGGAACCGCGTAAAGTGGGAGGATCTAACCACTGCTTTTAAAAGTTGCGTTCGTACCGGGGTGATAATAAGTTTAAAACATAAGAATATTGATCAATTTTTTAATGATGCTTCACATCTGTTTAGTGCTAGAGTTAAAAATGCATTAAAAAAATTACTATGTTGAAAATTAATACTTGTTTTTGTGGGGAATTTATTTGGAAATCTGGGGACGTTGAATTGTGGATAAAAAATATTTTAGTACGAAAAATAGACAGGTGGACATTTCAACAAATTTTTCAGAATGGTTTGACGCTAACGTAAAAGCCGATATTTTTCATTCTATCGGAATTTACCAAAACTGCTAGCGGGTGGGCTCTTTCACGACTTTTATGTTTAGAGGTTAATTTAAATAAATACGAGGTGGGAAATGGTGTTTCATCTTACATTAGACTACCGGAAAAAATTTAAAAAAGTAAGCGTGTATTAATGTTGAAAATATGTACGATGAAGCTTGCTTGGCTTGGAGCATTGTTATAGATCTTTATCCAGCAAACAAAAATTCGAACCGTACTTCTTCATACCCTCACTACGCCGAGGTGTTAAATTTAAAAGACGTTCAGTTTCCTATGGCATTACATCAAATAACTAAATTTGAAAAACAAAATAACATTTGAGTCAATGTGTTTGCACTGGAAATGGATTCTAGAGAGAATTTTTCAACTGTTTCCGTTCGTCTAACTAAAAATAAATTACTTCAACATGTTAATATATTAATTATACAAAACGTTTATTATCCTAAACTAAAAGAATTCGAGACTATACCGGAAGAGGACGATGAAGAAAATATCAAATATCATTAAGTTTTAATTAAAGATTTATCTTTAAGTGGTCAATTTACCAAAAATGATCATAAAAAATTTTTCTGTGATGAATTATTTTAATTCGTATGATAAATTAAAAGAACATTTTTCCACGTGTGAAAAATTTAACGACTGTAAAGTTGAATTTTCGCGCGAACCTTTTGTTAAATTTAAGAATTTCGTTTACAAGGAAAATGTACCTTTTATAATGTACGCGGACTTTGAATATCTGCTAGAACCCTTCAATGATGATAGACACTGTAAAATAAGCCGATATTAGAAGCATACTGCATACAGTGCTGGATATTATTTTAAATGCAATTATAACAACGAGTGGTCATATTATAAAAGTGAACGGGATTTAGACTGTATGACTTGGTTCGCTGATCAATTGAGTAACATTGCAAAATTCGTATCTACAAAATTAAAAAATGTAGAACCCATGAATACTGTAGTTAGTTTACGGGATGCTAGTAAAATGTTTCACATTTGCGAGGAAGCGTTTAATGAAAAAGATAAAATTGTTCGTGACCATTGTCATCTTACGGGAAATTTTAGAGGTTTTGCACACAATAGATGTAATTTAAATTATAAAAATGCATTTGTTATTCCTGTAGTGTTTCACAAACTGGGAGGCTATGATGCCCATTTTGCAATTAGAGAGTTCGCCGAGAGATATCAAGTTACTTTATTACCGGAAAATAAGGAAAAATACATTGGTCGTTCACGATGAAGAAACTAATTTAAAATTCAGATTTATCGATTCTTTCAGGTTCATGGGTTGTTCTTTAGAGGAAGTTGCTTCCACGTGAAAGGAAGCTAATTTCGATAATTTAAAACGGGAATTTCCAAATTTAGATGACGAAAAATTGAAATTATTAAAAAAGAAGGGAATGTTTCCTTACGATTACATAGACAGTTTAGAACGACTTGACGAGAGACAATTACCAGACAAGACTAACTTTTACAATAAATTAAATGACCGACATTAACGAGAACGATTACCAAGTCGCGCAAACAGTCTGAGATAAATTTAACTGTCAAAATTTAGGTGATTACAGCGATGTGTACATGAAAACAGATATTATGTTATTAACTTGTGTTTTCGAGACTTTTCGAGGTACCTGTCACAAGACGTACGGCCTAGACCCCGCTCACTATTACACCATTCCAGGTTACACTTGGGATTGTATGCTTAAATATACAGGGTGTAAATTGGAAACCATTCAAGATGTGGATATGTTAATGTTTATAGAACGAGGTATTCGAGGAGATATCAGTCAATGCAGCAATAGGTATACCTAGGCTAAAAATAAACATTTAGATACCACTAGCACTAAACCCTCGACATACGTGTTCTATTTTGATGTAAATAACCTCTACGGATGGGCCATGAATCAACCTCTTCCATATGAAGGGTTTCAATGGGCCAATACCAATATTGATGTTACCTCGGTACCTGATGATGCCGAAATTGGGTACATTCTTGACATTGATCTTGAGTATTCTGAAAATCTTCACGATCTCCATAAAGATTTACCTTTTTGCGCGGAACATCGAGCTCCTTCAAATTCTAAATTCGAAAAATAAATGACCACTCTGTATCCTAAGTAAAATTATGTTTTTCATTATAGAATGTTTTTTCATATACTGACTTATGTCACTTTGCAATCAATAACAATTGCAAGTATTGATGGAAGACATTGTCACCAGGAGACGTGATATTTAGACTCTAATTATTTTGTAGATGTGCATACCAAATTTCAAATTCATTTATCTCAAAAACGGTTCAATTTATGAAGTTTTAGTAAGAGGATCTCTTTAAAGCAAAATTGTTTGAAATTTTGAAAATTTCTATCAGAATAGTGAACAAATTACATTCAAAGAAAATAAGGGGGCGATGTTCCTGGCACACCCCCATGTAGGGACGCCCCTGAAGAATTTTCAAATTTAAGGTTTACTATTTTGTTAAGCACAAAAAAGTATTCTACCATAGAAAATTTTATTACTTTATATTGATCGGTTCTCGAAATATGTGAGAAAAACATCTTTTTTAGAAGCCTCTTAAAGGGGCTGTAGCTCCCTTAGGAACCGTTTTTGGAACAAAGTTTATATGAACTTTTTGGCTTATTTTGATGAGTTCTACATGCCTTTGGATTTCTGAATACCTTTACCCAAACACCCTGTATAGTGTATAGGAATGTCTATATTAGTGGTGGCGGCACAATCTGTTAAAAAGAGGCCTAACCTAGACATTTTGACTACCGAGCTGAATTTTTCAGAATATGTAGTTTTTGATATGTATAATAACATACTAATGGTCCCGAAGAATCCGAATTGAGCGTTAGCCGCCATGTTACAAAAATGGCTTGCAGGCGCAGTCGTAGAAAATATTTTTTCCTTGCCTTATATATTAACTGATTTTAATTTTCTAAAAACCCAATGAATGAGGCTATAATATATGTATATTTTATGCATTTTACTAAACTCAGTACAAGTGATAAAAAATTTACTTCAAATGAAAAAGTTTGTTTTGAAAATTTTTATTTATGCAATTAAAAAGAAAACTGTGGGTTTTATTAAAATATTTGTTAAATAAAAGTTGTAGGTCATAAAAAATCAAACAGAATTATTTTTTGAATTATTTTGTAGCTCTAAAAATAACGGACATAGATCAATTTTATTATATAAAATCATATGTTAGGATCGTTAGAATCAGAATTAAAAAGGTAGGATGTACATTTCATTCACGACGCAGTTAACCACAAACAAATGTTAATTTCCAGATAAGTTTTCAGAGGGTGCGTGAGTTAATAATCATAACAATAAAGAAAAAAATGATAACAAAAAATTATAAAATAATAGTCTTGAGCTTATGATCCTCTCGGCATAAAACCAATGCCGAAAGTTGACGAAGTCTCTTACTTAGGGCACATGATTCTGGCATCTACAGTCATTAAATCTGCGGTATATGGGAAATGACTGTATACATTCGGAGGCCATGGGAGGAACTATCCAGCATCGTGAAACGGAAAATATTAACCTTTCAAATTTACTCCAAAAATTAAAACAATTGAAATCAACAAATATTTTGTAAATAACATATCACTGGGATGGCAAGGCAATGGCGTTATAAATAATAATAATAATATTAATGCCTTTATTGCCCAACAGGTTACACCCAATAACAGGACAATTTATTCCCTTTTGTGCCCACGGATTTTTTTTCTTAAAAATATGATATACCTTGTATTTTTTTATGAATTGTGTCCATAAAACACAGAAAAAAATAAATTTAGAAAATTTTGGAAATACGTATTTGAAAAAAATAGGTGTACTCATATAAGTTGATGCAAATATTTCAGATCATAAGTCAGTTTATTGTACGTTGAAAGTAATAAGTTGCAAAAAGAAATTGAAATATGTCACTTTTCGTGACTTTAAGCGATTTGATGATGACTTATTTTATGCTGATTTACTTTCAGTTAATTGGAATAATGTCTTATATTTACGTAATATTGATGAAAAAGTTGAATTTCTTACCACTAATATTATATCTTTGTTCGATAAACATGCACCTCTAAAAACAGTACGTGTAAATAAACCTCATGCGCCTTGGTTGACTTATCCATTAATGTTAATTATGAAAGAAAGAGATACATCAAAGAAAATTTATAAAATGAATAAAACTCCTGAAAATCTGAGTAATTTTAAAGAAAAACGGAACTACGCTCTCGCTTCTATAAGACGCGAAAAAAGCAGCATATCTTGCAAATCTTGATAATGAAAAAAATAAAAAAAAATTATGGGCAGGTTTAAAAAAGTTTAATATAGGTTTTTCACCTAAAGTTGAATTACCACCGTCATTAAAAGATCCTTGTGAAATTAATGATTATTTTATTTCGGTTTTTGAAGCTAACAATCTATGTGATAATACGATTAACTTATATGAGAGTATGTGCTTTAATCCTGACATACATTTTTCATTAAAAGCTGTTGACCCTTATGTTATTTCATCTGTAGTTAAGGAATTAAAACCTAATGCTTCTGGGTTTGATGGGATTTCTCTTACCATGTTAAAATTATGTTTGCCGGTTATTTTGGTCCATATTACCCATATAATAAATCTCTGTCTGGAGAATGGTTATGTTCCAGAGCTATGGAAACAAGCAGTAGTAAGTCCGATTCCGAAAGTAAATAATCCTGTAGAATTAACTGATTTACGTCCTATTAGTTTGTTGCCTGTATTTTCTAAATTGTTGGAAAAAATTGTTCATATGCAAGTATCCGAATATTTGACAGTAAATAATATTATTCCCATAAGTCAGTCTGGTTTTCGTAAATTTCATAGTACTACCACTGCGCTTTTAAATCTTAGTGACAACATTATAAGAGCGTTAGATAAAAAATTATGTGTAATCTTAGTATCCTTAGATTATTCTAAGGCGTTTGATAAAATCAATCATAGGTTGATGTGTTCTAAATTGAAATATTATGGCTTCAACGAAGTAGCTATTAACTTCTTTACTTCTTATCTTCAAAATCGACATCAGGTGGTATCAGTAGGGGGAATGACATCTAGCCTCAAACCAATTGTTTCGGGAGTACCTCAAGGCTCTATTCTTGGGCCACTATTATTTCTCATTTACATATATGATATACCTAAAATAGTGGAAACATCAAATCTACAATCTTATGCAGATGATACGCAAATGCTCCACTACTTTACCTCTGAAGAAATACTGCAGGCTAATGATAACATAAATAAAGACTTAGAGTCGATTTGTAAATTTTCTGTGGAACACAATCTGAGAATCAATCCTAAAAAATCTACTTTGTTACTATTTTGTTCAGATAATAAAAGAGACTTTATTAAATCACACCTTGATATCAAAATTAACTCTGTGAATATTTCAATTTCTAATCAAGCCCGCAATCTCGGTGTCATTATTGATGAAAAATTAAGATTTGTTAGTCATGTAAAGAACTTGTTACAAAAAGTATATGTTCGTTTAAAAATACTTTATGCAAATAAATGTATTTTTAATTTTAAACTCCGAAAAAAACTCTGTGAATCGTTAGTTATTCCATTATTTAATTATTGTAACATTATCTATTATCCCTGTTTAGATCAGATCACCAAAAATAGAATTCAGGCATCTCAGAACATGTGTGCACGATTTGTTTGTAATCTTCGAAAATATGATCACATATCAGCGAAAATATCTGAATTAAAATGGTTAAAAATAAATAAATTAGTTGAATATCATTTTCTTGTATTTATTCACCGACTTATTATCACATCAACGCCGATATACTTGCGTGTAAAATTAATTCACAGATATAATGTTCATGACCGTACTATTAGAAAACCATATTTGATTACTATACCACAGCATTCAACAGCTTTATTTTATCATAGTTTTACATATAATGCCGCCACTTTGTACAATAATATTGACAGTACTTTCAAAGAAATGTCGCTTTATCGTTTTAGAAAATGCATTAAAGCCCAACTTTTAGAGTCATTTACATGATTTGTTAAAAAACAATCTCATTTATTTCCTAATTTTTGTTATGTGCCTACACTGCCTACCTAATTTGTATTCTCAAATTTCTGCTCATTTGTTTTTTGTATTTGTTTTCTGTAGTTAACTAGCTTACATCTCTTATTTATAATTAGTACAAGTGGTTAAGTGTAAGAGTAGCTTCAAGCTAAACTTCGCCACTTGTTCTAATCACCACGTATGTACTTTTGTACTTAATAAAGACGATTATTATTATTAAGTACAATGGGCACAAATGGTCTATGTTACTAAAAATTCGTATACTATAAAAAGACATTTTTAAATTCTGAGTTGAAGAAAACTACGACCTTAGATGTGATAAAATTATAATTCTGACTACGAACACGTGTGTACATAAAAAATATAAATACTAGCTAACGGTTACTGTGAAATTTTATAAAACATTCTCAATGCACAACGTTACGTTGCATTTTATACACTTCCATCGTGCCCTTAGATGGCATTGCCTGCAACGTAATGGTTCTCATTCTTCCATGGAAAGTGGCCCCCTTCGTTTTGTACGATACTGCTGGAGACAGATGCAGACGGCCTTGCTTTGGAATAAGCAGCCTTTGTGGAGCACCCTAGATAATGGCGTGTGACACTACGAATGAATGCTAGCAGATCAACCTTATTTGACCGACCACAATTCCAACATAGAGTAAACTATGCGTTAGGTCATACTGCAACCACCAGCTACCGATCAACCGCAAACACTTGCTATGAACTTGTTTATATTTCCAGCATGTTGGAAATTTTTGGTGGTTAGTTGCAGCAGTCATGCGCACGTAGAGTCGCTATCCGATGAACTGCTTGAATGTATAGATAGAATAATAGATATCTATTATTTTTGTTAATACTAATTTAACTTGTCTACAGTAAAGTTTTAAGGTTAAGTTTAGTTTTAATAGTTTTACGTCCTACGAAACTTGCCGCAATATTAATTGCTGGTGCTACTAGTAGAGTCTATGTAGCTGCAGTGTGACCACATGCATGTTTTTTGTTGGTTGGTTGATAGAATTCGATGACAACCTGTGGTGATTGGTGGCTTCAGTCTGACTCCGGCCTAATTGTACAAACTTTTCACCATAGATTATGATATAATTTGAGAAAGCATCATTAACTTTATCAATAGTAATGACGATTTTATTATATATTATTCATTATAGTATGTACTTATATTATAGTAGATACTTATAGTAGGTATTTATAGTATAATAGATACTTATACGGGTATCTCTAAAAACCTAAAATAATGTTTTATTGTAAAATAAGCCAAATGTTAAACAAAACTATTTCTCACCTCAGCAACGAGGCTTTTTGATAAATCCATAGCACATGCCCGTAAATTGAACGGTGGTTGTCGGATATTACGACTCACAAACAAACGCCAGCAAAAGGAACACGTTTCTACATCTCCCTGGAATTTATACCTTCGCCCCCACGCATATATCACATGACTTCCTACGTCAAATTTATGAAAATTTCTGGATTTTTCTACACGATCATAGTGCATAATGAGTTTAAAAGTTTAACATTTAACGAAATAAAACATTATCAAGTGATATGATATTATACAAATTGATTTTATTTAACGATTAATAAGAATATTTCAACTAGCTGACGAATAATATAAGCAACTTCTAGTAGTGAAAAATTTTACCACCAATGAAACTAACAACTATCTTCCGAATGTGTATAGGGAGCATTTATCGGATATATATCAGTACAAAATGGTAACTATTTATTGCAATGGATTCTAAATATTCCTTTAAACAACCTTGTAACGAGAAATGAACAATAGACCGTTACAACGGTACTGATAAGTCCTCATCCAAGCACCAGAACAAACGTTCTCTCGGCAGCCTGTGGTAACCACTAAACATCAAAATACCTATGAAGATCTTGAGATCGTCCTCACTAACAGAAAATGTATGATCATTTTTCTGTGCTGCATATAACATCGATTGTTCTGCAATATGCTTAAAAATTTCCTCATCGAAGAGTCTTTAAAATGTTTTTACCGGAGTTTCAATACGTATGCGCTTCTTCAAGTCATTCAGACGATCACCAAATCCATGGGTCTCGTTCATTCCGAGGTTGATTATGTCCTCGACCCATATAGGTTCAGGTCCTTTGTCTGTTTTCATCTTTTTTGTGGATTTGAGGAACTCTGACCAGTTTGACCAACGAATTCGGACAATGGAATATCGTCGTCATCACTATCAAAATGAACCTCAATTTCCCTAGGTACATCAGTTGGAAAGTGTGGCACATTACATTCATCTTCGTCGATATCTTCTTCGTCGGTTTGTGCATCAACATCAGGAGGAATGAGAACGATATCTACATTTTCGCGACTTGTACTTGCAATGTCATCAAGCACAGTACCAAGTGTTTTGTAACGCCTGTCATAAAAACTTGTAAAATTTATAGCTGCAAATTCATCTGCGTTCATCATATCAATCGACCTGCAACAAAAAAAAATTACAACACATTGTTAACCACGTATGTGCCCAGTGTACTTATATGAGTACACCAACCAAACATGCTACAGCAGAGTGTAATGAAATAAAATATCATGCTGTCACATATGTAGTCTATTGAAATACATACCTGACAATCTGTATATGACGACAAAACACTAAAAAAGTAGTTTTTTTAATAAAAAAAACAGCACAACTAGGGAACAACACATGTGCACTTTTGTCTACAAAACTGACACCTGACTTGTGGAATTACAGCAGCGCCCTCTTTTGGCTAGTTTCTAAAATCTTACTTCTCCTATATATTAGATTTCTACTATATCGCATTTGTTCATGTTTTCAGCGATATGTATCACTAAGAAAAACATTTGTGAGCTGTACTCAAACGAGTACAGTGGGATCAAATGGGTTAATATTACGTAAGAAGATAAATATAAATAGAAAATACAAAAATAAATGCAAATATGCAACTATACAATACAAGCAATGAGCGATGTTTGGTTAAAGGTTATTCACAGCCGTATGGATTATTCACAGCCGTATGTAAAATTTCATTTTTGTACAATTATTTAAATCATACTATGACATATTTGATTGAAATTACTACACATTGTTTATATGGGTGATTTTAAAATAATAATACTTCTAGCATGAGGACAGTGAAATAGGTAATTATATCTAGAATGATAATTTCGTACATTAAAACATAACTGCGACAATAGTTCTGGACAGCAAATAAATAAATAAATACACCACATATAATTACGACCCCCTTTATCCCAGAAGACTCTAGAAGAGCCTTGTGCGGGAGGGGGCTACACATTGAAAGACAAGGGACACACATCCAATATCCGTGTATAATGGAAAAATCCCTCTCACAGTATTTTCCATTGCCACGATCGGGATTCGAACCCGGGACTTTTGGGTGAGAGGCAGGTACGCTACCATCTCGACCATCAGGCGAGATGGTAATTACATAAAAAAGAAATAGAATTGCACTTTCGTCTTAATTCTAAGCTGTTCATTTCAAACCTGGTCAAAAGAGTGTTTGTTCAATACCTATTTCAGGATAAATCGCATGAACTTTAAATGACAGAAATTTTAGAAATCTTCTTGCACGTTCTCTAAGTTCGCGTAATAGGGATACCAAATAAGATATGCATAGGTACTCAAGATTAGACCTTACGTAAGAAAAGTAAAGAACTTTAGTGCTCTAATGTCGGTAAATGATTTGCAGTTTCTGATTATGAAGCCAAGCATCTTCGTAGCTTCTTTCACTTTTGAATTAATGTGACACTTGACAATCAAATATGATTCCAAGATCTTTGGTGGAAGTATCTAATAACATTCCATCAATTAATTATATATTTACAATACTAGCCCGCTTTTTTAGCAAACGTTACAACCTTATATTTGGATGCATTAAGGTAATCTATTATTTTTGCACCAACTTTGAACCTCCGACTACTGACCAATCAGGAACTGTCATAACCATTGGCCTCTAGTCAATCAGAAACTCACAATTTTTATAATCACCGGGTTTAAATTTTCATGTCACACAAAGTAGGCTAAGTTACGAAAGCTCTGAAGGGCCACATGATATTTTTTTAAAAAGGTGAAATTTCAACATTTTTTCTTGAAATTTCAAGAAAAATGTTGAAATTTCACCTTTTTCAAAACTTGAAATTTCTACTTTTTTCTTGAAATTTCAAGAAAAAAAGTTGAAATTTCACCTTTTTGAAAACTTGAAATTTCAACTTTTCTGGAGACACAATTGTATGTATGTTCTGTCAGATAGAATATAGTCTACAACTCTACAATCAATAATGATATGGTGAGTAAGTACTGCCAGTTATCATCTTAAATGGTACAATTTTGATTAATTATTACGTATAAACTTTTTTTTCACAAGTGTTAAGTAGTATAGGTACAGGGTGGGCCATTGAAAAGGAAACACGCCTGTTTTGAGACACTTAGGCTAGTTTCTTGAAAAAACGCTCGGACAGGTCGATTCATGATTTTTGTGGGACAACTTTTGATGTCAAACTTGACGTTGACACATCAACCCCCTAGCCCCAGCAGCCCCTAACTCAAGAATTTAAATAGGGTCGAACGACCCCTCATGTGAATCGTCTTTCAATTCTCTATGCGACAGCATGGTCGAAATTAGTTTTTTCAATTTTTTTTCGTCCCCATGAAAGCACCCTCTAGGTAAACTAAGGTAGGGGTGTTGTTTGGGAAAAAAATCCTGAAACACGTCACCTTTTATCTTTTGAACGGCACATTTTGATGTCAAATTTGACTTTGTCAGGTCAACCCCGTAGCCCCAACAAAAACAAAAATTACGGTAAAGTGGTCGTATGACCCATCATTTTAAAGGTCTTCTGATTCTCTATGTGAACTAATAAAAATTTCTTCTGACGCTGAATTTTGATGTTTTAATTTTTTTTCTACACTTCCCATTTTTGTAAATCTAAAAACAATCATGCACTCGCATAGAGAATCAAAAGACCTTCAAAATTAAGGGTCACTCGACCACCGTACCGTAATATTTGTTTTTGTTGGGGGTTGTTGGGGCTAGGGGATTGACCTGGCATTTCAAAACATTTTGACATCAAAATGTGCCATTCAGAAGATAAAAGGTGAAGTGTTTCAGGATTATTTTCCCAAACAACATCCCCACCTTAGTTAATCTAGAGGGTGCTTTTCATGGAGACGAAAAAAAATTTTTAAAAAACTGTCAAGTTTGACATCAAAAGTTGTCCCCCAAAAATCAAGAATCAACCTGTCCGAGCGCTTTTTCAAAAAACTAGCCTAAGTGTCCCAAAACAGGTGTGTTTCCTTTTCAATGGCCCACCCTGTACCTATACTTAACACTTGTGAAAAAAAAGTTTATACGTAATAATTAATCAAAATTGTACCATTTAAGATGATAACTGGCACTACTTACTCACCATATCATTATTGATTATAGACTAGCTTTGTATCTGACAGAACATACATTGTGTCTCCAGAAAAGTTGAAATTTCAAGAAAAAAGTTGAAATTTCAAGTTTTTAAAAAGGTGAAATTTCATCTTTTTTTCTTGAACTTTCAAGACAAAAGTTGAAATTTCAAGTTTTGGAAAAGGTGAAAATTCAACATTTTTCTTGAAATTTCAAGAAAAAATGTTGAAATTTCACCTTTTTAAAAATATATCATGTGGCCCTTCAGAGCTTTCGTACTAAGTGACGAAGACATTTTAAAATTAAATTAAGTTCTTCTGACAGTTCTGACAATTTTTCGCGTGTCTGTCTGTAATTTGACGTATTATAATTATTTATTCAAAATATTTTCCCGAAACATAGTAGTCTGGAAAAACCATAGTATTCTAGTCGCGAGTTATGGCTATTACTCATTCGTTTTACGCAAACTATCATAACTCGCTCGCTATTAAACTCTTTCAATAATGGCCCAATTACCCACAATACATTTTGACAAAATTTTTTATCGCACTTACCTACTGATAAAATGTCTTCCATAACAAATTCTTCTAATCTATTTATAATATAGGTTTTTTGTAATACATACTTTATAGTATAGATAGGAACGTTGTCATAGTGGCCCATAACATCGCAATTCTTTACTCGTGGAATTTTTCAATTGTTTTGATTTTTGGAGTGAATTTGAAAGGTTATTATTATTTTCGAATTCTCGATCATGGATAGTTCCACCCATAGCCTCCGAATGTATATAGCCTAGCCACTCCCCATATATTGTAGGTATAGTGACTGTAGATTCCAGAGTCGTGTGACCTAGGTAGACGGATACTCTGCCGACTTTCGGCAGGCCAAAGTGGTCTTTTATGTCGAGAGCAGCGCCAGCGTAGGCTATTATTTTATTTTATTAGACTATTATTTTTATAACTTTTTTGTTACCTATCATTTTTTTTTTCATTAATATTATAATTATTAACTCACGCACCCTCTGAAATCTTATCTGGGAAATAACATTTGTTGTGGTTAATTGCGTCGTGATTGAAATTCACATCCTACCTTTTTAATTCTGATTCTAACGATCCTAATATAATAATATGTTGTTATATAATAAAATTGTTCTATCTCCGTTATTTTTAGAGCTACAAAATAATTCAGAAAACAGTTATGTTTGTTTTTTTATGGCCTACAGCTTTCATTTAACAAATATTTTCATAAAACCCACAGTTTTCTATTTAATTGCATAAATAAAAGTTTTCAAAACAAACTTTTTCATTTGAAGTAAATTTTTTATCACTTAGACTGAGTTTAGTAAAGTGAATAAAATATATATTATAGCCATATTCTTTGGATACAATTGCTTTTTTAGAAAATTAAAATGGGTTAATAAATAAGGCAAGGAAAAAATATTTCCTACGATTGTGCGCGCATGCCATTTTTTTAACATGGCGGCTAACGCTTAATTCGGATTCTTCGAGGACTTTTAGTATGTTATTATACATAACAAAAACTAGACATTTTGACTACCGAGCTGAATATTTCAGAAAATATAGTTTTTGTTATGTATAATAACATACTAAAAGTCTCGAAGAATCCGAATTAAGCGTTAGCCGCCATGTTAAAAAAATGGCATGCGCGCGCAATCGTAGGAAATATTTATCAAAACAGATTGTGCTGCGACTATTAGACATTTCTAAAACTTGTGTTTACGAATTCCATTATGATTATATGTTGGAAAAATTCCCCGTAGAAAATTGCAAACTTATATATACAGACACTGACAGCCTGACATATGAATATTGTTTGTAGGTTATTTCTGAAGAGGGGTTGGAACCTTTGGTGTAGAACTTACACTTGGAGTAGTTTTCCACACACACCAAAACACTTTTGCACACACTCGACGCGCGTTTCGCCAACCAAGTTGGCATCATCGGGAGATGATGCCAACTTGGTTGGAAAACTACTCCAAGTGTATGTAGGTTATTTGTGGCGGATAATTAATATTCATTAAACTTAGTTCTGGGAATCACGCCAGATTCTAAAAAATAAATAGAAATAAGAAAATGGCCAAAATATGTCAAAATAAACTGTTGAGGTTTGCCTTTGATACTACACTTTATTTTGACATATTTTGGCCATTTTCTTATTTCTATTTATTTTTTAGAATTTGGCGTGATTCCCAGAACTAAGTTTAATGAATACTGACATATGAAGTTCAGTGTGATGACGCATATGAAGAAGTAATCAAAAAAGACATATCCCTCCCGGATTAATGAAAGATGAAAATTGTTCAAAATTAATAACTCATTTTGTAAGATTGCGGTCGAAGCAGTATACCTATAAGGTTGCACAGGGCAAAGTTGTAAAGAAGGCCAAGAGTGTAAAGTCTAATATGGTGAGAAATAAAATCACATATGATGATTACTTTAATTATCTCAAGAAAGCCTCAAATAAACAGTCTCAGGAAGAGTGTTTACTTCACAAAACGCAACGCTGTATACAATCAAAATTACATGATGTACACAGCGTTGAGCAAGCGAAAATAGCTGTCAACCCATTTAACGATAAGCGCTATACCTATACCCGATTCATATGATACTCTGCCTTGGGCACAGATTAACTATATCAGATGCGAAAGCTTCGCGCGGTGCCTTTCATGTCCGCGACACATGTATTAGACAAAGGCCCGTCGGCTGCTCGTAACGTTGCATGCTTTTTGCACTACAAGACTTTAATATTTATTTTTGTGGATGCGAGTTAGTTGCGCCACTCGAGTGCTCGAGAAAAACAATAAAAATATATTATAAAATATTGTTTATTAAAACAAATATGAAATTGTATGTTTACAAATGAGATAATATTGTAAGTTTTCTATTTGTTTTATCAGGTTTTTTTGATGTTTTTAGATCTCTATTTGTATACACCAACAAACTCGTATGACACTATTTTGACATTTAAAATCCGAACGCTCGGACTAACAATATATCGCCGTAAACTCTGCTACACGCTGTCACGATAATACTCTCGTACTAAACCCTCCGCATATATGAGGATGGAAGTAGTGGGGGACCGTTGGACAGGCCGCCACGCTTACATTCGCATCTGGTATAGTTAATCTGTGCCTTGGGGGCACTATTCAATCATGGATGCCAACTAAAAAACATCTCCGTCTATTATATTTTATTATTGTAAATTAATTATTTTTATTATTATTATTATATTTATCTATTGTATTTACTCTGTATTGATATGATATCTTGTAGACGTGTTAAGAATTGAATAAAATATTTGAATTATATTTATTTTAGAATAGAATTAAAATAGGAGAATAGTAAGTAAATAATAGAATTCAATTGACAGTAAATAAAATTTATAGTATTATAGTATTAAAGTTAAATATATTTAAGAGTTGTTATATGATGTTCAATGAAGAGAACATGAAGTTTATGTAGAACATAGTTTTACTGTAAATAAGAGTTTAATATAAAAGATACAGAACAAATTTTGAAGTTTCTCACATGATGTGAAAGATAGGTATGTTAAAAGAATATAGTAAACTACTACTAAGTAACTAAGTGTAAAGAGGGCGGACGTGCGGTATGGCGCTCCACTAAAAATCGTTCAAATAACTGGTTAAAATCATCGAAAAATTTCCGAAAAGAAAGTGATTTGAAGAGTAAAAATGACTGCATAAGTCTATTTCAATTGAAATTAATTTTGAGAATGTGTAGAAGTGATATCTTCTTAAATTAATAAGTGTTTAAACATATAAAGAAATTGGCTTTGTAAACTGCATTAGTTTTCATAAGTAAACACGTGTGCGAGAGAAGTATTTGGGACCATCTCAAGACCGCAATAAATAACATCTGACATCTGACTGATAAGTGGTTAAGTGCCATAAACATAACGCGCAAAGAACAGGGCTAAGATAACCTTAATATACAGTGAGAAATACTAATTTAATATCAACAAATAGCGCAAAAATCAGCTACTTTAATTATATTACTTAAATAAGTACTAATTATGGATTTGCAAATAACAGGTAATTTAACAAATGATCAGAAAATTGATTTAATCTTAAAAACTGTGATAAAAACTGATAAGGAATTATCGGAAATGAAAAACAGAATAACTGAGCTGGAAACAAAAAACGGGATTCTCTCAAATAAGGTGGATGAACTTGAAGACAAAATAAACAATTTAGAATATGAAACAAAGAAAAATAATTTGATATTTTATGGATTACCCAATACAGTTGCAAATATCGAGGAAGCAATTATAAATTTAATTCAAACAAAAATGAATATACCTGTCAACTCCTTAGATATCGGACACATTCAGAACATTGCTAAAAAGAATTCTGAGTATCAAACAGTTTTAATCCAACTTAGAAATTACACTCTAAAATCTCAAATTGTTAAAAATGCAAAAATGTTGGCAAATTCAGGGTTTGCATTAGCTGAAAATTACACAACTAAAGTACTGAACGAGAGAAATAAACTAAAACCATTCTTGGCTGAAGCTAAAAGTGAAGGAAAAAAGGCATTTTTAAAATATAATCTCCTAAACATTAATAATACTTTATATAAATATAATAGCAACATTAATCAGCTAGAAGAGGTAAAAACATCGAAGAAAACTGGAAATTTAATACAAATGGATGAGCCAGACAAATTTATTACACCAAATATAAATAAGTTTGCAAATAAACCATCAACAAGTGATAGCATTCAAGTGTTAACATCTTCTGGAAGGCCAAAACGTCAAGTAGTAAAAGAAAAATAGCAAATAAGTGCGGCGACGAACACTAACCCAAATGTATCTCAACTAACAGTTCCTCACTACAATATTCAATCTCTTAGCAATAAAATTGACTAACTCAGTATGTGGCTAAATGACTTTTTACCAAAAGAACAGTGACTTGTGGATGTGTTGTGCATTTCCGAACATTGGTTGAAATCTGAACAAATCCCATTGTATAACATGGACAATTATAATATTATTGCCAGCTTCTCAAGAAAAGAAAATTTGCATGGTGGCGTTTTAATATATACAAAAGAAAATCTCGATTTTTACGAAATAAATGTTCAAACAAAGTGCATTGAAAAAGAGATTGAGTTTTGTGTTATTGGGAATAAATTATGCAAGTACATCATAATATGCTTTTATAGGGCACCTACTGGTAATTACAACATTTTTCTAGAAACATTTTTCGAGTTAATTTATGAATTATCCGTACACTCATGCAACCAACTAATTATTTGTGGGGATTTCAATTTAAACTTTTCATTGAAAAATAAAACAACCAATGAATTTCAAGCAATATTAAATATGTTTAATCTAAAATTAACAATTTTTCAACCAACTAGAATCACAAATAGTTGTGCTAATACAATAGATAATATTATTACAAACCTGAATAATAACAATTTTACATCTGACGTTGTCGAATTAGGTCTGTCTGACCATAATGGCCAATTATTACAAACAAAGAAAATGGGCAATAACTTAAACGAAAGTATTAACTTTGTCGAACGGATATTCAGCCAAAAAAATAGAACAAAATTTGCAAACTTAATTAAGAATACTGATTGGTCACAATTGTATCTAATAAATACTGTAGATTCTGCTTTGGACATGTTTTACTCTTTATTTAATAGTAGTTTCTTAAATTCATTTAATATAAAAAGAGTTTCTATTGTACGAAAAGATAATAAATGGATTACAAAAGGAAGCCGTACATCCTGTAAGAAAAAGAGAGAGTTAATCGTTAGGAAAAAACAATCAAATGATATTAACTTTATAAGTTACGTTAAAAAATATTGCTGTTTGTTAAAAAAACTTATTAAAATTTTGAAAGAAAATTATTATCATACGAAAATCGTCACTTCTAATAATCAAATTAAAACTACATGGGATGTCATAAAAAAATGTAATAATGAAACTACATTCAAAGATGATACAATCACACTCTTAGATAATAATATTCTCATTACTAAACCGAGTGAAGTAGCGGAGAATTTTAATGATTTTTTTATTAACATAGCACCAAATTCAACTTCCAGTTTAAAATCTAATAAATCGGCTAATTACTATATAAAAAATATGAAATTTAATATGAAAAACTCTTTCTTTTTTACACCAGTTACAGAACATGATATTGAAAGAATTGTCCTAAATTTAAAACCGAAAAAATCCTCAGGTGTAGATGAAATTCCGATAACCATTATTAAAGAAAACATAACATATCTTAAAAAACCATTAGCATACATTTTTAATTTATCTCTTGCACAAGAATTTTTTCCAACCTACTTTAAAGAGGCAGTGGTAAAACCTCTGTACAAAAAAGGGGATAAGCATCTAAAAGAAAATTACAGACCAATTTCTTTACTACCCACTGCTTCTTAGATTTTGGAAGTAATAGTAAAGGAACAACTTGTTCATTATTTAAACAAAAATTCAATTTTGACACCATCACAATTTGGGTTCAGGGAAAATTGTAGCACATCAGATGCTACATTTTCACTAATAAATTATCTAAATGAGATTATGGAAAGTAATGATTATTGTATTGGTATATTCTGTGACCTTTCCAGGGCTTTTGACTGTGTCGACCATATCATCTTAATTGAAAAATTGGAATATTATGGAATAAGGGGGAACCATTAAAATGGTTTATCTCTTATTTGGAAAATCGATCGGCACAGGTAGAGTTATTGGAGGGAAAACAGGGTACCTTCAAAAAGGTTTCATCTGAGAAGAGGAGAATTAAATGTGGTGTACCACAGGGCTCAATTTTGGGCCCTGTCCTCTTTTTAATTTATATAAATGATTTAGTAATAAATTTTCCACCATTAAAATTTTCCCTCTTCGCGGATGACACTAGTATTATCAACCATAATACAAATTTTCTTGATCTCATTCAATGTACCGAGACATCTTTTAATAATATATTGGACTGGTTTAATGCCAACAAATTGCTACTAAATTGTGAAAAGACAAACAATATTACTTTTCAACGACCGCGCATAAAAGTGGAAGATACTAGCATAATGACCACATCTGGAGACATCAAATCAGTCCAATCAACGAAATTTCTAGGAGTTAAAATCGATAAAAACTTAAATTGGCTGGAACATATACATGATCTAAACAAGAAATTAGGAAAAGCTATTTACGCAATAAGAAATATTAAAGTTCTGGTCGGATTTGAAGCTGCGAAATCGATATATTTTGCATATTTTCACAGTGTTATGCAATATGGTATAGAATTTTGGGGAAATAGTTCAAATGCCGAATCTACGTTCATCATTCAGAAACGAGCAATACGAGCCTTATGTGGTCTTAATATCTATGAATCATGCCGAGAGTACTTTAGGCAGTTAAAAATCTTTACCGTGTCGAATACTGTAATATATAAATTGGCCTTAACAATCATAATAATAAATTATTAATGCCCCATTACAATTTCGAAAGTAATCGAAAAGGACCCTTATATACAGGAATTAAAATTTTCAATCACTTGCCTGGATATATAACAGAAATCACCACGGAAAAACGTTTTAAAAAACAACTGAAATCACTGTTAAATAATTACACATTCTACAACTTGCAGGAATATTATGAATGTAATTTTATTTAGTTAACTTAATCTGCTTACCAAAGCACTTTGTTTTGAAAAATACTTATCAAATTGTAATACTATAATATAATACAATATAATATTAGTTACTTAATTTTCCCTACGCCTATATAGGTGCTATTCAAAATGGTGTATATGTATATGAATGTATGTATGTATACAATTATATTACAATTTTATGTAAACTATGTATATGTGGGAAATAAATCTAAATCTAAATCTAAAAGGTTTGGAAATTAAATATAATGTATCAAAAATTGTTTTGTGTTGATTAAAGAAACGATATAGAGTTAATTAATTGTAATATAAACAATGTTAAAAATGTTATATATAAAATAGTGAGTTGACATCTAAAATTTTGAATATGGAAAGTAAGCAGATAAAAGGCATATCAAAAGGAAGCCTAGAAAACAAGGATTTAGAACACAATATTAGAAAAGAGGTTTAACTTACCAGAAAGTAAAATTTTGAAAAGAAAATATGTCAAACAAAATTTATCAAAATAAAGAAAGCTGTGTACGATTTTATGTCAAGAACGTCATAAAATAATAATGGATTCCGTTTTTAAACAGTAGCTTTACATCCGTTGAAGGGTACACATCGTTCCGGCGGCTGAGGTATAATATATCCTGAAAGAAAATAATAATTTAATAAAAGAAATAAACGCTATTATTTAAAATATAATACAAGATAATTAGAAAAGTAATCAAAGCAAAATATAAAATAAACTCAAGATAAGAAGTTTGACATACCTGTTCGACATTTGAAGTTTAACAAGACAGAATATTATAAGAAAATAGAAGTAACGAGAAATAACTTTTCCATTAAACATTTTGAAGAGTAAGAAAATTTCTATTGAACATTAACCGGTTTAACAAAGGTAATATTTTGCAAAATATTTAAAAAAGGGTACCCGGACAAAGAGTCCATAATATTTAATTAGTTAGTAATTTTAATATAATAAACCAATAATTGTAACGTATTTTCTGATTTATTCCAGTATAAAATTTATAGAAATATTGAAATCAATTGAATTTTATTTTTTAAGTTTTGAAATAATAATATTTAATTTCTATTATTGAACCTGCTCCTGAGAAAGAGATCATAAGGTAAATATAATAAAATATAAATTTTGATATTATAAATATAATATCTGGCGCCCAAAATAAATTAAAGATTAATAAAAAAATTTGATATCATAAAATTATTTCTAACAGATTTACCAAAATCATAATAATATATACTTTATTATTGTATTTTATATTGCATTATATTTATTATATATACTTTTTTATTTATTTCAATATATTATTTAAATAATGACGTGATTTTATTTTAAAAACCCTAATCTAGAAATAAAACACACATAAAGGTCTAATTAATATTTTTTATTCAATCTTTTTTTAATAGAAACATTTTTCTATCTAAATCATTTAGTATTTTATCCAAATTATAAGCTAAGCATTCACGAATACAGTATGTGTGAATGTTACAAAGATATATTTCACTTAATTTTAATAGTACATTATAAGAGGATAATTCGTATTAATTCACTTAGTATGTTGTTTGTCACATTTAAAAGGTTATCATAGAAATCAGTAAAACAAACTATGCAGCAAATCCATATGAGATGATACAAGTTTGCTAATATTTATAATCTCGTGTACAGTATTTCTTGAAAAATAAAATAAAACTTGAAACTCCAAAATAATCTGAGGTAAATTGTTGAAGGTAAGTAATACAATCATTCCAGTCTTCTCTTATGAATAAAATATTATCTGGTTTCGTGAATACAGGATGTGATACGTTCAGCAATATTCTTACGGCAGGAACATAACCTCTTGCAGGAGAAAGTCCAGTAATTATTTTATAATTAGAGTCTTTAACGTAAAATACATTTTCACAAATATATCGTTCTTCAGCAAATATAACGCCTTGATAAATATCATTAACTCCATCAATTTCACTCCAATAACCGGAGGAATCTTCAGAGGAACATGATGTACTAGCAGCAGGTGATGTCATGTATATTTTTTTTTCTAAAATTGGTACTATCACTCTAAAAGACTAACAGACAACTAAGCTTCATAATCAAAATCTATCTTGTTTATGCATTAGGTAGAGGCAGGGAGGGATGGTATTGATTTAAAAAAAAGGCCTCCAAGTTTCATAAATGTGTGCTATTATCTCATAAGAATGCATGTAAATCAGCGAACACACACGGGTTAAAGAATGTTATCTGAATCAATCAAGCTGTTGTTTGTGCGTAGAATCAAAGCCCAACCATTTAACGTAAGACTTATTACCTCGCTTACGTAACACCTTTTCAACGAGGTACACATCGGGTATTTTCATTTTTTGTAGCTCCTCTTCGTAGAATCCGCCTCTAATAGGTCTACCTTGCATAATTTCAAGTAAATAAGTTGTAGGATTGGTTATTCGAACATCGGATATTTTAAATAACTCTGTACTCCAGTTTGGTGTGTATCCTTTGCTAAACACATGCTTACTCTTACTGACTCGTACTATATCGCCAACCTTGTAGCGTCGTAGCGATGTAGCTATCTTTATGTGATTGCAAACTGAATTTAAAATGTGTTTTTCATTCTTCGCGTTAACATCTACAGGATGTGATACGATGGTCCTAAGTTTGTTATTATTATACTCTTTAACAATGTCCGGAAGCA
This sequence comes from Rhagium mordax, assembly GCA_963680705.1. NCBI lineage: Eukaryota > Metazoa > Arthropoda > Insecta > Coleoptera > Cerambycidae > Rhagium > Rhagium mordax. The sequence continues at coordinate 59,684,076 of OY796656.1, forward strand.
CCTCTAGCCATCGGTATGAGCCGTTTAAACTGAAAGACTTGTTTATACGCTCCTTTAACGTTCTAATAACGCGTTCAATAGCAGCTTTCTTAACAGTATATGTGCAGAAGTGGTTAACCTTAATGTTGGTAACAATGACAAATTGATATTTGGTTATTTTCTTTAATGTTAAGTTGGTAGTAGTAGTCGATGTGTAACAGAATGTTCACGCTGTTTTTATGCGCGATAAATGTATTTTTGTGTTAAAAGAAAAGTAATGAAAGTAAATAAAACAAAAACTAACGAGTATTCAAAATTGAAAAAACACTTAACTGTAACAGGTTATGGGCCCAGGCCGTTATATCGTTAGTTTTTGGTCTGAAAGTTAAGTAAAAAACTAAGAGGTTATCTTCGGTTGGCGCGCTTTCAAGTGTACAGATCGGCAAAGATAAAAAGGCGAGGCAAAAAAATAGATCGAATTCAAGTATCACCACTAAAATTAAATGGAACAAATCGGGTTATTTGGAAGTTTCAAACGTCGGTGATTTTAAAAGGACGGGGATTGTTCGAGATCGTAAATGGCGAAAAAGTAAAACCCGCAGAACTTGCTGAAGAGGTAGCCAAATGGGAGAAAAACGATGCGAGAGCACAAGAGTTAATAGTGACCAGGATGGAATCGGGATCACTGACCCATATATTTGTCCTGCAATTCATCGCAAGGAATGTGGTGATAAAGAGTCGGCAGTGAGTGTCCATTTACTTCAACAAAAATTCTTCTCCTTAGAATTTGTTGATGATTCAATATCAACATACATCTCTCAGCTAGAAGAGATTAAAAATAAACTGAAGCAGGCAGGTGAAGAAATTTCAGATAGAATGCTTATGACGAAAATACTCATGGCCTTGCCAGAGAGGTACAAACACTTTAGATCGGCATGGGAGTCGGTACCTATGGACAAACAGACTCTAGAAGAATTAACGTCAAGACTCTTGATAGAAGAAGAGAGGTCTAAGTCAACAGAGGAGGCCACAGCACTTGCTGGGAGCAGCAAAAAGGAAAAAAGACAACCATACGCGAAATGGGGTGGAAAGAAGTGCTTTAATTACCACAAAGTCATTTTGCAAAAAATTGCTTTAGAAGAAAAGAAATGACAAAGCGGAAGTAAAAAAATGCAGTTTTTGTAAAAAGATAGGACATGTAGAAGAGGAATGTTGGTTATACTAAATTATCCGTTCTGTCTGTCTCTTTTACATAATGCTTCTTATGACTCCACTGAGAGGTAAATACTCCAAAACGCGAGCGTGTATGAGTATGCAGTAGGCTTTAGTATTTGGGGGGAAGGGCGTCAAACTTTCAATTTCAATTTTTATGTCTACAATCGAAGGTTTAACAGGAGCTCTTCTCTTGGAGCAATCTATAACGTATAACGTGCAATTCTTGAAAGCGGTTAAATCTAGCATAGGTTTATTATTTGAAGCGAATGACTTGGCTAAGTCAGTATGTTTCACTTTTAATTCAATATTGGTGATGGTTAATTCGCCAATAGTATCACCTTTTGACACTTTAAAACAATTATTATTACGAGCTCTTATCAAACGTAGAACCTGTTTACCGAAGACTAATTTCCTATAATCATAAAAGAACCCCAGTAAATGTTTCAAGGGTATTCGAAAAAGGTGGAATTTGTAGCGTCATATGTAAATAGACGGCCGTCGGGATAATTCCAACCCCCGATGCTAAGAGAAATATCATCTTTCTCATAACATATATAACTTTTTATCGTGCTCACAATTCCAGGGGCACGTACTTTATCTATTTCCACACCATTTAATTCATAACTTATAGAATTAAATAAAAAGGCAACGCGTTATTGGTAAATTCAACGGTACCCGTACCAGTGGTATTTTTCTTTAAAGCTCCCTCGAATGATAGCGCCCCCTCACTTATTTCAATGTTGATAAATGGTAATTTCAATTTCATAATTATTCCCATAGGCTTTAACGTATGGGTGGTACGTTCGAACTTCGGCTCGTTAAATTGAATCGTCGTAGTCTTGGGGTCTTGGAATAGCCGCAGATCTTCTAACATAATATCCCAAAGATAATAAATATAAATAATTTGAATAAGTTAATTTGGAAGGAGAATAAGGTTCTGATGACAGTGGTGGAATGAGGATGATGTAAGCTTCCTCCGTATATATTAGTTTACAGTTAAATATTAATCTCATGTTCTTTTAAGTTCTAACCTCACTATCAGCTCCTCTCCTCGGAGATTAACAAGCTCGAAATTTTGATCGAGTAATTTCAGAGTGATATTCTTTATTTGTCGGATGCTGGGGTTTACAGGTAGATAAGTTAAATTCCCAGGTACAATGTTTATAGCGTATCCATGATCAACATTCAAACCACATTCAAAAATCGTATGCGTGGGACTATTATTGGAATATGCTCCTACAGTAATGTTACAGTCCACGTGAATCGTTATAACTCTAACTATTTTAACAGGTAAATTAGACTCATATAATGTATCTGGTTTTAATGTTCTGCTAGCACTATAGCCCAACAGGGTAGCCAAGCTATCCTTGTAATTAAAGTTAATTTCGTGTTTACTTTTAATTTCACACTTGAGCGTATTATTGTTAGGTTTCAGAGAGAAGTATTCGTCAGTCTGTTGCTGTGATGTTACGCCGCTGCCTCTTTTGCAGATAGGATTCAATGTCACTTATTTCATAAGATCCTGTAGGTATAGTTATGATGTTTTCTTTGAGACTTCTATCGCCCAGTTCCCAATAATTAAATTTATCATCGAGGAAGGTGTAAATATACGCCTTCCTCGATGTTAGGTATAGTATTATAGGTGTCAAGACCAGTCAACGCTATTGAATAATCGTACAGAGGATCTAGTTCTATAGGATTATAAAAGTCTACAGAGATAACAGATTCGCGACCACTTAATTTGAAAGTGTTCGATGATATACTGATTTACACATTACGTGTGTTTATTATTTTTATAGAGAAATTGCAAACATAAATATCCACAATTTACGGTGTTATATGTTTGATATGCAACAGAATTATATTGAATTTTAAATTTCGCGCCAAAGTATCGAACTAATCTATTGGCGGTTTCAGATATCCTAAGCTGTCAAAATATACTATGGAACTGTCTGTTTTCTTATATGCTACCTACCCAATGAGTTCCAGGCCCCTTTACGCTGTCCAAGTTAATGATGGCGCTCTTGTTTCTTTTAGGCGGTGAATGTAAGTAAAGAGTCTAACTTTTTCGCATACTTTAAGATGTCGAGGTCAGAGAGCGCTCTATCGGGTAGCTTCAAAGGCAGTTTAAACCGTATCCTTTTTTATAGGGTTTCATGTAGAGTCCGGAACTTTTTTCCCCAAAGTCACATTCTCCATGGTTCTATTATGTCATCGAGCTTCTTCCAACGTTTTCCTTGCATTCTTAGCGTCTTTAGCAGTTTCTGTAATATCCGCAGTGCTACCTGACAGAGCTCGAAGAGCTGAGACCTGCAAAAATCGGTATCAGGGGTAAGAAGCCTTCGGTCTTTGGTAGCGACAGAATCCGGGGAACATTGATTTTCTTCCTTCCACCTGCTTTTCTGATGGTAATTCGAGCCGTTTTAACACCCATAGCCATATCCTTTTTTACATCATGACTTTTCAACGTGCTTTTTCAACGCTTTAGCAAGTTCGATAGGATGGCCTTACGGAATGAAATTTTCTTTTTCTTATTACAGCCTCCTACAACACCCATACCTAATTTACGTTTAATCTTCATAGCGTTAGTGACAGCCCAAGCTGCTGCGTTTTCACCTAACTTAGCGTCTTTAGGTTTAACGCGTTCCCAAGCTCTTCGTTCAAGTATGTAATCGGCTTTATGTCTGTCTTTCAAGTTTGCGTTTTCGCTATAAGCAATATCATGTTCACGGCACGCTTGATCCAAAGGGTTGACTCCTGGATCCCCTCGAGCTAACCGTTTGTGTAACTTTGTACCTGGTCCGCAGTACTGATAACCAGGTAAATGCAGTTCGAAAGGTAACTTGTTGATCAGAGTGTTAACTGCACCTCTACCTATTACACGGTGTTTCCTCGACGTGATCTAAACTAGAACAGATGATGTACGAGGTCGAAACTTCTATATATAGGAATGTACAGAGTGAAAAATTTAGAGTTCATGATGCGCGTTCAAAGACAAAAGACGTCTCTCCCTGTAGAGAATATAGATTTATTAATTTCTGATCGTTATGTAGATGGATGTAATAAGCATGGAGAGTTATTTCCCAACGTTTTAATAACGATTGTATGTGGACCCAGGGGAGCGGGGAAGACAAATATATTCTACTAAGTCTATTATTTAACTCTAACGGTCTATGGTTTGAGAATGTATACGTGTACTCCAAGTTCCTGTATCAACCTTAATATAAATTATTGGAAGATGTGCTGACTAATATTATTTAAACAGGATAAAATTAATTTACGTCATATTTATGTTTGATAATCACGTGACTCCCGATATGAGCTTTGAACAATTTGAGACTATATGCAGAGATTGCTGGAACGATAAATTCGGAGTGCTGGTTATCGTAAAGGATTTTGAATTACATAAAGGACGCTATAGAAAAGACTTTGATCAGTATATAAGTATATGAGATTGCATTAACACTAAGTATTATTAGTTAGGCCTCCAAACTGAACAGACTTGTTGTATACAGACCTGCTTAAAATACCTGTTTAAAATAGCTGTTTACCTGTTTAACAATGAAGATAAATAATAAAAAATTTACTCTCGCAACATAGAAACCACCTAGAGAGAAGGTTTATAACTGCAAAGGATTTAGCGCTTAAGGAGAAGATAAAAAAAGCTTCAGATTCTATTTGAAAAAAGTACATGGCTTTAAAATTAGGTTTATTGAAACCGGTCATTGATCCATTACAAGAACTTAGTGCTGTTAAGAATTCACCTAAGCAGCAACAGACTCCAAAAGTAGAGGATATCAGTAAATCTGAAATAAAGAAAAAAATAAAAGTGAAAGAAGAAGAAGAAGAAGAAGAGAAGAAGAGGCTGAACCTATGCTTGAAGATGCAGATAATAGTACGATTGACCCCGCTGAATATCTTGAACAGTATCCTACGTTAGCTAAGCAATATTTAACAGGTCGCTATGATAAAAGTAAGGATTACGATGAAACCTATGGGGTTAGATTTAATGACGAATTGAATAAATTATACATCGGATCTGTGGAACTAAATATCGGTTCTAATACCGGCTTAAGTATTGGTGATAAAATGTTTGCCGGAAGACGGGGCTTATACGAACTGCTATTTATGAAGAAGCCTCAAGGTTACAGCGAACAAGATCTGAATGATTACAGGGAAATTCTAGAAACCTCTAACGCACATAAAAGAAATTATGACCCTGCAAGTCAATTAAATTGCACTCGATCATATAAATATGCTAAAGTGATAAAACCATTATTTAAAAACAATAGTGGTGGTGACACTCCTAAAATAAAACATACTTAACCTCATAGTAGCGGACAGGGTTTGTCGTTGTCGTCGTCAACGAAAAACCTATAGAATACGTCTTCTAGGACCACAGACCACAAAGACTTGGCGTATCGAGTATTCACTACGGAAACCAGCGTGCCTAAAATCGGGGAAGCGATCGATTTAAAAGATCGATTTAATCAATTATTATTTATTCGAATTCCCCTTTGGCCTCTTCAACGTACGCCACTATACATAGAATTAAAGTATTTAAAAGACGACAAATTTAAAATACCTTCTGACCCCTTCGAGCGTTTCTTCGAGAAAAACGTATTTTGCGAGATATTTCCAGGTGTTCCAGACTTTTTTTCCACACTGTATAATGTATATTCTCCTTACTAAGTATTATTATTTATTTTAACTTAGTAAAATTAATATTATAAAAGTATTTAAAAAAACTAATATGCTTATTGAAATAATAATGATATAATTTTATTAGAATAAAATAAATACATAGAATAATACATATAATAAAATTCATATAGAGCTATTTTAAAAAACAATAATATTAAAATTACTTTTTAAAATATCAACTTCGTTTTACGGTCGTAACCAAACGATCTGACTAAATATTTATTACTCCAGTTCTGTAAACAGGCGAGAGTGTATGCGCAAAGGCGAACATGCAGCAGGCAGATTGATACATATTTAAATGAAATAACTCGTAATTAGTATTTACTGAAAATAGGAAATATGTTCATTTCAGTTGAAACCGATGTCACTTCGATTAGGACATACTTCAACAACATATTTACCCATTATTACAAATAATTATTGCGTATACACTAAACCTATACTGCTCGACTGCTTGAACAATACTGAACGACATTCCACTGTAGGCTCCGGATAGGCTCTCCGGCGGCTTTACTCTTATTCCCTGGACGGCAAGTCTATGTGGTCTGTGTCTAGGACGATATAAATGAATTAATCGACAGGTTAAGACTTTTATATGCTGCAGGAAATACTGATTCCCACGACAACGAAATCATAGCTATTTTAAATGAGTTGAAGGAAGCGGGAATTATATACTAAGTATGTTACAGCTCTCTACGGGTCATATTCACAAAGAGTCTCGATAAGTTCGGTCGTTCAGCCCGATGTGACGTTAGCAAGAACGTCAGTCTATTACCACAAGGTCGAGGCTTTAATTTCACTAAAGATGGAAACATTGATGTTGAAAAATTGAAATTGTGCAAGGTTCAACCTCCCACTGAAGATGGTAATGCTGTCATAAAAAGTACTTGGATGATAATATGACTGCTATTGCTACGACTATAGTGATGAACTTTAACAATTACCAAAAGGATACTTCTACTCGTTTAGATAAACAGAGAGGCTCCATACAAGACCTTAGAAAATCTATACAAAAATTAAATGATGAAGTAATTGTTCTAATGCAAGCGAATCTCACCTCTCTGTCTAACACATAAATATTGAAATGGAGATTAATAAATTTAAAGCAAGCAAAATTACGAATAAAAGAGTATAAATTATAAAAGCTTGACATATAATAATATGTTCATTTAATTTGATACCATCTTAGCTGTCAAAAAAATGTCTAATTCTAAAGAAAAAATTCAAGGTTAATGAGCTGCATAAACCTGATCGTAGAAATATTAAGCGGCGCAGGCGCATAGTCATAAAAGGAATAGATGACCTATGGCAGACAGATTTGGCTGAGATGGGAAACTACTCCAAGGATAACTATAATTTTAGATACATTCTGGTGGTAATCGATTGTTTTTCTAAATTCGTATGTGCTAAACCGATAAAAAATAAGAGCGGGCCTGAAGTCACCCAGGCTATGGAGAGCATCTTCAAGGAGAGCAAGAGATCTTGTAATAATTTAAATACAGATTCCGGAATTTTATAATGTTCATGTTTCAAGGCTTAATGAAACAATTTAAGTGTTACAGTTAAGTGTTTTTTCAATATTGAATACTCGTTAGTTTTTGTTTTATTTACTTTTATTACTTTTCTTTTAACACAAAAATACATTTATTACGCATAAAAACAGCGTGAACGTTCTGTTACACATCGACTACTACTACCAACTTAACATTAAAGAAAATAACCAAATATCAATTTGTCATTGTTACCAACACACCCCCTCAATGACAAATCTCGCATTACATATTTTTTTTCCGAGAATTTATTGGCCTTGAAAAATCTCCATCAGCCAGATCGCGTTACATAGATAATAGAGATTAACACAAAAATATAACTGATGTTACTCAAGACCTAATTCTTTACAAAACTTTTGGAATAATATTTTCCCTAACGGCTTTGTGAAGATATCAGCAATCTGCTTTTCAGTACTCAAGTATTCTACCTTTATAACATGGTTGAGATAAAATATGGTTAGTTTTATCTCGGCTCGATTTTCGTACTGAACTGCGCAAGTATATGGTATTCACATTTTATTTACATGAGGGGAGGCTATGGTATGTTTTTCTTAGGTTGTCTCAAGGTTGTCTACTATTGACAAAATATTGAGGTGTCAGATTTAATTGATTGTCACTGTCATTTATTTTTGGCCGAATTGCCAAATTTTTCATTGATGACATTGCTGTGCTTTCTTTAGGGTCTCACTGTGGCAACTATGTAGAACCAATTTGAATTTGTGGTTATGTTTTTGACTTTTCAACATAACCTCAGTAATTAAAACAGTCATTCATACCAACAGAGTTCAGATTTTCCAAGGCCTCCCCTCATGTAAATAAAATGTGAATAGCATATAGAAAAACTTGTTGAGTGCCACTAAGTAGCTATATGTTTTCTGCAAAGTGAGAACTGTCAACTGTCAAATAACAAATTGTCAAATCTGCTACACAACATTAAGAATGTTAAGTTTTGGTTATTTGAATTTATTAATTTAGTGTGGTGGGATCAGTTTTAATTGAAAAATACCCAAAGGACATGGAGGACTCCTTTAACCACGGCGAGAAATTGAAGAGGGTCAAATCTTTGACAATATAGCACTTGCCAGCTGTGCTATTTATTGTCTCGTTTGGACAAGAACTTACTTAAATTCGTCTACGAGAAATGAACAGAAAAATACAAGATAACTCTAGAAAAACAAACAAGATCACAAAATTTACAGGATTCAAAAAATAGTTATATTATGCTTTATTGTGTAGTTATTATTATGTTATTGTTTAAATGTTCTTTGTGGCATTTCATAAATTATTTCTTTCCTTTTCTTTTTTGGAATTATTACCACATTCCTCGAGATTCCTATCCAAAAAATTCGATTTATCTAAAAAATATTCAAATTAACCAGTTTAAAACTGGGAAATAACCTCTACGCAAAGAATCTGCAATAATTTTACTTAATGAAGATAAATGCGTATCAAATTGTTCGGTAGAATTTTGTTCAACTTGGTTACCAATGTTGAGAGAAGAACTCAATAAAATTAATATTATTTAGTATATTTTTCAACATTTCTATGGTAAGTATCTATGGAAATGATATAAACAATTTTTATTTTATGCCGTGTTATTCTACACGTTACATAAAAATCTAAAGCTTAAACTTTGAAAAAGGAAACGGATATAGTTTCCGAAACGTCAGCGCAGTATTTTTGTATTAATTTAATTCCTATTAGTTGTCAAAAAACACCCTCTAACTGATCCTCTGACATTACGTCAAAGGCGTAGAGGTTATTTCCCAGTTTTAAACTGGTTAATTTGAATATTTTTTAGATAAATCGAATTTTTTGGATAGGAATCTCGAGGAATGTGGTAATAAATCCCAAAAAAGAAAAGGAAAGAAATAATTATTATGTTGTTCCATGTCCTTTTTAATAGTAAGTAGATTTCAATTTTGTTGAATATTCCATCATTACTATAAACAAACTATACAGATAAGTCCAGGATGCTTCGAACACGACAGGGATTGGGACGAATATACGAGTGGCCGACAACTCGATTCAGTTCGAAATTTGTACATTAGGAGAAAGGCGGCAGTGCGCTGTGGCCACTCACTGCTCGCTCAGCAGTCAGCAATGTTGTTAGTATCTCATTAAAGGCTTACTTAAACACAATGAAAAAATTAAGAGATAAGAACATGGAATAAGAAATAAGATACATAATTATTCCAAGTTTTAAATACACAATACTCTGGGCGATAATATATTAGTTCTTATTCGATTTAAAATTCAACTGTTCAAATTGTTCCTTGCTTTTCGGATATCATTATTTGTTAATTCTAATCCATATTATTTATTTCTTATTTCTTATCTCTTATTTTTTTCATCGTGTTTAAGTCTTAACCGTGTTGGGATGTAGAACTCATGTCTGAAAGAAATTTGATTTACGTTTCGAAATTTTTATAATTTCAGTAATTCATCCTAGATAGGATTAATTATTGTAATTTTAAAAATCTCAAAACACATTTAAATATTTCCATTGTTTGTTTTTTCGCAACAAAAATGTAATTCTACAACATAAAATTAAAATTAATAATTGTCGCTGCACCTCGAGTGTTGCAGGTGTAATAAAATTTATTATAAAAGAATCCAAACAAGGAATACTTAGTAGACGCGAGAGCCATCGGCCGCAGCACGGAGATCCACGATTCCCACACCACTGTGTCCTCTTGCCTACAACGGGCACAAGTAAATCGCGCAAATTAATACCCATGTTCGAACCTCCTCGGTCTTTACTGTATATTCTTTCATCGAATATTATGAACAATTATGTAAACATTATCTAACATTCTTAATATTCAATGAAAGAATACATTATTTTCAATTAAAGTCTACAAATGTGAAATGTTACAACTTCGAGTACAACTTTTATTTATTAAAAATCATGATTAATTTCAAAGTTTATTTCATATTATGTCAAATACATTCTAATTAAAAGTGCATGTAAACATTACAATAATAAGCACGAGCTATATGTATATGAATACATATCTTGTATCAATATCTGTTTTTTATTTTTTTAAAACTAAAAAAGCATAACCTTTTGATAAAACTGTACATTTTACAGCTATTAATATATTTAAATCATAAAAACATGTAATAAAGAACTCTCTCTCTCTCATCAGAAACAATTTTTTCGCCCCATATAGTAAATATTGGAAGAGTGTAAATAGAAATAACGAACGGTTTCTATACAGAAATTTGGCAAGTGGCTTGACGAAGAAATAAAATTCCCGGTCATTGTTCTTCGTTGTGTGCCTACTCCAATAAGCAGTGAACCGATTATTTTTCAGATCCTAAATTGTCGTCTGAAATTACTGGCATCGATGAAGATCTAATTAAAAGATTTTCCGTGATTTTGAAGACAATCAATAGCAACCACGAAATAAACACAAAAATTTGAAAATTATTGCGTGGAAACAGCCGAAAAATTTGTGAGTTTGTATGGGTGGTACTGTTAACGTACCCAGGAGAAGCTGTATAAGTAGATATAAGCAAAAGATCCCATTTAGACCTAAGCAACAAGCATCAGGCTTGTATGGTGCGTATGGAACATCAGGTTCCATATGCACCATTTTTTATCAAAAATTATCTCAATTTTCACTACAGTTCCTAAACCCCAAAATTCCATCTTTTTACCTGATATGCATGATTCCGTGCATATCAGGATTTTTTATAAAATTTATAAGACGATTTTCAGTACACTTTCCAAAATTCCCTTTATCTTTTTCGGCCATTATCTCATGTTTGAACGAACGCATCCAGGCACGCTGCAGCATGTAGAGACGACCAAGGACATACATTGTCCTCAGCCAGTACCGATTCCTCGAAGGACGGACTGCGCAACAACAATGATCATAGCGCAGATGATCATTGTCATAAGCCGGTCTAACAGATCACAGGAATACTCCACAAAGGCGCGAGAGTGAATCTACCGTAGATCGGTAGCTCTTGATCAGATCTACCATAGACTGATCCACCTTCGTGGTCGCACTGGTCTACGGAAGAATAGGTTCACTCTACCCTCGCGTTCTGGAATTCCTCGTGAGTCCGTGACCTACGGCTTCCAAGGATGGTTGAGCTGGCCTCGCCTACCCATTGGTCATCGTCTCTACCGGAATCGTGTCTGATAGCACCATTTTGAAATTTTAGGAACTGACTTAAAAAGTGAAATTGCGAGATTTTCCGATGCCACGTGGCGATGTGAAGTGGTCTCGGATCATTTTCATATATATAGTGGGAGACCTCCCAATGATCTCGCAAAATAGAATTAGGGTATTTTTGATTAATTTAGGCCGGGATAAGCCCCAGTGCGGTACGCACGGGTACCGGGGCATTCCCCCATTATTACCAGGTGACCGTCTCGTGAGATAGCATTCGAAGAGTTTCCCCTTTTACGAATTATCCACAAGCGTCTAACGGCATATACCCCGTTTGGAGAATATTACCTTAAATTTCTGGTAGCGATTTCAAGCATTTATAAAACCCACTCACTAAATTGCCAGTCACGTCCATGTAATAATTCTCTTTCGGCAATCGATCACTTTCCTTTAAGCGCGGCCGTCGCGGTCGCTGACCCCTTGTGGGGGTATCGTGGTTATGGTGGTAGACCTTGCTAGGTGAGGCTCTATATGTACTATGATGATTGTTTAATATAATATATCTTTATTTATTATCTGTCTTCTTTATTGCATTCTAGTATTAGTCTAGTATTTGTGTTGACCCCAAAGCTTACGACCCTCGCAATTGCGTCGGTTTGACCATTCGGCTGAAGCCAAAGAAAAGTGAACGAACAAGTCCTGTCTGGGCAGGAGTCCTAAGTGAATTGTGTAATGTGCAGTGTCTATCTAGTGTTGTATCTTTAGTTCAGGAAGTTGCGAAACCTGTATACGAGGAAGCATTCATTGTCGACGATTACCGTTAATTTATCGATGTCGAGACATCGATATATTAAAAGCTCGTCACGACCTGCGTTGAATTCAACGGCCAAGAGTTAAGCCAGATGTTGTGATAGCGATTAATTGACTTAATACGAATATCGGTCGTTCCCTCTAACTATCACTGGTTATAACGAATGGTTAACTAACGTTGACAGCCTTATTAGTTTAGTTATTAAACGTTGATAGTACTACATGTCCACTTCCGTCCATAAAATCTTACTTCATGGAGCAGTAGTTATAGAAAATGCAGTATTGCCATTGGAGAATTATCCGAAGAGGCACAGGAAGCCAAAAATAAGGATTTGCGGCGATACAGGGAACACCACACCAGGAAAATTAGTGCCCTGAAGATAAATGAAGATCTATTCCAACGATTACTTTTGAGTTCAGATTCCCGTTTAAGTTCTTTTATTCACGGCAAACAAAAACAGAAGATCATTGACGTTGATGTCCTCCAATTAATCAATATTTCCGAAGAAGATGAAAACGATTCTGAAGAAGACGATCTTGAAGAAGATTTGTAAAAGCACTGCACATAATAATGCGTTGTACAGTATTAGGTATTATTATTTGAATCTCAATATTTTAATAATTGATTTGTCTTCCTATAACTTAATTTTCTTTATGCAATAAAATTTAAAAATTGTATAATTGCTTTTCATTTATTCATAATATTATATAATACCATTTAAACTCTTTCAAATAGTTTGTAAGTTGCAAAATTGCGAAAAAAAAATAATTTTTTTTAATTTTTTTATTTATTTTTTTTTTCTCGGTTCTGGACAGTCTCTCCATGGCCTCCGACACCACACGGAGCAAGCGCCAGCGAATAATCTACAGCCACTCCCCACATTCCGCAGGGTTAGTGACTGTAGATTCCAGACTCGTGTGCCCTAAGTAGACGGAGGGAACCCAGGATGACCGCTTTCTGCATTTGACCAGCCAACCACTCTGCCGATTTTTGGCAGGCAGGCATGGTCTTCAATGCGGAGAGCAGCGTGGGCTCCATACCTCCGAGTACACCGATTATCAGGACGACCATCTTGACAGAGTAGCCTGGGTATAGCACTTGGAGCTCGTACCGGAGATCTCTGTATTTGGTCCGTTTCTCCTCCTCCTTCAAGGCAATGTTTGTCTCAGCAGGCGCTGAAAACTCGATGACATACATCACCTTGGTCTGATGGTCGAGCCGCGTTATGTCGGTGGATGTAGACCGAAGTCGCATATATCGGACATGCAGATAATAAATGCATGAGCGACTCCGGCGCCTGACGGCAGGTCCTGCAGTTGATATCAGGGACCTCTACACCCATCACGCGACTCCGATAGACCAAGGTGTTAATAAAACCATCTTGACAGGCCACAATGAATCCCTCGGTCTCCGACTTCAGCCCTGCTGACCCTAAAAATGCGAAGGTCAGCTTTGTCGATAAACCCAGTGCTTCTATGTTGTTATAGAAAACACCGTGTAGGGGTTTATCGACGTGCTGCCTGAACAGAATGCTCTGTTCGGCAACTTTAATGCGGGCTGTCAGACGATTCGGCGGAAGCTCAGTAACTGACTCTACATCAGCACCTCTCCGGCCTCCTCGTCTGTAGTCGAACACGAGACCGAGTTCATCTGCGGCCCTCTGTGCTGCCTTAAACAATAATGCGCCAACTCCTACAGTTTCGTGATCTCTCACTATCCGAGCTCCTGAGGATGTTGCATGCCATACTCAGTGCCACTCTGCCATGCATACACTCCAGACTCAAAAGTCCTCGGCCCCCCGTTGACGTGGGAGGTACACTCGAAGAACGGACGATCTAAGATGAATACTCCTATGAATATTCATCATCTTGCGGGTATCCCTGTCCAATTGGCGCAGCTCATCTACTCGCCATTTAACTACTCCAAAGAAGTAGAGCAGAATCGGAACGGCAAACATGTTAGTTGCAGACACCTTGTTCTTCCCCGAAAGTTCGGAAGACCAAATCTTTCGGAGTCGGTGTCTGTACTTGCCGCGGAGAGAATCCTTCATTTGGTTTATATCCTGGATGTGGCGTTGTTCCACACCCAGGTATGTGTAGGTCTCTCCGGCATCCAGATGTCGTAGGATGCTTCCGTCTGCGAGCTGCGCATCTTCCTCTCTTGAGGTGGACGACTGCGCATTTGTCCAACCCAAACTCCATTCCAATTGCCCGCGTGTATTCCTCGACCACCCTGAGAGCATTTTGAAGTTCTCGTTCTCCGGAGGTATAGAGTTTAAGGTCATCCATATAAAATAGACAATTCCGGACAAACCAGTCCGGAATTTGCTGGCCCTCGTTCAACCATGAGTTGAAAACTCGGGCCAGATGGCGGTGGGTGGATGGAAACTTCTTCCACCACCAGTTGTTTATACCATCTGGACCCGGGGCAGAGAAGTTCTTGGTTCCTCTTCCGTACTGATTGCCGGGCACACTTCGTCTGGTTCTTCTAAGACTCTACGACAGAGAGCCTCGAAGTGTGCTATAGCTGGAGTGTCATTATCGAATGGACTCGCGACTTCGTAGATTCCTTTCCAGGAGGCTTCGACATTATCAACAGTTGGCGGATTTTCGACAACACGCTGTGGCTCTTGGAACAGGCGAGACGGGTTTGTTTGAAACAATTTGTTTTGTTCCAAACTCCGCATTCGTCTGACCAAAGTTTTCTTAATAGCCATAAGCGCTCGAATCCTATCTAGACAGTGCAGCACTGTGCGATTTAGAGTGTGGTGTTGGCGTCTCAGTCCGGCTGCCACTCGCCGGACCTTCGGTGTAAATGGTCTACCTGCGACTATATAATCCACCACACTCTGGATTCGAGAAGCGTGTTGCCTTGCTGATCGAATTTTAACTTCGATCTTCTGTACGCGCCGCTTAGCTTTCTCGACCCTATCAACTGCGCTTGCCAAGCGCTGTTGCGGGACGAGTTGCTTTGCGGCAGCGTACACCGCGCTGTTGATCTGCCATATGTTGGCATCTTCTGGAGGCTCCTCACTGATCAACGAGTCCATTCGTGCCAGGTCTTGTGGCTTTGGGTTAACCCTGGTGTTAAGGTTAACCCTCGTCCTTAAATCGACGTCGGTATACTCAAGAGGTTGTTCCTCGTCAGCAGGTATTTGCCGCGGTGGAAGTGCGGCTGGCACTTCCTCAAGCTGACGAGGTGCCTTTACAAAACCTGTTCTGCGCAGGAAGGATACTTGATCTCTCAGGTGTTGTTGAGAGAAGGCGCGATACTCCGGGTGCATATCGCACCACAACCGGTGTAATCGCGCCATGTATCCCCTGCGCGCAGGTTTGCTGCTCTCGTAGCAGTTAAGCAGGTCATCTCTTAATCCCTCCGTCCACCTAAAGCGTCCATGTCCAATAGCGAAGTTGTCATCATTGAGACCGTCCGGTAAGGCCCCTCCCACCTGTCTCTGACCCCCATCCGACTGGGGTCGATTGTGAGGGGCCTGTCCTCTGTCATGGTATTGAACCAGAGGGTTTGGGATCACAGGGTGGTTAGCCCTGAGATCCCACGTCCGACATTTGTCAGAGAGGGTTGCCCCTCCCTGTCCAGGGTGCACCGCGAGGAGGTTGCCGGTCCGCATTTCTATCTTATTATTATTAATTTTTTTTTTTTCGGTTTCCCGAACCTCATGCTGGACAGTCTCCCTATGGCCTCCGACACCACACAGAGAGAGCGCCAGCGAATAATCTACAGCAACTCCCCACATCCCGCAGGGTTAGTCACTGTAGATTCCGGACTCGTGTGCACCAAGTAGACTATGGGATCCCAGGATGACCGCTTTCTGCATTTGACCAGCCAACCATTCTGCCGATGTTTGGCAGGCAGGCATGGTCTTCAATGCGGAGAGCAGCGTGGGCTTCATACCTCCGAGTACACCGATTATCAGGACGACCATCTTGACTGTAGCCTGGGTATAGCACTTGGAGCTCGTACCGGAGATCTCTGTATTTAGTCCGTTTCTCCTCCTCCTTCAAGGCGATGTTTGTCTCAGCAGGTGCTGAGAACTCGATGACATACATCACCTTGGTCTGATGGTCGAGGAGGACTATATCAGGCTTATTGGCTTGAATTCGCCTGACGGTCGGGAACGAGTAGTTCCAGTAAATCCGGCATTTCTCGTTCTCGACAACGGACTCGATATCTCCGGGGATATAAGGCAGCACTGGTGTTTGGTCTATCTTGTACGAGTGCCGAAGATAGTATAGCACTCGTAAAGCTGCGTTATGTCGTTGGATGTAGGCCGAAGTCGCATAAATCGGACATGCAGATAATAGATGCATGAGTGACTCCGGCGCCTGACGGCAGGTCCTGCAGTTGATATCAGGAACCTCTACATCCATGACGCGACTCCGATAGACCAATGTGTTAATAACACCATCTTGGCAGGCCACAATGAATCCCTCGGTCTCTGACTTCAGCCCCGTTGACCTTAAAAATGCGAAGGTCAGATCTGTTGATAAACCCAGTGCTTCTATGTTGTTATAGAAAACACCGTGCAGGGGTTTATCGACGTGCTGCCTAAACAGATTCCTCTGTTCGGCAGCTTTAATTTGGGCTGTCAGACGATTCGGCGGAAGCTCAGTAACTGATTCTGCATCAGCACCTCGCCTGCCTCCTCGCCTGTAGTCGAACACGAGACCCAGTTTCTACTGCGGCCCTCTGTGCTGCCTTAAACAATAAAGCGCCATCTCCCACGGTTTCATGATCTCTCACTAACCTTAGGAGCGGATCCGAGCTCCTTAGGATGTTACATGCCATACTCAGTGCTACTTTGCCATGCATACACTCCAGACTCAAGAGTCCTCGGCCCCCCCGTTGACGTGGGAGGTACACACGAGGAACGGACGACCTAGGATGAATACTCCTATGAATATTCATCATCTTGCGGGTATCCCTGTCCAATTGGCGCAGCTCATCTACTCGCCATTTAACTACTCCGAAGGAGTAGAGCAGAATCGGAACGGCAAGCATATTAGTGGCAGACACCTTGTTCTTCCCCGAAAGTTCAGAAGACCAAATCTTTCGGAGTCGGTGTCTGTACTTGCCACGGAGAGAGTCCTGTATTTGGTTCACATCCTGGATGTGACGTTGTTCCACACCCAGGTATGTGTAGGTCTCTCCGGCATCCAAATGTCGTAGGATGCTTCCGTCTGCAAGCTGCTCATCTTCGTCGAATTCCCCGCATCGTCCTCTCTTGAGGTGGACGACTGCGCATTTGTCCAACCCAAACTCCATTCCAATTGCCCGCGTGTATTCCTCCACCACCCTGAGAGCATTTTGAAGTTCTCGCTCTCCGGAGGTATAGAGTTTAAGGTCATCCATATAAAATAGATGGGTGACCTTATGCCTCCGGTTGCTGGGTGGCCCACACTGATACCCGCGGGTTTGGCGGAGTCCAACAGACAGCGGCAGCAGTGAGATGCAGAAGAGGAGCGGACTCAAAGAGTCACCCTGAAACACTCCTCTCTTAAAAGTCACCAACTCTGTCGAAACTCGCTCGGCACCGGATGTTATGGTGAAGCGAGTTCTCCAGAGCGGCAACGGTTGTTCAATGCATCTCACTAGTGGTGCTGGTACCGCAAGACATCCGAGCAAGTGTAATAAAAGCTCATGGGATGTTGTATCAAATGCCTTGCGATAATCAATCCAGGCCATTGATAGATTCCGTTTGTATTGCACAGAATCCTGTGTAATACAGCGGTCTATCAGCATGTTTTCCTTGCAACCTGCCAGGCCCTTCTTGGCACCACGCTGTTCGTTTATCTGTTGGTAGACCGGATCAACAGACCTCAACATCCTGGTATACAAGATACGGGTAAATAACTTGTAGCAGTAGTTGAGGCAGGTAATCGGCCTATAATTTTTTGGGTCAGACAGATCCCCCTTTTTGGGGATTAGCACAGTTCGCCCCTCGACAAACCAGTCCGGAATTTGCTGCCCCTCGTTCAACCATGAGTTGAAAACTCGGGCCAGATGGCTGTGGGTGGTAGGAAACTTCTTCCACCATCAGTTGTTTATACCATCTGGACCCGGGGCAGCGAAGTTCTTGGTTCCAACAAGTGCTTGTTGAACCTCTTCCGTACTGATTGCCGGGCACACTTCGTCTGGCTCTTCTAAGACTCTACGACAGAGAGATTATTATTATTATTATTATTATTTTTTTTTCGGTTTCCCGAATCTAATGCTGGACAGTCTCCCTGTGGCCTCCGACACCACACAGAGAGAGC
Source organism: Rhagium mordax (assembly GCA_963680705.1). Classification (NCBI taxonomy): domain Eukaryota; kingdom Metazoa; phylum Arthropoda; class Insecta; order Coleoptera; family Cerambycidae; genus Rhagium; species Rhagium mordax. Next base: position 59,702,737 of record OY796656.1, read on the forward strand.
GCCAGCGAATAATCTACAGCAACTCCCCACATCCCGCAGGGTTAGTCACTGTAGATTCCAGACTCGTGTGCCCTAAGTAGACGGAGGGATCCCAGGATGACCGCTTTCTGCATTTGACCAGCCAACCATTCTGCCGATGTTTGGCAGGCAGGCATGGTCTTCAATGTGGAGAGCAGCGTGGGCTTCATACCTCCGAGTACACCGATTATTAGGACGACCATCTTGACAGAGTAGCCTGGGTATAGCACTTGAAGCTCGTACCGGAGATCTCTGTATTTAGTCGGTTTCTCCTCCTCCTTCAAGGCGATGTTTGTCTCAACAGGTGCTGAGAACTCGATGACACACACACACCTTGGTCTGATGGTCGAGGAGGACTATGTCAGGCTTATTGGCTTGAATTTGCCTGACGGTCGGGAACGAGTAGTTCCAGTAAATCCGACATTTCTCGTTCTCTACAACGGACTCGATATCTCCGGGGATATAAGGCAGCACTGGTGTTTGGTCTATCTTGTACGAGTGCCGAAGATGGTAGTATAGCATTCGTAAAGCCGCGTTATGTCGGTGGATGTATGCCGAAGTCGCATAAATCGGACAATGCAGATAATAGATGCATGAGCGACTCCGGCGCCTGACGGCAGGTCCTGCAGATATCAGGAAGCTCTACACCCATCACGCGACTCCGATAGACCAATGTGTTAATAACACCTTCTTGGCAGGCCACAATGAATCCCTCGGTCTCCAACTTTAGCCCCGCTGACCTTAAGAATGCGAAGGTAAGCTCTGTCGATAAACGCAGTGCTTCTATGTTGTTAATCTATGTCGTTAATTCATTCATGCGCGTCACTAATTAGATGACGAGGCATTTGGCTAACTTATTCGCGCTCGACTTCGCGTTTACTTTCCACGAATGTGGTGTGGTCGCCTGTGCTCCCCAGAAGGGGAGGCCTAAAATAATACAGGAGGTACGGCTGGGAAGGGCCACAGCAGGAATTCCATGACCCTCATTTTGCCAGTACCCCGAACCCTCGTTCATTTACCCAGGAATCTAGCACTCTTGTCCATGAAACCATTAATCGCCAAGGGAAAAACCTACGGGAGCAATGGAAAATTAGCCACAACGGGTTCTTATAAATAAGAAAACGGCTATTAGCCAGGGGCCTCTGAGAGGCCTCCTGTTACCGGGAAAGGGCTCGCGGAGCCTGCCGCCCAGACCTCCGCCGAAAAACATGGAGAAGGCCCGGCCCGCCGCCGTGGATACCACAACAGTGGTTCCGAACGACTCGCAGGTGTGTGGCCAACGCTTAAGAAAGCGACACCTGGACATACACTAACAGATTAAAATAATAAATATATAATAAATTAAGATAAAATGTGCGTAAAACACAGGAACTAGTTAACACCAATAAGGGTGCAAACTTCACAACACAAATGGCCACACACCGCTGGGTGGACAAGAGATTTTGGGCATGGGAGTTACCGGATGTTCTCCCATCCCGGCCGCCAGTAACGGCGTCTCAGGGGAGCATCGTATTCCATGAAATTATGATAAATTTCTATGGACGTACGCAGCGCTATCAACAACATTGTTAATAGCGTTTTACGGTCCTTAATTCCAATCTTATTAAGTGCAACGACCGTCTCCCTGGGCATTGCTCGTATTGTATCGAGCCCGGAGTTGGGGTAGCAGTTGGCTATATTTGTCTATTTCAGACTGTCGCCCCTGAGCGAAGTAGTCCCCATCTTCGTGGCGGACTGTTACGTCGACCACAAAGACCCTTTCCTGGTTCTGTATCACCAGGTCGGGCTGAAGATTCCCGCCCCGAGGCAGACGGATAGTCGGCTCCTTGGTCACTGCTACCGGCGGTCCCTGTTTTGTGAGTTCATCCACAATGAGGTCGCGAATCTCATTGTGCCTTCCGATCCTCTGGGTTTTTGTCTCTTGACATTGACCCAAAATGTGTCCCAGGGTCTCCAACTGAATACGACGTTGCCTGCAATTGAGGTTCTGTTAGCGCATGAGTTGGTCCGCATTTTTAGGGCAGTAATGAATCTGCATGGTTTGAGTAGTGTTGGGTCATATAACCATGCATTACCAATGGGGTCGTCGGTGAGGGATGCGAGCGACTTCCCTTGCGAACCAAGGCTCTTCCAGTGTGCAAGCTCGGCTTTCTTTGCTTGCGCGGATTGGCGACGAATAATCGTCTCGGTGAGATTTAAAAACTTATGCCCCGCCCTCAGAACTGCTGAAGCTATAGTGACTTCCAGCTTCGAAAATCCTAGTCCCCCGTCTCGCTTCTTACAGTAGATCAAACCATCTGCCGTTGCCATAGGCATATGGTAGATCTCCTTCAAGGCTACCCTCAGCATTCCATCGATTTCTTTTATCAGAGTCATTGGCGGAGCTACTATCGCCAGCTGATACAGGTAGTGCGGGACTAGGTAAGTGGCGATTAGATGTACCCTTTGATGCGGTTTCAACGCCAGCTTTTTTACACGCTGCAACGATGTTGCAAGGTAATGCTGAATGCCCTTTATCTCAATCCCTGCTCAGGGAGATATTTTCACACCAAGGTAATCTAGGCTTATGTCTGCCCCGGCAGCAGAGATGCCCTCGCCACTATTGAGTGTCATCCCGGGATCCTCTAAGTACCACGAGTCTTTAGTAGTCTTAATACGGAACGCGGCGCATTTGCTCGCCGATATACTCATTCCTAGCCCCTGTAGGAATTGTTCCGCACATCTTAGAAGGATCTGTGCCTGTGGAACGTCATTCGCTGTCAGTAATATATCATCAGCGAATGCTAGAGGCACGAAATGTTTGCATTATTATTAATGTTATATCCGGGATGACTTTCCAGCGCCAGCAGTAAGGGTTCGGTGACTGCATTGAATATGAATGGACTTAAGGGGTCACCTTGCTCGACCCCGCGCTGGAGGCTGATCTCAATTCCAGCCTTGTTTACGTCTATTGTTGTGCTTACATTCTGGTATGAATCCTTTGCCCTGGGATTCCTTTGCGATGTAGTACGCCCCTAATGACTTCATGGTGGATTGTATCGAAAGCATTTGATACATCCAGTTGTACTACAACCATACCTTGATTGCACTTCGAGTGCCGCAGCAACTCGTTCAGAATGTGCACATTGTTGAAGCACCCAGCTTCGCTCACGAACCCTTTTTGTCTGGGTGTGAATCGTACGAATGTCCTCAACTTACCGTCCATAATACCAAAATATAGACGGCTCGTATACAGGTTTCGCAACTTCCTGAACTAAAGATACAACACTAGATAGACACTATGCACAATACACAATTCACTTCTGACTCCTGCCCAGACAGGACTTGTTCGTTCACTCTTCTTTGGCTTCAGCCGAAGGGTCAAACCGACGCAATTGCGAGGGTCGTAAGTTAACACAAATACCAGACTAATACTAGAATGCAATAAAAGAAGACATAGGTAATAAATAAAGATATATATTAAATAATCATCATTACACATATAGAGCCTCACCTAGCAAGGTCTACCACCATAACCACGATACCCCCACAAGGGGTCAGCGACCGCGACGACCGCGCTTAAAGGAAAGTGATCGATTGCGCCGAAAGAGAATTATTACATGGACGTGACTGGCAATTTAGTGAGTGGGTTTTATAGATATACTGCTAGAAATATATACTAGAAATTTAAGGTAATTATTTCTTTCCTTTTCTTTTTTGGGATTTATTACCACATTCCTCGAGATTCCTATCCAAAAAATTCGATTTATCTAAAAAATATTCAAATTAACCAGTTTAAAACTGGGAAATAACTCTACGCCTTTGACGTAATGTCAGAGGATCAGTTAGAGGGTGTTTTTTGACAACTAATAGGAATTAAATTAATACAAAAATACTGCGCTGACGTTTCGGAAACTATATCCGTTTCCTTTTTCAAAGTTTAAGCTTTAGATTTTTATGTAACGTGTAGAATAACACGGCATAAAATAAAAATTGTTTATATCATTTCCATAGATACTTACCATAGAAATCTTGAAAAATATACTAAATAATATTAATTTTATTGAGTTCTTCTCTCAACATTGGTAACCAAGTTGAACAAAATTCTACCGAACAATTTGATACGCATTTATCTTCATTAAGTAAAATTATTGCAGATTCTTTGATTTTTCTTTTTTTGCTGTCTGCTTCTTTGGTCAAAATTTTTGCTGAATCCCATTTTATCCTGTGATCGTTTTCCCAAGCATGTTCACAAATTTTAGATTTTTCAAAATCACCTTTTTTAATATAACTTTTGTGCTCGCCTAATCGTACATTAAGTGGTCTAGATGATTCACCCACATAATGTTTACTACACTCGCACGGGATACTGTATATACAATTTTTTGAATTTTGTTCAGGATTTAATGGTTTCGTTTTTGTCAATATGGATCTTAAAGTATTATTTGTTTGAAAAATTGTTCTAACGCCAAATTTTTTACCGACACGACGTAATTTCTCAGATAAACCTTTTATATATGGAATTAATGTCGAATAATGATATTCTGGTTTTGGTTGCACCGGATTGTTAACTCTATTTTCAATGTTCATGAAAGTCTTATCAACAAATTCTTTCGGGTATTCATTATTAATTAAAATTTCCCTGACAAATTGCCTTTCATGTTTGAATATTTCATCATTAGAAGAAATTATTTTTGCCCTATCATACAAACATTTTATAACACCTCTTTTAACGTCCAAAGACTGGTTTGAGTTAAAATTTAAATATCTGTTAGTGTGAGTCTTTTTTCGGTAAACGCTAGTTTGAAAATTATTATTATTGACTTTTTTAATTAAAACATCTAAAAATGGTAATTCATTATTATTTTCTATTTCTAGAGTGAATTTGATAGATGGTTATTTATTATTAATATTTTCCAAAAAATTGTTTAATACATCTATTCCATGAGGCCAAATTGCAAAAATATCGTCAACATATCTCCACCAAGTTACCGGTTTATGAATATTATTTTCAACATATCTGTTTTCAAAATTCTCCATAAATATATTACTAAATATATTACTTAGTATTGGTGACAAAGGGGAACCCATTGCCATCCCGAAATCTTGTTGATAAAAATCATTTTTTAATTGGAAATAGGTTGTTTTTATTGATACCGTTAACAGTTCCATTATACTATTTACCCTCTAACTGATCCTCTGACATTACGTCAAAGGCGTAGAGGTTATTTCCCAGTTTTAAACTGGTTAATTTGAATATTTTTTAGATAAATCGAATTTTTTGGATAGGAATCTCGAGGAATGTGGTAATAAATCCCAAAAATGAAAAGGAAAGAAATAATTTATGAAATGCCACAAATAACATTTAAACAATATTTAAGGTAATTAATATTCTCCAAAAGGGGTATATGCCGTTAGACTTCTGTGGATATTTCGGAAAAGGGAAATCTCTTCGAATGCTATCTCACGAAGCGGTCACCTGGTAATAATGGGGGAATGCCCCGGTACCCGTGCGTACCGCACTGGGGCTTATCCCGGCCTAAATTAATCAAAAATACCCTAATTCTATTTTGCGAGATCATTGGGAGGTCTCCCACTATATATATGAAAATGATCCGAGACCACTTCACATCGCCACGTGGCATCGGAAAATCTCGCAATTTCACTTTTTAAGTCAGTTCCTAAAATTTCAAAATGGTCCTATCAGACACGATTCCGGTAGAGACGACGATCAATGGGTAGGCGAGGCCAGCTCAACCATCCTTGGAAACCGTAGGTCACGGACTCACGAGGAATTCCAGAACGCGAGGGTAGAGTGAACCTATACTTCCGTAGACCAGTGCGACCACGAAGGTGGATCAGTCTATGGTAGATCTGATCAAGAGCTACCGATCTACGGTAGATTCACTCTCGCGCCGATGTGGACTCTTTCCTCGTGATCTGTTAGACCGGCTTATGACAATGATCATCTGCGCTATGATCATTGTTGTTGCGCAGTCCGTCCTTCGAGGAATCGGTACTGGCTGAGGATAATGCATATCCTTGGTCGTCTCTACATGCTGCATCGTGCCTGGATGCGTTCGTTCAAACATGAGATAATGGCCGAAAAAGATAAAGGGAATTTTGGAAAGTGTACTGAAAATCGTCTTATAAATTTTATAAAAAATCCTGATATGCACGGAATCATGCATATCAGGTAAAAAGATGGAATTTTGGGGTTTAGGAACTGTAGTGAAAATTGAGATAATTTTTGATAAAAAATGGTGCATATGGAACCTGATGTTCCATACGCACCATACAAGCCTGATGCTTGTTGCTTAGGTCTAAATGGGATCTTTTGCTTATAACTACTTATACTGCTTCTCCTGAGTACGTTAACACTCCCCTCCTTTAGAAAATTCGTCTTTCAGAATCGATCACTATATCACTCACTGCTTAAGATTACTTATTATATATAAAATGAGAAAATGGATATTTGGGAATAGGATTTTATTAACAACTCTTGTGGGAATATGGTGGTGGTGGTATGGTTAACATATATAGAACACATTACAATTTATACAATTATTGGCCGAATGGTAGTAGGGGACTGAACATTAGAATTTATAGAATTATTGGCCTCATAGGTTTAAAAGTAAAATGGATCATAACATTGGTAATTTATAGAATTATTGGTCAAAAGTAGACTTAACATAATAATCGAATGAACATACAGTGTGTCCCAGATTGGGGCCCGATGCATTGCTATCTCGCTTATTAACGGAGATGGAACGATGGTTAAATGGGGAAAGTTTTGCAGATTTTAATGGCCATTTCGAATCCGTTTTCAAATTTTATGTAGCACCCATAGTTTTTGAGTAATTTTCAAACAACTGAAAGATTGCTTTTTTTTATTTCCTCCATAACTTTTTAAGCATTATTTATGCAGGTTGGAAACTTGTACATTATTAGAACACTTTTTAAAAATACATCTAATAGTAATAGCAAAATGTTTCTACCGTCACTTGTTTTCGAGACTGACACATTAACTTTTGTTTTTCTTATGGGCGCCATATTGGATTTTTATTTCATTAAATAGCATTTTTTATGCGCTTTTCAACGATGTATCACAATCTGAAAAAATTCTATACTGAGGTAGCAACGTAATAGAAAAAACAGGTTTTTTAATGGTAGGCTATGAACAAAATTGGCAATTGTTCATAATATCTGTTTTCTCCTCATTAGAAAACCTGAACGCCATATTCTTATTTAAAATTATTAATACCTACTCTTAAAAAATAAACTAGTGAACCCAAAAAAATAACAAAAAGGAACTCTTATTGTGTTGTTACTTTGTTTATTGTTGTTGAGTTTCATTGTTAAGAGTTCCTTTTTGTTATTTTTTTGGGTTCACTAGTTTATTTAAGAGTAGGTATTAATAATTTTAAATAAGAATATGGCGTTAAGGTTTTCTAATGAGGAGAAAACAGATATTATGAACAATTGCCAATTTTGTTCATAGCCTACCATTAAAAAACCTGTTTTTCTATTATGTTGCTACCTCATTATAGAATTTTTTCAGATTGTGATACATCGTTGAAAAGCGCATAAAAAATGCTATTTAATGAAATAAAAATCCAATATGACGCCCATAAGAAAAACAAAAGTTAATGTGTCAGTCTCGAAAACAAGTGACGGTAGAAAAATTTTGCTATCACTATTAGATGTATTGTTAAAAAGTGTTCTAATAATGTACAAGTTTCCAACCTGCATAAATAATGCTTAAAAAGTTATGGAGGAAACAAAAAAAAGCAAACTTTCAGTTTTTTTAAAATTACTCAAAAACTATGGGTGCTACATAAAATTTGAAAACGGATTCGAAATGGCCATTAAAATCTGCAAAACTTTCCCCATTTAACCATCGTTCCATCTCCGTTAATAAGCGAGATAGCAATGCATCGGGCCTCAATCTGGGACACACTGTATATGGAAAACATGATAGTGTCTTTATGCACTGTTTTCTGAGTCTTCTGTCTTGTTCTTCGATCTTCGTCTTCTGTCTTCGTCTTCGTCTTCGTCTTCTGTCTTGGGAGTCCATCCTCTTGGGGAATGCTGCACTCCACTGCTTGGCTCGTTCATCTGGAATCTGCCAACATACCATTGGGACTTTGGTGGATCATTGCATTGGGAATTTCGGGTTTGGATCTCTGGATAGGATCAGCAGGGATCTATTTATGTTCAGGCTGTGAACATAAATCAGTGCGTATTAGTTAAAATTGAAACAGAGGATACCGCAGTATCCGACTATGAATTTTGACTTTGAAATTTCAGGACATAAGCTCATCATTCTTATTTTCTCCTCGCGTGTGGACAGCGAGAGGAGAGACTTCTCTATGGAACGTCTTTTGGAAAATAACTTGAATTTGGTAGTTTAACATTTGTCAAAGGAATTATGAGTCTTCGCTCTCTCTCGAGATTGAAAGGATTACAGGAATTTTGTGGAATATTTTCAGAAAGGTTATTGGCTTCAGAGGAACACTCTGTAAGCGGAATTGTCTGGTCAGGTGTTTGCTGGGAATCATTGGATCGAATAGAATTTTGGTCATTTACAAGTGGGGAAGGATCTGGATCATGAATGGAAATATCAGCATGCGAAGCTGCTTGCTGCGAACTGGTTTCCGGCCCTTCGGAAACGCTATCCTTTGTCAGCTTCGACGCAGGATGCCTTCTTACATTCGAGACAGCTACGCTGGCTGTATTAGGGATATGAATTTGGACTTGTACGGGAATTGGATCATTGGTATGCTCTGGACCATCATGAGGATCGTCCACTGAAGAGTCATCGGAATCTTCGTCTTCACTGGATGCGAATCCTACTTCCTCCGTTGGTTTCACAAGTCTCAGATCGTTCACATGTAATCGGGATAGATGTTGGTCTTTCTGGATAATATAAACCTCATTTGACACTTTCTCTGTCACCCTATGTGGCCCAGTCCACGATGGTATAAATGCCTGTTTGTCTTTACGCATATTTTTAGCCATAACTCTGTCTCCAACTTTTAGAACAATAGGAGTGACTGCTTCCTTAGGAGCGTATTTTTGTCTATACTGTTGTGAATTTTGACTTATATTTTGAACGTTAGCTGGTCTGGTTAATGTGGATTGTCTTTCTTGGAAATAGCTTTCTATCTGCCAGTCGCCGGCTTCTGCGAGTTCGTATCCTAAAACTGCGAAGCTCGGGGTATATCCTGTGGAAGCGTTCTTTCTAATTCTTAGATTGTAAAGCATCTGAACAATGTACATATCCCATGTGTCTGTTGCCTGATTGAACATATGAGATTTTAAAATTTTCTTGGCTTCTTGAACCTGCCTCTCTATTGGATTTGCTTGTTGCTGATAAATGGGCGTATAGAAATTTTGAATATGGTTGCGTTTATTAAACTGAGTATACCATCCACTTTGGAAATGTCCTCCTAGATCAGAGATGATAGTCTTCGGCAAGCCAAACCGAGATATCCAGTGCTCTTCCAGAAATCGGACTAAAGTTTTACCATTCACCTTTACGAAAGCTTGCGCTTCGGTCCACTTGGTAAATAAATCGACCGTCATGACTATAAATCGATTACCAGTGTCCTTAACGCGTTTGTATGGTCCCAATATATCCATACTGATCACCTCAAAAGGGTATTGAGGTTCATGACACCGTAATGGGGCTTCCGGCTGCACTTGTCGTCCTTTAACAGATTTGCACACTAAACAATTTTGAATATATTGGCCTACTAGCCTGGACATGTTGTTAAAATAATAAGTTCTAGATATGGTCCGAAAGGTTTCATCTCTTCCTGGATGGCCGACACCAGTCTTGTCGTGAAAATGTGAAATAGTTTCTTTGATCTTACGTTTAGGTACCACTAAATAAATTTTGTTTGAAATTAATCTCATAAGTATCCCATTTCTCACTTGATGAGTTGAGTAAAATTTCTGGTCTTTAACCGATCTCTCTTGTAAAGAACGTTTCGTAGAATCCTGTTGACTTTCGATAATAGATTGATAAAGTTCCAAATAATAATAATAAAGTCTTTATTGAGAAGCATGTATAACACACTAAATACATACATTCGCATAAGGCGAAGTCTAGCCAAGGCTACTCTACTCAACCTTAAACTAATAAAATATATATAAACATAATAAAAATAAGTAACTAAATCATATAAGTACACAAAACACATATGCTAATTAACAAAGTCCCAAAAGATATTACGTACCCGGATAACGGCATTTGATTAAGTAAAATGTAGGTATATTAAATAAAATAATATAAAGGAAGAAAAAAGAACATTAAATTAAATTAACTGAATTAAGAGTAGGTTAATTTTTATTTGCTTACGAAAATTGTCTACAGAAATACATTTTAGGACATCTTTTATGGTATTATAGATAATAACAGGGTTGTAAGAAAAAGATCTGCGAAACAGGGCTAAACGATATGATGGTAACGACAATTTATTTATATGCCTCAGATTTAAATCGTGAATATTATTCCTAAATATTATCTTTTTGCGAAGATACAATGGTGAAGAGGTACATAAAATGCGGTGAGTAAGCAAAGACATGTTATATTTGTAGACATTTTCAACTCGTAACCACCCAAGATCATTTAATTTTTTAGATGTATGATGAAATTTCCGAATGCGGTAGACAAAACGGCAACAACTGTTCTGTATTTTTTGCAACCGATTTTTCGTCACCGTATCTAAACAACTATAATATACGACGTTGCAATAGTGTAGTATGGGCAATACAAGTGATTCACAAAGTTTTTTCCTCAACTTAAAATTTATTATGCTTATATTGTTGTACAATAATTTTAAAGCAACGTAAGCTTTCTTTACTATTAAGTTCACGTGCTCTTTAAATCTCAGATTCTCATCATAAATGAGGCCTAAACTTTTTACTTTATTCACAACAGGTAGGTTTTTATCAGAAATTTTTAGGTTTATGTTCTCTTTTACAAAGTTACTATTTTTTTTATTACAGAAACATATTGCTACACATTTATCAGCATTTAATTTTAAGTTGTGATTTATGGAATACTGTTCAATGGCTTTTATATCGCGATTTATGTTGTCAGAAGTATTTCTTATGTCATGCGGAGCGAAAGAACATGTTAACTGTGTGTCGTCGGCATAACATTGAATTTTTGTATGCTTCACAGTATTAAAAATGTCGGCAGTATATATTAGAAATAATATAGGACCTAAAACAGATCCTTGAAAAACGCCAGAGGTAATTTTAGTAATATTTGAAAAGTCATCATCCAATTTCACAGTTTGATATCTGTTACATAAGTAGGACTCGAATAACTTAACGCATTTTTTCATTGAAACCGAAATAGTTGAGTTTCGCACATAGCAGGGAATGATCTAGAGTGTCAAATGCTTTTGAAAAGTCCAATAGCACCAATGTCGAAGCATTACCATCGTCTTAAGATTTCAAAATAGCATCTGTAACATTTGCCAATACACTTACAGTACTATGACCCTTTCGAAAGCCGGATTGTAAATGAGAAATTATATTATTGTCTATAACATATTTGGAAATTTGTGATTGTGATTTGTGAAATGGGTGATAGCCAAAATATTTTCTTTTGATTTGAATTTAGGCGGAAACATTCGCTCTTCATCGAGATGCTCCAAACTTGAATTTTGAGGATTTCTGCTGAGATAATCGGCCAAAAGATTTTCTTTGCCTGGACAGTGTTGAATTCTGAAAGAATATTCTTGTAACAACAACGACCATCTTGTGAACTTCGTTTTCTCATCTCGGTGCTTATCGAACCACAGGAGAGCCCTATTATCAGTCCGGACGATGAAAGGTTGTCTGCTAAGTAAATCTTATATCTCTTAACGTAAGTAACCACACTTAGACATTCTAGCTCGTTAATGTGATATTTTCTCTCTGTAGGAGACAAGGTATGACTTGCATATGATATAATATGTCTTTCACCTCCATCACCGAACTGATATAAAACTGCTGCCATGCCTAGTAGACTAGCATCCGTCTGAAGAATAAAAGTTTTGTCCAAATCTGGTCTATGAAGTTCCAAGGGTTCTGCTAAGATCTGCTTAATATTCATAAATGCGTTCTGGACCTCCTTTGTCCATTTATATCGGACGTCTTTCGAGAGTAGTCTGGTTAGCGGCTTGGTAATGATGGCTGCATTAGGGATATATTCCCTTACCCAGTTGCATAGACCGTGAAAACTCTGAAGTTGTCGTTTATTATTTCTTTCCTTTTCTTTTTTGGGATTTATTACCACATTCCTCGAGATTCCTATCAAAAAAATTCGATTTATCTAAAAAATATTCAAATTAACCAGTTTAAAACTGGGAAATAACCTCTACGCCGTTGACGTAATGTCAGAGGATCAGTTAGAGGGTGTTTTTTGACTACTAATAGGAATTAAATTAATACAAAAATACTGCGCTGACGTTTCGGAAACTATATCCGTTTCCTTTTAGAAGATTTAAAATTGTCGTTTATTGTTAGGAACAGGATAGTTCTAAAGCTGCAATTTATGTCTATCCAGTGGTCTAGTGTAGTGGTATCTAAAGTAATCTGATGTCCAAGATAGGTAATCTCATTAGTAGCGATTACACACTTATCCGGAGAAACCTTCAAGTTATGTAGCCGTAATCGTTCAAATATCAACCTGAGGTGCTCCACATGTTTTCCACATCTTTACTATAAATGATGATGTCGTCTAAATAGACTTTACAGAAATAATAATAATAATAATAATAATAAGGGTGCGAAATCGGACCGGCAACCTCCACGCGGTGCACCCTGGACAGAGAGGGGTAACCCTCTCTGACAAATGTCGGACGTGGGGTTTCAGGGCTAACCACCCTGAAACCCCCCGATTCTGGTTCCACAGACCCCAGAAATGGCCCCTCACAATCGACCCCAACCGGATGGGGGTCAGACAGATGGGAGGGGCCTCACCGGACGGTCTCAACGTTGCCGACCCACGCAATGAACATGGACGCTTTAGGTGGACGGAGGGATTAAGGGATGACCTGCTGACCTGCTACGAGAGCAGCGAACCTGAGCGCAGGGGATACATGGCGCGATTACACCGGTTGTGGTGCGATATGCACCCGGAGTATCGCGCCTTCTCTCAATAACATCTGAGAGATCAAGTATCCTTCCTGCGCAGAACAGGTTACGTAAGGGCACCTCGTCAGCGTGAGGAAGTGCCTGCCGCACTTCCACCGCGGCAAATACCAGTTGACGAGGAACATCCTCCTGAGTACACCGATATCGCTTTAAGGACGAGGGTTAACCTTAACACCAGTGTTAACCCAAAGCCACAAGACCTGGCAGGAATGGATTCGTTGATTAGTGAGGAGCTTCCAGAAGATGCCAACATCTGGCATATCAACAGCGCGGTGTACGCTGCCGCCAAGCAACTCGTCCCACAACAGCGCCTGGCAAGCGCAGTTGATAGAGTCGAGAAAGCTAAGCGGCGCGTACAGTCGCAGGTAGACCATTTACACCGAAGGTCCGGCGAGTGGCAGCCGGACTGAGACGCCAACACCACACTCTAAATCGCACAGTGCTGCAGACCATCAAGCAGCACTGTCTAGGTAGGACTCGAGCGCTTATGGCTATTAAGAAAACTTTGGTCAGGCGAATGCGGAGTTGTCGAGAATCCGCCAACTGTTGATAATGTCGAAGCCTTCTGGAAAGGAACCTACGAAGTCACGAGTCCATTCGATAATGACACTCCAGCTATAGCACACTTCGAGGCTCTCTGTCGTAGAGTCTTAGAAGAGCCAGATGAAGTGTGCTCGGCAATCAGTACGGAAGAGGTTCAACAAGCACTTGTTGGAACCAAGAACTTCGCTGCCCCGGGTCCAGATGGTATAAACAACTGGTGGTAGAAGAAGTTTCCTTCCACCCACCGCCATCTGGCCCGAGTTTTCAACTCATGGTTGAACGAGGGGCAGCAAATTCCGGACTGGTTTGTCGAGGGGCGAACTGTGCTAATCCCCAAAAAGGGGGATCTGTCTGACCCAAAAAATTATAGGCCGATTACCTGCCTCAACTCCTGCTACAAGTTATTTACTCGTATCTTGTATACCAGGATGTTGAGGTCTGTTGATCCGGTCTACCAACAGATAAACGAACAGTGTGGTGTCAAGAAGGGCCTGGCAGATTGCAAGGAAAACCTGCTGATAGACCGCTGTATTACACAGGATTCTGTGCAGTACAAGCGGAATCTATCAATGGCCTGGATTGATTATCGCAAGGCATTTGATACAACATCCCATGAGCTTGTGTTACACTTGCTCGGATGTCTTGCGGTACCAGCACCATTTAAAAACAATGCATATCAAGTGAGATGCATTGACCAACTGTTGCCGCTCTGGAGAACTCGCTTCACCATAACATCCGGTGCCGAGCGAGTTTCGACAGAGTTGGTGACATTTAAGAGAGGAGTGTTTCAGGGTGACTCTTTGAGTCCGCTCCTCTTCTGCATCTCACTGCTGCCGCTATCTGTTGGACTCCGCCAAACCCGCGGGTATCAGTGTGGACCACCCAGCAACCGGAGGCATAAGGTCACCCATCTATTTTATATGGATGACCTTAAACTCTATACCTCCGGAGAGCGAGAACTTCAAAATGCTCTCAGGGTGGTCGAGGAATTCACGCGGGCAATTGGAATGGAGTTTGGGTTGGACAAATGCGCAGTCGTCCACCTCAAGAGAGGACGATGCGGGGAATTCCACGAAGATGCGCAGCTCGCAGACGGAAGCATCCTACGACATTTGGATGCCGGAGAGACCTACACATACCTTGGGTGTGTAACAACGCCACTTCCAGGATGTGAACCAAATAAAGGATTCTCTCCGTGGCAAGTACAGACACCGACTCCGAAAGATCTGGTCATCAGAACTTTCGGGGAAGAACAAGGTGTCTGCCACTAATATGCTTGCCGTTCCGATTCTGCTCTACTCTTTTGGAGTAGTTAATTGGCGAGTAGATGAGCTGCGCCAATTGGACAGGGATACCCGCAAGATGATGAATATCCATAGGAGTATTCATCCTAGATCGTCCGTTCCTTGTGTGTACCTCCCACGTCAACGGGGGGGGGGCGAGGACTCTTGAGTCTGCATGGCAGAGTGGCACTAAGTATGGCATGTAATATCCTAAGGAGCTCGGATCCGCTCCTACGGTTAGTGAGAGATCATGAAACCGTGGGAGTTGGCGCTTTATTGTTTAAGGCAGCACAGAGGGCCGCAGATGAACTCGGTCTCGTGTTCGACTACAGGCGAGGAGGCAGGCGAGAGGCTGATGCAGAATCAGTTACTGAGCTTCCGCCGAATCGTCTGACAGCCCAAATTAAAGCTGCCGAACAGAGGAATCTGTTCAGGCAGCACGTCGATAAACCCCTGCATGGTGTTTTCTATAACAACATAGAAGCACTGGGTTTATCGACAGAGCTGACCTTCGCATTTTTAAGGTCAGCGGGGCTGAAGTCAGAGACCGAGGGATTCATTGTGGCCTGCCAAGATGGTGTTATTAACACATTGGTCTATCGGAGTCGCGTCATGGGTGTAGATGTTCCTGATATCAACTGCAGGACCTGCCGTCAGGCGCCGGAGTCGCTCATGCATCTATTATCTGCATGTCCGATTTGTGCGACTTCGGCCTACATCCAACGACATAACGCGGTTTTACGAGTGCTTTACTACCATCTTCGGCACTCGTACAAGATAGACCAAACACCAGTGCTGCCTTACGTCCCCGGAGATATCGAGTCCGTTGTCGAGAACGAGAAATGCCGGATTTACTGGAACTACTCGTTCCCGACCGTCAGGCGAATTCAAGCCAATAAGCCTGACATAGTCCTCCTCGACCATCAGACCAAGGTGATGTATGTCATCGAGTTCTCAGCACCTGCTGAGACAAACATCGCCTTGAAGGAGGAGAAGAAACGGACTAAATACAGAGATCTCCGGTACGAGCTCCAAGTGCTATACCCAGGCTACTCTGTCAAGATGGTCGTCCTGATAATCGGTGTACTCGGAGGTATGAAGCCCACGCTGCTCTCCGCATTAAATACCATGTCTGCCTGCCAAACATCGGCAGAATGGTTGGCTGGTCAAATGCAGAAAGCGGTCATCCTGGGATCCCTCCGTCTACTTAGGGCACACGAGTCTGGAATCTACAGTGACTAACCCTGCGGGATGTGGGGAGTTGCTGTAGATTATTCGCTGGCGCTCTCTCTGTGTGGTGTCGGAGGCCACAGGGAGACTGTCCAGCACTTTCTTTCGGAAACGAAAAAAAAAAAAAAAAATTGTCTTTATTTTGTATTATAAATATTACAATACAATGTATTAGAACAGGGCGAAGTCTAGCCAAGCTACTCCACTTAACCCCA
The DNA here is from genome assembly GCA_963680705.1 of Rhagium mordax. Lineage (NCBI taxonomy): Eukaryota > Metazoa > Arthropoda > Insecta > Coleoptera > Cerambycidae > Rhagium > Rhagium mordax. The sequence continues at coordinate 59,719,163 of OY796656.1, forward strand.
GTAATAATAATATATTAAAAAAACAGTAATGATAAATACATAATTTATATTTGCATGTTCAGAAATAGAACATCAATAAATATATTAGATAATTTTGTTATTATTGGGCCATATAAGGCTTGAATAAGGTTGTTTATAGACAACAAGTCTCGAATAAAGAGAGGTAGAGTATTTTATAAGAAAACATGAAAATGTAGGCGGCATTAATTTTAGAAATTTGTTTTTTATGGTTACATATGACAGTTTATTAATTATAAAATGTAGGTTCAAGTAAATCACTTTATTTTGCGAGAAATCGTTCACCTGAAGAGCTTGTAAGAGCGAAAGAATATGTACATCTTCTTGTGGACTTCGTTTTTTAATTGTTGACCATAATGAAGGAATTTTTTGTGGTAAGTTAAAAAAAAATTTTTTAATAATTTGTTTTCAGACGTTTTGAATTTTATGATATTTAATCCAGTATTCATCATGTACCTATTAAAGAAAGTCCAATGAATTTAATAAAAGTGTGTTTAGAGATGAAACATCAATATAAGTATATCTGTTTGGATATGTTTGTTGTTATTATGCTTGTATAAAGCCTAAACAAAGTCATTTAAAAACAATGCATATCAAGCAAAGAAAGAGAATTGTGAAATATAATAATAATAATATAAAAAGACCATACAAATTCATTATACTATAAATGTATAACAAAAATAAAAATTAAATAAAAAAAACCAAAATAGAACATCACACACACACAGTCAATAATTTGAATATTTATGAATTCAAGAAGAATGTTTTAACATGTTTACGAAAACTGTCTAAAGATAATTTTTTCAGATCACCACTAAGGCTGTTGGACAGCACAGTGGCACTATAAGTAAAAGATCTCGTAAACATAGTTGAGTGAAAACGTGGCAACGATAATTTGTTGCTATATCTGGTATCTAGTTGATGGACATTATGTCTAAAAGATAGTTTTTCTCGCAGGTAAGGAGGTGAAGAGGTATTGAGAAGACGATGAATGAAAACAGAAAAATGGTAATTGAATAAATTTTCGATTTTAAGCCAGCCAAGTTCTTTTATTTTTGCTGATACTCTGTCATATTTTTTTAAACCAAAAACAAATCTACAACAAGAGTTTTGGATTTTTTGCAATCTATACTATACTGTGAGGAGAAATGATGCAAATATCCTGTTAGAACATCTTTGGCCATGAATTTTTGGAATGTGGACGGAGCAGTCTTCAAGCCGAACGGCATAACATTGAATTGATAGACAGCTCCATCATGATTAGTAAACGCTGTGTAAATTTTGGAGGAATCATCTAAAGGAATTTGCCAATATCCGCTCTTCAAATCAAGTAGAGTAAATACTGTAGCTTTCCCCAGGTCTTTGATACTTTCATAGATTTTTGGTAAAACTGATGCTTCGTCAAGCGTGACTTCGTTTAATCTACGATAGTCGATACAGAAACGTGGTTTCTTAGCTTGTCTCTCAATGATGACTGGGGGTGAACTATATGGTGATGTACTTGATTCGATAACACCTGCTTTTAACATTTCCTCTATACTGATCATACATGATCTTCTTTTTACTAGGCGACATGGGATATGGCTTTACATTGAATGGACGATGGTCCTTAACAATAATTTTGTGTTTAACACTTACGGTGGTTGCTTGAGTCAATTCCACCGTAAATAGATCAGAAAATTCTTCGAAAAGTGGTTTGAAAATTGAGTTAGAAATTTTGAGAGTGTCCGGCAATTCTTCATTAGATGCTCTATCAGTTGCCTGATTCCAGAACATGGTTATACGTCTGTCTATTCCCACATACACACATTTCCTATGATAGTCAAACACGACATGTTGAGAATAAAGGAATGTAGCTCCTAATATGATTCCTTCGTTCAGTTCTTCGATAACTTGAAATGGTACATGGAAACGAACATCCGATATAAAGATGTCTAGAGAAGTAGTGCCTTGCGAATCAATAACTTGATCGCCACAAGCGAGAGCAAAAGTTTGAGGATCTGATAGATTATTCATCGATGAGAGAAATTGCGGATGAATGATATTCCTTGTAGCACCGGTATCAAGAAGTGCGTGCACAAGTTTATTATTAACGATAATTTTGATTCGAGGCAAAGGATAAAAATTTGATAAATAGTTGATGGCTTCGGGTAGGATGATAGATTGAAAGTTGGCAGGGTCTTTGGCATATTCTGGGTATTCTGACGTCAGGTCAGGTAAGTGGTCAAATGGGTTTATGGTTTTGGATAGGTCTATTGACGACGAGGCGTGCTCGTAGGGCCGACTGGAGGGGGATTGCGGGAATTGCCCTGTTCTCGAACCCCTGAGAAGTTTCCCTGTTGTCGTCTTTTATAAGGATTGTTTGGACATTCGGAATGGTAATGCCATTGGACATCAGGACAAAATCGACATGAAGTAGGAGGTATTTTCTGATTGTTGGAATTTGGACGGAATTGATTGCTAGAGGTTGCCTGCTCTTGGAAATGGACTTGTCGATTCCTGACGTCTTGTGATTCTCTATTTGTATTCTCACTGAGGGAATTTTGCCAAACACGGCCATTATAGGAGTTGCCAGAAGATGGTTGATTATAATTTTGATTTGATTTTGTCTTGGATTTGGATTCGTGTGAACGCGCCGCAGATCCTTCATCAGCTATATCTCTCTCTACCATAGATGCTATAGATACAAGTGATTCAGTGTTGAAAATATGTGTTCCGCGTAAGCGAGAACGTATCTCCGGTCTGAGTTGGTCCAGTATGATACTGGCCTTCAGAGCTTCCGGTTTGAAGGGGTCGACCCTATTGAAAAGACATATTTTCTTGGTAATGAATACCACTGAAGAATCACCTGCATGCTGCATCTCTCCATAAAGTTTTGTGATTGCCTGAGTGTAGATATCGCCTGAATCGAATCTATTGCGGAAATGTTCAATGAATACTTCGTATGAAGTAATGAGGGTTCTATATTGATCGAACCATTTTCGGGCTTCTCCTTTGAGTTGTTCTGTTATCAGATAGAATTTATCGGTATTGTTGGTAATTCTTGCCCTATGGCATTTACAAAAGTTTGTGACATCTTGGCAAATAGATCTTCCATCGATGGAGGATTATCAGGGGACCTCGACGAGGGAGAAACATTACTGATCGGTTCCGGCCGCCTCTCCGGCACTACGGAGGAATCTTCCATCAACCCGGTCTCTTGCTCGTAAAAGCCACTAGGGGTCAAAGATATCAAAGGATTGTCGTTCATGACTACGATTCTTGCAAGAGATGAGGTCAACCGAAGCACAGCCCCACGTTGGGCGCCATATCAACGTTTAATAACTAAACTAATAAGGCTGTGTCAACGTTTAGCTAACCATTCGTTATAACCAGTGATAGTTGGAGGGAACGACCGATATTCGTATTAAGTCAACCAATCGCTGTCACAACATCTGATTTAACTCTTGGCCGTTGAATTCAACGTAGGTCGTGACGAGCTTTTAATATATCGATGTCTCGACATCGATAGATTAACGGTAACCGTCGACAATGAATGCTTCCTCGTATACAGGTTTCGCAACTTCCTGAACTAAAGATACAACACTAGATAGACACTATGCACAATACACAATTCACTTGTGACTCCTGCCCAGACAGGACTTGTTCGTTCACTTTCCTTTGGCTTCAGCCGAAGGGTCAAACCGACGCAATTGCGAGGGTCGTAAGTTATGGGGTTAACACAAATACCAGACTAATACTAGAATGCAATAAAAGAAGACATAGGTAATAAATAAAGATATATATTAAATAATCATCATTACACATATAGAGCCTCACCTAGCAAGGTCTACCACCATAACCACGATACCCCCACAAGGGGTCAGCGACCGCGACGGCCGCGCTTAAATAAAAATGATCGATTGCCGAAAGAGAATTATTACATGGACGTGACTGGCAATTTAGTGAGTGGGTTTTATAGATATACTGCTAGAAATATATACTAGAAATTTAAGGTAATATTCTCCAAAAGGGGTATATGCCGTTAGACGTCTGTGGATATTTCGGAAAAGGGAAATCTCTTCGAATGCTATCTCACGAGGCGGTCACCTGGTAATAATGGGGGAATGCCCCGGTACCCGTGCGTACCGCACTGGGGCTTATCCCGGCCTAAATTAATCAAAAATACCCTAATTCTATTTTACGAGATCATTGGGAGGTCTGCCACTATATATATGAAAATGATCCGAGACCACTTCACATCGCCACGTGGCATCGGAAAATCTCGCAATTTCACTTTTTAAGTCAGTTCCTAAAATTTCAAAATGGTGCTATCAGACACGATCCCGGTAGAGACGACGACCAATGGGTAGGCGAGGCCAGCTCAACCATCCTTGGAAGCCGTAGGTCACGGACTCACGAGGAATTCCAGAACGCGAGGGTAGAGTGAACCTATACTTCCGTAGGCCAGTGCGACCACGAAGGTGGATCAGTCTATGGTAGATCTGATCAAGAGCTACCGATCTACGGTAGATTCACTCTCGTGCCGATGTGGACTCTTTCCTCGTGATCTGTTAGACCGGCTTATGACAATGATCATCTGCGCTATGATCATTGTTGTTGCACAGTCCGTCCTTCGAGGAATCGGTACTGGCTGAGGATAATGCATATCCTTGGTCGTCTCTACATGCTGCATCGTGCCTGGATGCGTTCGTTCAAACATGGGATAATGGCCGAAAAAGATAAAGGGAATTTTGGAAAGTGTACTGAAAATCGTCTTATAAATTTTATAAAAAATCCTGATATGCACGGAATCATGCATATCAGGCAAAAAGATGGAATTTTGGGGTTTAGGTACTGTAGTGAAAATTGAGATACTGCTTCTCCTGAGTACGTTAACATGTACAACTCCCTCACATCCGCTTCGGAAGCTTGAAACCTTCCTTCTTCAAGCCAGTCTACCCTATTACGGATGAGTGCGGCAATCAGGCCTGGGTAGATGTACCGCCTTCTCGTACCTCTACCACGGGCTCTATTTCTGGGATGGCGATTTCCCTCCCCATCACCCCTGGACCTTAGGTGATGTGTAGCTAGGTTGTAAATGTGATCTACGTGAGCTTGGGGGACTTTTCCCTTTAGCTCCCTAGCATACTGGAGGGCATCCCGCAGAAGCTTAACTGCATCTGCAGAAGCTTGCGACAAAGCTTTCTGGGGCCTTTGATGCGCCAGGGCCGCTTCTACTGTCGCGTCGGCCCACTCAGTGTTTTCCTGAGTTGTGTATGAGTCGACAGCTTCTTCTACCACTATCTCTGGGATCTGAATTGCAGGCAGTGGTTGAGGCAATACCTCGTCGGGCAGAGGAAATCGAAACTCTGCCTCGACAGCCTCTAGCCGTTCTTCGACGGCTGGCGGTGATTCGACGGGGACTACATCTCTAAGATGCTCGTTCCTCATCCGCTTGTAGGCCGCTTCTCGGCGTTTATCTGATATCTGCTTGCAGGTCTTACCTACAAGCACCTCCGCCATCTTTTTGGCTATGAACCTGTCACACCGATACCTCACCTCCATGTCTAGCATCAGGTCAAGATCTTCACGGGAGAAGATCCTGCCCGCTGCCGCGACAGGAGGCCAGCGTTCACGCCCGGCGGTATCGGCCTGGGCCCTGGCAATATTTCTCGTGGGTGAGCCTGCCTTTGGTGGGTTGCCAGTCCACCTCGGGCTTTAAACACGCCCCCGCAAATTTCGCACCGGACTCCACCGGCCGGGGGCATGCGCATTCCGGTGCACTTCGGAATGTGGCATTGAGCTGCATGCTTTCCGGAGTATACCTTGTGACAGCTCGTGCACGCGTATTTTATGCTCACTCGTAGTGATACTCCTTGAGATGGCTAATCTCATCCTCTAAACTCATATGCCTGAAATTACGTGTGCCTTGGAGACAAAGGTCACACGCCCGCTCCTTGTAAGGCAGCGGTATCGTACCAAACTCCAATCCTCTCAGCGCCGGTCCGTCATCAGCGCCGCCCACTTCAGCAAGTTGGAGGGGGGCGCCATCCCCCCCACCCTCCGAGGCTCGTATATAGCCCCGTAGAGGTAGCTAGCCTATACTGTTTTCTCCCAGGTGGGCCGGCGATTAGCTCAGTGGTCGCGAATCTCTCACTTTCGCGACCACCTACCCAACTCCCGGGTGGACAACATCCGGACCCTGCCGGCGTACCCCGACTGGGAATGTTGCCCAGTGGTGCTAACCGCTGCCTGGGATCACAGCAAGTTAAGAGAGTCATAGTTACTCCCAGTTACTTCCAGGGGTTTATCGAGATTCCTCTGTTCGGCAGCTTTAATTTGGGCTGTCAGACGATTCGGCGGAAGCTCAGTAACTGATTCTGCATCAGCACCTCGCCTGCCTCCTCGCCTGTAGTCGAACACGAGACCGAGTTCATCTGCGGCCCTATGTGCTGCCTTAGTGACGTTGTTCCACACCCAGGTATGTGTAGGTCTCTCCGGCATCCAAATGTCGTAGGATGCTTCCGTCTGCGAGCTGCGCATCTTCGTGGAATTCCCCGCATCGTCCACTCTTGAGGTGGACGACTGCACATTTCTCCAACCCAAACTCCATTCCAATTGCCCGCGTGTATTCCTCGACCAACCTGAGAGCATTTATAAGTTCTCGCTCTCCGGAGGTATAGAGTTTAAGGTCATCCATATAAAATAGATGGTTGACCTGATGCCTCCGGTTGCTGGGTGGCCCACACTGACACCCGCGGGTTTGGCGGAGTCCAACAGACAGCGGCAGCAGTGAGATGCAGAAGAGGAGCGGACTCAAAGAGTCACCCTGAAACACTCCTCTCTTAAATGTCACCAACTCTGTCGAAACTCGCTCGGCACCGGATGTTAAGGTGAAGCGAGTTCTCCAGAGCGGCAACAGTTGTTCAATGCATCTCACTAGTGGTGCTGGTAACGCAAGACATCCGAGCAAGTGTGTGGCGGAACTTGCTATAGTATCTTTTACCTACATGTTAATGTTAATCTTTGTTATTTAGTATTTTTAACGTTTCTATAATAACCAAAAAAGTTGAGGTGGTTGACAGAACTATCACCTTAAAATAGACAATTGTTGACAAACCACATAAACTGAAATTCTATTTTCTGATTTAACAAATTCCCTAACATGATCCTTAGATTCTTGGATCTGATAGGTTGAGCGAAGGAAGTCAAATAACAAGAAGGCCTGGAAAAGAAACAAAATTGGAGTATCAAGGCAACGAAGAATAATTAATATCAGATATCAGAATAAGATACACGAAAAAAGAAGAACTTATATTTGTATATACAAATTTATAATTGTCGACATTTTATTATTAAATTAAACATTTAAAAAGTATGACTTATTTACAGTTATAATATGGCAAAATAATAAGGAACCCCTGCCATAAAGTGTAACAAAAGCTCATGGGATGTTGTATCAAATGCCTTGCGATAATCAATCCAGGCCATTGATAGATTCCGCTTGTATTGCACAGAATCCTGTGTAATACAGCGGTCTATCAGCAGGTTTTCCTTGCAACTTGCCAGGCCTTTCTTGGCACCACGCTGTTCGTTTATCTGTTGGTAGACCGGATCAACAGACCCCAACATCCTGGTATACAAGATACGAGTAAATAACTTGTAGCAGGAGTTGAGGCAGGTAATCGGTCTATAATTTTTTGGGTCAAACATTTCCCTATTTTGGGGATTAGCACAGTTCGCCCCTCGACAAACCAGTCCGGAATTTGCTGCCCCTCGTTCAACCATTAGTTGAAAACTTGGGCCAGATGGCGGTGGGTGGAAGGAAACTTCTTCCACCACCAGTTGTTTATACCATCAGGACCCGGGGCAACGAAGTGCTTTTTGAACCTCTTCCGTACTGATTGCCGGGCACACTTCGTCTGGCTCTTCTAAGACTCTACGACAGAGAACTCGAAGTGTGCTAGCTGGAGTGTCATTATCTAATGGACTCGCGACTTCGTAGATTCTTTTCCAGAAGGCTTCGACATTATCAACAGTCGGCGGATTTTCGAGAACACGCTGTGGCTCTTGAAACAGGCGAGACGGGTTTGTTTGAAACAATTTTTTTTGTTTCAAACTCCGCATTCGCCTGACCTAACTTTTCTTAATAGCCATAAGCGCTCGAATCCTATCTAGACAGTGTTGCTTGATGGTCTGCAGCACTATGCGATTTAGAGCGTGGTGTTGGCGTAAATGGTCTACCTGCGACTACATAATCCACCACACTCTGGATTCGAGAAGCGTGTTGCCTTGCCGATCGAATTTTAGCTTCGATCTTCTGTACGCGCCGCTTAGCTTTCTCGACCCTCTCAACTGCGCTTGCCAGGCGCTATTGTGGGACGAGTTGCTTGGCGGCAGCGTACACCGCGCTGTTGATCTGCCAGATGTTGGCATCTTCTGGAAGCTCCTCACTAATCAGCGAATCCATTCGTGCCAGGTCTTGTGGCTTTGGGTTAACCCTGGTGTTAAGGTTAACCCTCGTCCTTAAAGCGATATCGGTGTACTCAGGAGGATGTTCCTCGTCAGCTGGTATTTGCCGCGGTGGAAGTGCGGCAGGCATTTCCTCACGCTGACGAGGTGCCCTTACGTAACCTGTTCTGCGCAGGAAGGATACTTGATCTCTCAGATTTTGTTGAGAGAAGGCGCGATACTCCGGGTGCATATCGCACCACAACCGGTATAATCGCGCCATGTATTGCAGCGACACTTCAAATTGTATTGGCCCAATCAAAAGTGCAACTTAACAATTAGCTCCAGCTAGCTACAGCGAGGTAGTGAATTCGGTGAAGCCTTGTTTAAATACTGAGATTATATTAAAAGCAATAGATGGGCGCCAGAGTATTTTTAACTAAATACACAAAAGTTTAATTAAACACAATTGGGTATTTACTACACATAAATTAGAAAGAACAAAAGATTAGATTTAACAAGTTTAGTTTTACAAATTCTGTACAAATAAAAGTTAACAAATATAATTGAAATAATGACAATGTGAAAAAAAATAGAATAACATTTATGACTTTACAAATTTCTCTGTCTGTCTGTTCTGTTGTAAAGGCTTACTCGACGGAATGAAGTGAGACGGAAGGGGTTCTCCTGAGATCGATGAATCCTACGAGTACTCGAGGTGATGAAAGGTTGTGAGATCCTGTCTCCACACTCCTACTCAATCCAGAGTGTCCAGGTTCCAACCAAATTTGTGATTTTTCGGGAACACCCAATATCTCCTTACTTCAGTGGTGGTTAACTCGGTACAGATTTCCAGTGAGTCGAATTTCCAGAAAGCCAGATGTCATGAAATAAATACAGAACGGTTGAGAAAAGAACAGAGAAATTAACACTAGGTTGAAAATTCTTTCAACTAGGGGTAGATAAAATTTACAAAGTTTAGGCAATATAGTTAAATTACTACAAGTCACAAAATTAATAGTTCTTAATATTACAAAAAAATTGGCAAAATGACACAACAAAATATTAGAATTTGTAAAAGGACTAAAATTACGTAAAAATATGGTATCTGACACCAATTACTAAAAAATGAATTATTAACAGAATAAGGCTAGAATTTGAATGCAAAAATTTATTAAAGTGGCAAATTTCACTATCCGTTCATTAACCAATAATCTAACTTGATTAACTTATCCTATAGGTTAAAAACCATGAGGAGACTGTACTTTTTTCAAGGACTATAATTTAAGGTAAGATTATCGAACAATAAAAGTTTAGGAACGTTAATGAAATGATAACTTTAAAAATTCAGATATTTAATATTAACAACACAATAATTAGTAACAATAATATTGAATTAAATTCGAAATTTTAACACAAATAAAAGATTTCAAGTAAATCTTTTATTAATAATTGAACGGTAAAGATAGCAAAATTTAATATATGAAATAACGACAATAAAGAGAACAAAGGTCTTTCGCTTTTCGACGAAAAAAAATTATGACTTATGCCTAATTCAAAATGGCAGAAAATGCTTAAAACCAAGGTAATTAATTAATTATACACTCTTGTAACTTACACGATAATTACGGAATGAACTTATAATAATAATTTGTCAATAATAAATTAATTGTATATGACGTGAATATGATGAAAAAAAGGAAACCAGAAAATCGGACTTCTGTCACATCCGAAGCAAGTGATCAAATGTACTACAAATTGATTAATTCAAAGAGAATAAAAAAATACTATAGATCACTTACCTCGTTTGCTTTGGAAGTTCCTGGACAGAAATCTGTAGCTTTGGACAGTAAATAAATTCGGCAAAAAGCCAAGTCTCAGATGGACTTTCTTACTATCCCAAAATCAGTTTAATCTCCTTTTTTCCAGCTCATATGGATCACAGTAGAAGAACCTAATAACAATAAAAATCCACACAGTAAATGTTCTATGCACGAAATACGATAATCTGCAAGTTTCACTTACAGCGATAATTTATACAATTTAAATATTGTATAACACGTGTCAATTACTAAAATTGAGCCACGAACAACGTCTACTTTAGACAAGATACGGTAAAACGGAAATGGGAATACCCATCCACGTGTTTAAAAAACAGTGCTACTAGGTAATTATCTGAAATTAATCCAAAATATGGAAATAATACGAAATACAGTAATTATTCTGACAAATTATTATTTTTATTATTGCACAATAACTAAAGCAAGAAATCAAAAGCAAAATTTTATAAATAAGCGGTATTTCAAGAATGTACAACTTACCCCAATGAAATTCGAACGGCAAAAGACAATTTCTCTCGCCTGAAACAAGGCTCGACCACCGCGTTGAACCGCTGTGGCGTTTTTTGTTGCATTTTTTCTACCACATACCGATCGTGTACGCATATACAGGGTTATCCAGTATTGAGAAATCGTATTTTAATACGCAAAATAGAAATTATAATCTGCTGTAACGAATTACAACTTAAATCGTTACACACCCTCTCAACTCCGGTAAAAAAATTTTGAAACTCTCGGAGTTTAAAAATTTTTCCTGTCAACACCCTGTATAGTGGCAAATAAAAGTTAGTGATTGAAAAGCGGAAGAAGAAAGATAAAAATTAAAACGAAAAACATATAGAAATTGTATTCTCCTTGAAAATAAAAACAAGAGATAGATACCGGAAAGATAACTTCTGAACCATAAAGCGCTATAATTTGTTTGAACTTTAACGACACATTATCGCGATCGTCACTAATCAAAGAAAAAGTAATATACATATTTAAAAGTTATATCAGGTACACCATAAAGAGTTCTAACAATAGCGTTGTTCTCTAAGCTCCCGAATTTACAAACTAAAGCGCCAAACACAATCATTCCGCGGTCAACCGGTAAAGATAAATCTTAAGAGGCAAACGGTATTTCCAAATTCGATATTTAACTCGCAGTTAATAAAATGGAATTGTACCAACTCAAGATCAGAGATAAAGTGTCAACACTACAGAACTATTTGCGCTAGGATACTTCCGAATCGTAAACTACAAATACAGAGAGACAGACAGAAACAAATGTTTTAAATTATCTGCTATTACCGTACCATGTTCAAAATACTAACGGTAAACTTAAAAATTCGGTAATCAAGAACATGCAGCACCAGGCAATAACAAACGTTAATAAAACATATGTTATTCGATAGGTATATATGGCACAGAAAGAAAAGAAAAGAAATTGTGTTATAAATTAACAACAACAACAAACGGTAAGATAAATACGGTACGGTAAGAGAAAAGGAAAAGAAATCGGTTACAACGTTGTTATGTTGTTTAAAAGCATCACACTGAGTCATTCACGAGAAGTATGTCATGTCCCTCCCACAGGAACAAATGATACACCCAACTCGGACATGACCAGTGGAAAAATGATAAAGTGGCCCGCCCTGCAACCCTTGGAACTAATAGTATCGAAAAAGAAGATAGAGTGATACTACTCATTCCAGCCAGAAAAAAGAAAAGAAGGTACGAGAGAACAAATAAAACCCTATGTATCGGTTTCATCGGAATCAGAGGAGCTTTCTGGTCCTGAGTCATCGTCAGAGTCTAAATTAGTGTGATCTGATTTAAGGTCTTTGATATGCCAATTTCCTAGGTCATTATTATCCACATCCTTAAGATTATATACGAGATTCGATATTACTTTAGCTACAATACACGGTATATACTTGGCTGCCAGTTTTGCCGAATAGTCATTAGGTTTACTGGAAAGAGTATAATTTTTTTTCCAAACTCTATCACCGACATTAAACCGAAGGGAACGTTTACGCAAGTTATACTGATTAGCATTAGTGAGGTAAGCTTGATATAATTTTTTCCGAATATCAACATGTAATTTTGGTAACTCTTGCAGACCTTCAATTAACTGATTTTTACTTTGAATGGTTATGACATTATCAGCGTTATCTGAAATTTTCCCATAATAGTCTCCTGTTAACGGAATATTTCGGCCAAAATTTAAAAAAGCAGGAGAATATCCAGTTACCTCATGTTTTGCCAATCGGATAGCTTGTCCAACTTTAAAAATCGAGGTATCCCACGTCTTGTGGTTACCGTGAATATACGAACGTAAGGCAGTCACAATTATGCGATTTATTCGTTCCGTATGGTTAATCTGAGCGTGATATCTGGCATTATACCAGACTTTCTGAACTTTGTAGTCCTCCATGAACTTCTTGAATTCGCGACTTACAAATTGACTACCATTATCGCACGCAAAAATTTGTGGGCAACCGTATATAAGGGAAAACTTGATTTTCTAAAAACTTAATGATACCTTTGGATGTGGCTTTTGCCATAGGATGTACCAAGACAAATTTGGTAAACCAATCTACCACAACGAGTAGATACTGGTTACCATTTTTAGAACGCGGATAAGGTCCTAATAAATCGGCGGAAAGTAACTGAAACGGAAAATTTATATTTTTATAGGCACCCATTAAACCAGGTCGCGGTAAATTTGGACTTTTATTGGCAGCACATACTGCACATTTTTTTACATAACGATACACATCTCTGCGAAGACCAGGCCAGTAATACAACTCTAAGATACGAGATAAGGTTTTCGAAATTCCGAAATGTCCTGCGGTTTCAGCGTCATGATATAACTTAAAAATTTCGAGACGATTAGCGGTAGGAACAATTAACTTCCAATTAGACAGATTGCCAATTAACGGATTATGGTGAAAAACATGTTTGTAAAGTAGGTAATTTTCAACACGAAATGAAGGATAAGATTCAGGCGATTCTTGAACTTTTTTTAGCATTTTCAGGTACCATATATCTAGCTTAAAGGTAGTGACATCTAAAACAGCTGTTTCCGGCACAGCACGTGACAAAGCATCTGCGACAACATTAAGAGAACCTTTTCTATGAACAATGTCAAAGTCGTATTGTGATAGCTTAACTGCCCATCTAGCTAAACGTCCAGAAGGGTTAGAGAGGTTATGTAGCCAAATCAAAGAAGCATGGACGGTTTCGACCTTAAAGTGAGTACCCTCAATGTATTTCCGGTAGGTTTCAATGCCAACCAGACAAGCATATAACTCCTTTTCGCTAGTAGTGTACTTACGTTGACACTTGTTCAAAGTTTTACTACCATAGGCAATGGGATGTTCAATACCATCGCATTCCTGATATAAAATAAAGCCTATTCCGGTATTAGATGCGTCACACTGTATCACAAACGGTTTTGAGAAATCAGGGCTCGCTAAAATAGGAGCAGACGTTAATTTAGTTTTAATTTCCTGAAAAGCTTTATCTGCTTCCGCAGTCCAAGAAATAGCTTGACCTTTTTTCCTACCATGTAATAAGTCGGTAATTGGCGAACATAGAGACGAAAAATCTTTAATAAATCTACGGTACCAACCTACTAAACCAACAAGTCTTTTAATTTCCGTAGTAGTTTTCGGAATCGGATAATTGACAATAGCGTCTACTTTTGATGGATCGGTACGTAATCCTTCACCATCAACCACAAATCCAAGATACATAAGAGATGAACGACAAAATTCGCTCTTTTTTAAGTTAATTGTCAAGTTAGCTGACTTAAGACGATAATTAACCTTTTTTAAAACTTCAATATGAGTAGCAAAGTCTGGTGTCGATATGATTATATCATCAAGATATACAAACACAAAAGGCTCTAAAGAAGGGTCAATGACTTGATCCATCAGCCTAACCATAGTTTTTGGGCTATTAGAAAGACCAAATGGCATTACACAATATTCAAACAGTCCTCTACCAGGAACAGCAAAGACGGTTTTCGGCCGCGAGGGATTTTCAAGAGGTATTTGGTTAAAAGCATGACGAAGATCAATAGAACTAAGATACTGAGCGTCACGTAACTTGCTCAAAATATTGTCATGGGATAAGCATCATCTACCGTTACTTGATTCAATTTCCGACCATCAAAACATACGCGATATTCACCCGGCTCTTTTTTTGCAACTAGCCACAAAGGACTACACCAGGGAGACTGTGAGGGTTGAATAATTTTGAGCTTGAGCATCTCATCGATTTCACGGTTCAAGTGGGTCTGCATCGCAGGCGATAACGGGTATTGCCGTTGTTTGATAGGTTTGCTATCCCCCGTATCAATGCAGTGAGTAATCAGATGAGTGCGGCCAAGCTTATTGCTCGGAGCAATTGACTCAAAAAGTTCTACCACGGACTGAAGCATAGTTTTCTGATCTGGTGACAGATCAGTAAACGGTTGTATAGTGTTAACGGTACATAAGGTAGATGCCTGTGAAATATACGTTAAATTGCTAAAATTGACCCTGATTGCAAATATTTCGAGAAAATCTACCCCTAAAATAAGGGTATGCGTTAAAGACGGAATGACTAAAATTTTTAAACGTTTCGACACATTTTTAAGAAAAATATCAACACTTACATAACCAAAAAACCTCCTGAACACTTCCATCAGCAGTAGTGACACGTAAAGTTTTGTCATACTGTATAGGAATATTCAAAGTTTTCAATATCGACATACCAGACGGAGCCTAAAATTGAAGAATTGCTACCGCTATCGATTAACGCAAGAATTGACGTATTTAAAATATTTACATAAAGATACGGACGAGAGTCGTTAGGTTTCTTGACAAATATAGGGTTCATACTATTAACAGACTTACTAGATACATAAAATTTTTTTACAGTGTCTACCCATTTCAACCAATCTAAACGAGAAGTCTTTATTTTGACTGGTTTTTGTGCTTTCCGCGGTTCTTGGCGGGTTCTTTTCGTTGATTGGTGTTGGAATTTTGTGACATGGGTTGACTGGTTTCTGGACTTGTTCCATGGTGACGGTGTCCAGATTTCCACCACCTTGGAGCCCGTTTTTTGAACGACACCCTGTACACGCAGGTTTCGTAACATTCTTTTTCTCACAACCATAACAAAAAATAGTTCGTGGTTGACGACAATTACTATACGAATGTCCAACCCTGTCACAATTCCAGCACTTCATCGCCGAAACGGTAGCTATGTTTGAATTTTTTGATATTCCCCGAGGAACATTCGAATTCAAACTAGACGACGCACAACTCAAGTCCGGTTCTAACAAACCAAATGATTTAGAAGGTGGATGTTTATATCGTTCAGACCAAGTTTGTGACTCCTCAAGCAATTTACATAAATCGGTAAGTTCATCGATAGTTTGTGGTTTTTCCAAAGCTAAACGGGATATATAATAAGGCAAAAGATTTCTACGAATTTTATTGACTCTAGTTAATTCATCCGGAGGGTTAGTTAATCTATTAAATAGGCTTTGCATAGCAGAGATGTAAATAACAATCCGTTCGTCCGGACTTTGAGTTCGATTATTTATCTCACTCCACAAATCATCCTCATAATAATATGGAAGAAAGTCTTCCCGTAATTTCTTAACTAAGTCATCCCAAGTTTCAACCTTATTTTTAACATTAATAAACCATGTCCATGCGGGACCTTGAAATAAATCACAAGCCGAAGTAAATAATTCAGCCTTGGAAGCATCACGAGCTACACGCAACATTTCAACTTTTTCTAAAAATGAATTTACAGACTCTTTTTGATTAGAACCTGTAAAATGAACGTTCCACTTGTGTGGAGCCACAAACGTGTTTCTGTGTACATGATTAAAATCTACAGGAGCAGATCTAGTAGGAGTAGAAGTTGTAGGATCAACTTTAAAAGCAAAATCACCTTCTAAATCTAAAACTTGGTATTGTAAATCCTTTTTCACCTTTTCCTCAGCTTCAGTACTGGTGGTTAACCTTATTAATCTACCAGATAAATGCGTTAAACGAGAAGATATTCTTTTATAATTAGTGTCATTTAATACACCCGAAAAATTACTAATACAAGTTCGTAAATCATCTAAGGATTGAGTAACACCTTGTACATCATCCGTATGTGAAAAAGGATTGCTAATAGCACCCTGCGAAAAGCTACGATTTGCACTTTCTTGATTTAAAATACCCCGTAATAATTTACGTTTTTTGTCCACGTCACCGGAAGAATCTACATCACGAATACGTAACTCATACGTCAACTCATTGGTTTTCAAATGGTTAGGAGGTTCCATTTTTAAATTTACAACTTTAAAGATACAGGTAAAGATAAGATAACGGTAACGATAAGATATAGTGTTAAAATAACAAGTTTGTAGGCAAAACAAAATTCAACAAAAATCGCAATTTATAACTGTCGATATAAAAATATTAAATATCCAATTTACTAGGTACTAATATTTCTCGTATCAGTAAAATATGTTATTTATCGGTAAAGATTTTTTTCCTAAGTTTTTATAAATACGATAAGAATTTTATTGGAATTTTAAAATTCGCAAAATAAAATACGCAAAATATTAATTAACAATATCCTCTGGTTTCACTATAGGATACTGGGCGACATAAAAATAGCGGCAATAAAATCGATAATAGAATGTAAAATTTATCAAATAAATCCAACAAACAGATAGCAGAAATTTTGGTCAGAATGTTACTTATTCTTTCTCTTTATGCTAGTAAATACCAATTTACACTTGGAGTAGTTTTCCACACACACCAAAACACTTTTGCACACACTCGACGCGCGTTTCGCCAACCAAGTTGGCATCATCGGGAGATGATTAAAACTGATCAGTTTTAATCATCTCCCGATGATGCCAACTTGGTTGGCGAAACGCGCGTCGAGTGTGTGCAAAAGTGTTTTGGTGTGTGTGGAAAACTACTCCAAGTGTAAGTTCTACACCAAAGGTTCCAACCCCCCTTCAGGAGTAAATACCAAACTCAAAAAATGCGAAACGATAAGTTAATTGCTAGCAATAAAATCTCAGATAAAATTAGATCTTAAATGCCAATTTTTGTTATGAAAAAATTCAAAAATTCACAGGCCCTAGACGTTGGACGCCAATATTGTGCAGCGACACTTCAAATTGTATTGGCCCAATCAAAAGTGCAACTTAACAATTAGCTCCAGCTAGCTACAGTGAGGTAGTGAATTCGGTGAAGCCTTGTTTAAATACTGAGATTATATTAAAAGCAATAGATGGGCGCCAGAGTATTTTTAACTAAATACACAAAAGTTTAATTAAACACAATTGGGTATTTACTACACATAAATTAGAAAGAACAAAAGATTAGATTTAACAAGTTTAATTTTACAAATCCTGTACAAATAAAAAGTTAACAAATATAATTGAAATAATGACAATGTGAAAAAAAATAGAATAACATTTATGACTTTACAAATTTCTCTGTCTGTCTGTTCTGTTGTAAAGGCTTACTCGACGGAATGAAGTGAGACGGAAGGGGTTTTCCTGAGATCGATGAATCCTACGAGTACTCGAGGTGATGAAAGGTTGTGAGATCCTGTCTCCACACTCCTACTCAATCCAGAGTGTCCAGGTTCCAACCAAATTTGTGATTTTTCGGGAACACCCAATATCTCCTTACTTCAGTGGTGGTTAACTCGGTACAGATTTCCAGTGAGTCGAATTTCCAGAAAGCCAGATGTCATAAAATAAATACAGAACAGTTGAGAAAAGAACAGAGAAATTAACACTAGGTTGAAAATTCTTTCAACTAGGGGTAGATAAAATTTACAAAGTTTAGGCAATATAGTTAAATTACTACAAGTCACAAAATTAATAGTTCTTAATATTACAAAAAATTTGTCAAAATGACACAACAAAATATTAGAATTTGTAAAAGGACTATAGTTACGTAAAAATATGGTATCTGACACCAATTACTAAAAAATGAATTATTAACAGAATAAGGCTAGAATTTGAATGCAAAAATTTAGTAAAGTGGCAAATTTCACTATCCGTTCATTAACCAATAATCTAACTTGATTAATTTATCCTATAGGTTAAAAACCATGAGGAGACTGTACTTTTTTCAAGGACTATAATTTAAGGTAAGATTATCGAACAATAAAAGTTTAGGAACGTTAATGAAATGATAACTTTAAAAATTCAGATATTTAATATTAACAACACAATAATTAGTAACAATAATATTGAATTAAATTCGAAATTTTAACACAAATAAAAGATTTCAAGTAAGTCTTTTATTAATAATTGAACGGTAAAGATAGCAAAATTTAATATATGAAATAACGACAATAAAGAGAACAAAGGTCTTTCGCTTTTCGACGAAAAAAAATTATGACTTATGCCTAATTCAAAATGGCAGAAAATGCTTAAAACCAAGGTAATTAATTATACACTCTTGTAACTTACACGATAATTACGGAATGAACTTATAATAATAATTTGTCAATAATAAATTAATTGTATATGACGTGAATATGATGAAAAAAAGGAAACCAGAAAATCGAACTTCTGTCACATCCGAAGCAAGTGATCAAATGTACTACGAATTGATTAATTCAAAGAGAATAAATAAATACTATAGATCACTTACCTCGTTTGCTTTGGAAGTTCCTGGACAGAAATCTGTAGCTTTGGACAGTAAATAAATTCGGCAAAAACCCAAGTCTCAGATGGACTTTCTTACTATCCCAAAACCAGTTTAATCTCCTTTTTTCCAGCTCATATGGATCACAGTAGAAGAACCTAATAACAATAAAAATCCACACAGAAAATGTTCTATGCACGAAATACGATAGTAGATATGCTATGGGCGTACGGGACCAAAACCCCATGTTATTTTAAAGGGAGGTTCATCGTGGTCATTTTTCGACCCAACTGGGCACCCCATAATTGCCTACCCCATAATTGCCTACCCCCTGGAGGTCGAGGTCGAGGTCAGGGTCATGAGAGGTCACGTACCATTAATTACTTAATAAGTTCTATGGTAAAATGTTATTAATAATAGGTAATATGTAATGGGGTTGAAGAATTTTTTATTTGTATTTGAATAGTTAAGTCATTCGATGAATTAAATAAAGATGAAAGGGGTGCGTTGACGAGACGCGAGCTCTACACGTCCACGGTGATAATGAGAGCAGCGCCACTACTGACTGTGTCATGAACTAATTCAGATCACTGGAAGATATGAAGCAGTTAACAGCTCAAGATACCTACGTAAAAATATGCTACGGCGAATATAGGCATTTTAAAAATATCTATTTATCTTAAAAGAAGGATGGGGTTATATTATATTAGCAGAGAATAAAAACACAATTGAATAATATGAAATCTCTTAAGTAGGTCAACGAGTGCAATCTTATCACAAGGAATTCTGCAGGGGTCACAATAGGTTATTGGAGTTTTGTGAACATTTGCGTCTGATTTTAATATTTATTTGGTTGATTTCTCAATGTAATTATTTTGCAAGGAAAAAATTGCTGTAAAGATGTCTGTGTGTGTGGCGCATATTTCCATTGCGTACTAATACGACAAAAACCGAATGACACCATACTGCAATTTCAAATATTTAATTTAAGTTTTAGGAAACTGTAGCCGGGGCAAATAAGATAGTTAAAAATTAGAAATACTTTTTAAATACGTAAGTGTATTCAGTAAGTAATACATATATACAAATTAAGTTGTTTAATCAATGCAAGAACATAAAGAAAAAAATCCTTTAATTTAAAAATCGCTATGTCTAACATTAGAATAATTATCATATTATAGCAGTGCCGTTCATCCGAAATCTAGTCAATAGGATTCAGATTGGGTTATCACAACAACGTATGAAGGTGGAAATATTTAATAGCGAAAAAGGTAGGTAGGTAAGTTATAAAAATGCCTAATGATGCATACTGTATTGAAGTAATGCTAGGCTCTCCGAGAAGTGTTTCGTCTAGGTAAATTTTAATTAAGCGTCCCCACCCAGTATACCTTACTGTGAGATTTTTAAAATCTAATAGTGACGCTCTAGGTAGTGCAAAAGTGTAGGTACATACAAGTATTTTTTAATTCCCAAAGACAAATTATTATCAAGTTCGTATACGATACGAAATACGAAATCGTCTTTAGTTCGATTCTATAGGGTATTTGTGGTAAAAAATGTTTATTTTACACGAAACGAATTTTAAACACAGTTTAGAAAAAATCTAGGTAGCAATTAAGCAAGCCTTTCTAATGTTCTATGAATTTATGAGATATTAAATTACACAATGTTCTAGAAATTTTTTTATAAGGAACCAAATTGTTGTTTTCAACTTACAAATTAATTAAAACTGATTTAAGAATATCGTAAGAGGTAAAAAACAAAAAGTTGTATAAGTTTAAATTAATAAGACAAATATTTTTTTAATTATTTTATTCATATTGAATTTATATTTATATTTTTGTCAGCTGTTGTCTTAATTCAGAAGAGGAAATATATGGGTAAACTAATGGGTGTTATCCCAAATGAAACATTCATTACAGATAAGCATTCTTTATTAATAAATATACAGGGTGTTTCATTTTTAAATGTCGTCCTTTAAGGAGGTGATAGAGCATCGAAAAATAAGTGATCTGAATTAGTTCATGAAACAGTCAGTAGTGACGCTGCTCTCATTATCACCGTGGACGTGTAGAGCTCGCGTCTCGTCAACGCACCCCTTTCATCTTTATTTAATTCATCGAATGACTTAACTATTCAAATACAAATAAAAAATTCTTCAACCCCATTACATATTACCTATTATTAATAAAATTTTACCATAGAACTTATTAAGTAATTAATGGTACGTGACCTCTCATGACCCTGACATCGACCTCGACCTCGACCTCCAGGGGGTAGGCAATTATGGGGTAGGCAATTATGGGGTAGGCAATTATGGGGTGCCCAGTTGGGTCGAAAAATGACCACGATGAACCTCCCTTTAAAATAACATGGGGTTTTGGTCCCGTACGCCCATAGCATATCTACTTACGATAATCTGCAAGTTTCACTTACAGCGATAATTTATACAATTTAAATATTGTATAACACGTGTCAATTACTAAAATTGAGCCACGAACAACGTCTACTTTAGACAAGATACGGTAAAACGGAAATGGGAATACCCATCCACGTGTTTAAAAAACAGTGCTACTAGGTAATTATGTGAAATTAATCCAAAATATGGAAATAATACGAAATACAGTAATTATTCTGACAAATTATTATTTTTATTATTGCACAATAACTAAAGCAAGAAATCAAAAGCAAAATTTTATAAATAAGCGGTATTTCAAGAATGTACAACTTACCCCAATGACATTCGAACGGCAAAAGACAATTTCTCTCGCCTGAAACAAGGCTCGTCCACCGCGTTGAACCGCTGTGGCGTTTTTTGTTGCATTTTTTCTACCACATACCGATCGTGTACGCATATACAGGGTTATCCAGTATTGAGAAATCGTATTTTAATACGGAAAATAGAAATTATAATCTGCTGTAACGAATTACAACTTAAATCGTTACAATATCCCCTGCGCGCAGGTTCGCTGCTCTCATGGCAGTTGAGCAGGTTATCCCGTAGTTCCCTCGTCCACCTAAAGCGTCCTTGAACAATTGCAGGGTCGTCATTATGAAGACCGTCCGGTAAGGCCCCTCCCACCTGTATTTGCCCCCATTCGAATGGGGTCGATTGTGAGGGGCCTGTCCTCTGTAGTGGTCTAGAACCAGAGGTTTTGGAATTACAGGGTGGTTAGCCCTGAAATCCCACGTCCGACGTTTGTCAGAGAGGGTTGCCCCTCCCTGTCCAGGGTGCACCGCGAGGAGGTTGCCGGTCCGCATTTCGCACCTCCTTATTATTATTATTATTATTATTATAATTTTTTTTTTTTTCGTTTCCCAAAGAAAGTGCTGGACAGTCTTCATGTGTCCTCCGACACCACGCAGAGAGAGCGCCAACGAATAATCTACAGCAACTCCCCACATCCCGCAGGGTTAGTCACTGTAGATTCCAGACTCGTGTGCCCTAAGTAGACGAAGGGATCCCAGGATGACCGCTTTCTGCATTTGACCAGCCAACCATTCTGCCGATGTTTGGCAGGCAGGCATGGTCTTCAATGCGGAGAGCAGCTGGGCTTCATACCTCCGAGTACACCGATTATCAGGACGACCATTTTGACAAAGTAGCCTGGGTATAGCACTTGGAGCTCGTACCGGAGATCTCTGTATTTAGTCCGTTTCTCCTCCTCCTTCAAGGCGATGTTTGTCTCAGCAGGTGCTGAGAACTCGATGACATACATCACCTTGGTCTAATGGTCGAGGAGCACTATGTCAGGCTTATTGGCTTGAATTCGCCTGACGGTCGGGAACGAGTAGTTCCAGTAAATCCGGCATTTCTCGTTCTCGACAACGGACTCGATATCTCCGGGGATATAAGGCAGCACTGGTGTTTGGTCTATCTTGTACGAGTGCCGAAGATGGTAGTATAGCACTCGTAAAGCCGCGTTATGTCGTTGGATGTAGGCGCCTGACGGCAGGTCCTGCAGTTGATATCAGGAACCTCTATACCCATCACGCGACTCCGATTCGGTCTCCGACTTCAGCCCCGCTGACCTTAAGAATGCGAAGGTCAGCTCTGTCGATAAACCCAGTGTTTCTATATTGTTAAAGAAAACACAGTGCAGGGGTTTATCGACGTGCTGCCTGAACAGATTCCTCTATTCGGCAGCTTTAATTTGGGCTGTCAGACGATTCGGCGGAAGCTCAGTAACTGACTCTACATCAGCTCCTCGCCGGCCTCCTCGCCTGTAGTCGAACACGAGACCGAGTTCATCTGCGGCCCTGTGTGCTGCCTTAAACAAAACAGCGCCAACTCCCACGGTTTCATGATCTCTTACTAACCGTAGAAGTGGATCCGAGCTTCTTAGGATGTTACATGCCATACCCAGTGCTACTCTGCCATGCATACACTCCAGACTCAAGAGTCCTCGGCCCCCCGTTGACGTGGGAGGTACACACGAGGAACGGACGACCTAAGATGAATACTCCTATGAATATTCATCATCTTGCGGGTATCCCTGTCCAATTGGCGCAGCTCATCTACTCGCCATTTAACTACTTCGAAGGAGTAGAGCAGAATTGGAACGGCAAGCATATTAGTGGCAGACACCTTGTTCTTCCCCGAAAGTTCAGAAGACCAAATCTTTCGGAGTCGGTGTCTGTACTTGCGGAGAGAATCCTTTATTTGGTTCACATCCTGGATGTGGCGTTGTTCCACACCCAGGTATGTGTAGGTCTCTCCGGCATCCAAATGTCGTAGGATGCTTCCGTCTGCGAGCTGCGCATCTTCGTGGAATTCCCCGCATCGTCCTCTCTTGAGGTGGACGACTGCGCATTTGCCCAACCCAAACTCCATTCCAATTGCCCGCGTGTATTCCTCGACCACTCTGAGAGCATTTTGAAGTTCTCGCTCTCCGGAGGTATAGAGTTTAAGATCATCCACATAAAATAGATGGGTGACCTTATGCCTCCGGTTGCTGGGTGGCCCACACTGATACCCGCGGGTTTGGCGGAGTCCAGCAGATAGCGGCAGCAGTGAGATGCAGAAGAGGAGCGGACTCAAAGAGTCACCCTGAAACACTCCTCTCTTAAATGTCACCAACTCTGTCGAAACTCGCTCGGCACCGGATGTTATGGTGAAGCGAGTTCTCCAAAGCGGCAACAGTTGTTCGATGCATCTCACTAGTGGTGCTGGTACCGCAAGACATCCGAGCAAGTGTAACAAAAGCTCGTGGGATGTTGTATCAAATGCCTTGCGATAATCAATCCAGGCCATTGATAGATTCCGCTTGTACTGCACAGAATCCTGTGTAATACAGCGGTCTATCAGCAGGTTTTCCTTGCAACCTGCCAGGCCCTTCTTGGCACCACGCTGTTCGTTTATCTGTTGGTAGACCGGATCAACAGACCTCAAAATCCTGGTATACAAGATACGAGTAAATAACTTGTAGCAGGAGTTGAGGCAGGTAATCGGCCTATAATTTTTTGGGTCAGACAGATCCCCCTTTTTGGGGATTAGCACAGTTCGCCCCTCGACAAACCAGTCCGGAATTTGCTGCCACTCGTTCAACCATGAGTTGAAAACTCGGGCCAGATGGCTGTGGGTGGAAGGAAACTTCTTCCACCACCAGTTGTTTATACCATCTGGACCCGGGGCAGCGAAGTTCTGATCTGCCAGATGTTGGCATCTTCTGGAAGCTCCTCACTAATCAACGAATCCATTCGTGCCAGGTCTTGTGGCTTTGGGTTAACCCTGGTGTTAAGGTTAACCCTCGTCCTTAAAGCGGCGTCGGTGTATTCAGGAGGATGTTCCTCGTCAGCTGGTATTTGCCGCGGTGGAAGTGCGGCAGGCACTTCCTCACGCTGACGAGGTGCCCTTACGTAACCTGTTCGGCGCAGGAAGGATACTTGGTCTCTCAGATGTTGCTGAGAGAAGGCGCGATACTCCGAGTGCATATCGCACCACAACCGGTGTAATCGCGCCATGTACCCCCTGCTCGCAGGTTCGCTGCCCTCATGGCAGTTTAGCAGGTCATCCCGTAGTTCCATCGTCCACCTAAAGCGTCCTTGTACAATTGCAGGGTCGTCATTGAGAAGACCATCCGGTAAGGCCCCTCCCACCTGTCTTTGACCCCCATCCGAATGGGGTCGATTGTGAGGGGCCTGTCCTCTGTCTTGGTCTACAACCAGAGGTTTTGGGATTACAGGGTGGTTAGCCCTGAAATCCCACGTCCGACATTTGTCAGAGAGGGTTGCCCCTCCCTGTCCAGGGTGCACCGCGAGGAGGTTGCACCCTGGACATTATTATTATTATTATTATTATTGAATGAGAATTATTATATAATTTAAGTCTAACACTCTCTCTCTACTGAGCCAATCTGACTATGGAAATAAAACAATCAATAATGGAATACTTAGATATGTTAATTTTTTAAAATACATGTTAAATATTAATATTTAGGAGTCAGGAATATCACAGAGGTCTGAACAGCAGACCCTTTAGAATCGGCAATAAGAATTTCTTCGAGGTTCTCTTCTGCGGAGGATAACCAAGAGCGCATCTTCGAGCATCAGGTGCTATGATCTTCTTCAGCTGTTTAAAACCCGTTAACGCCCAAGAATTTTTTTTCTTTTTTTTTTTTGATTTTCATATATGTTGCTCGTTCGGTTTGATAGAACACATTTAAAAGGAATTTGGGATTTTTTTCAATCACATCAATTTTTTTTTGACGTATGATAAAACATACCATGGGAGAACATGGGTACTATTATAAACACAAATTTAGGAATTTATATTTCATTCAGGTAGTGTAGATTACAGTTAGAATTTAGCTTAATTTAGCCTAGTGCGCTATTTTACGTGGTATGTCATGAAACTGTTAATTGGGTGAAGCCCAACATTGCATTTTATACAGAAAAATTTTCTGTATTTGCCACAGTTTACACATTTTCTTCGTTCAGGCTACTCGAATTTCAAGCCCATGATCTTTTCTGTCATATCCAATTTCGGGTCGACGGTTCTTATAAGATGTAAGAACAGGTGCTAATAATTTTGGCGGTGCAGTAAGTAGCTATAAAACAATGCTCCTGATACAATCTAATAACGCCATTTTCCGGTCCTTGTATCGATACAATTGCCACATATTAGCGACTGCTCCATTGATACCAAATCCCACAATTTTTCCGTTTTTCCATCTTTCAGTTCAATCTCCATTTCAACCCACATTCTTTTTTTTATTGGCCTCTTTTTTGTTTGTGAACTTTTTTGTAAATTTACGTTTCAGTTCTGAAAAAGATATCATATCATCCGAATTCTCCGGATGGTCCGTCATATTTTCCATCGACTTGCTCAAATTGAGATACATTTTTTCGTCACGTACAGTAGCTTCAATTTCCATCGGCTGTTTTCCAACACCCTTGCCAACATCACAAATGCAATTAATTATTCTCAATGTCGTCATCAATTAGCGTGTCATATTTGTCGGTGTCTTGGTCATCAATAAGCAGAATTAGTACAAATTCCAACTCATCATAATTTTCAACATCACTGAAAATTTCATCGTCCGAATCGAAGCTTTCAAAATAGTTGAGCAATTCTTCTGCATCTGCTGAATTTAAGGGTTTGTACAATTTTTTTCTGAAAAAAAAAAAATATACATACATTTGACCAAGGTATGGTATGATATATCATACCTCAATGAAATGAGGACAAGAAAATTACAAAGTGAATCTAACAAGAGAAATTATTGTACTGTATATTGTTGCTAGACATTATGTGAAAGTATTTTATGCCAGCAAATTCCTGATTGAAAAATAAAGTTTCAAAATATAAAATTTAAACTTACCTCGCACTCATTTCTCCGATCCAGTAAATTGCACTTTTTCACTAAAACCGCTCAATCGCGATTCCGAAGTTTATAGAGTCAATTTCTAGCTATAATTAGTTGGAAAACACTTTGATGAATAAAAATAAACCACCACAATGCAGCAGTTAAACAACATGTACTACTAACTCAACTTCAAAAATGAAAAATCATATGGTATGATGAAACACACCATGGGCTTTAATGGGTTAACATATATTAATTTCAAACTATACCTCAATGCGGAACGTAAATAGCTTCTTTTACAGCAATATCAATCAGATCTAGAGAGTCGCTAATAATCGGGTC
The DNA here is from genome assembly GCA_963680705.1 of Rhagium mordax. NCBI lineage: Eukaryota > Metazoa > Arthropoda > Insecta > Coleoptera > Cerambycidae > Rhagium > Rhagium mordax. The sequence continues at coordinate 59,746,265 of OY796656.1, forward strand.
TATTCTCGTTCACGTCCATTAAAATTAACACACCTGTTAATATTTTGATTTTTAACATTCCGTTAAGTTAAAATTGATAAATGCTATTCACAGGGGATATTTTTAACGGATCATCTAACATACCCACATTTAACCAGATCCGTTTAATTCACATTACAGAAGCTAGCTACTAATGCATAGAAAAATAATTATAGTGGAAATTCCATGAACTATTTCAGTATTTTTCTGTTTACGTTTATTGTTTCTATGTATCTATGATGATATTCTACATTCTACTATCATAACCTCTGTTTTCCTAAATTAATCATTTTCACCTTTTCGTGGTTTATAAATGATTAATATAAAAGGAGATGACAGATGAAAATGCAGAAACTGTATGAATAAATTTTAATATGAAAATGTTTACCTTGAAGTTGCCGTACTTTTACAAGAATTTTTATGTTATAACACTGATTTTTACATTTTTCCAAAAATAAAACAGTTATTTTATTAATCACCTTAATTCTTCATAAAGAAGAGCTGGTACAGCCATTTTTGACCATATACTTATTTTTATACTCAAAATGTAAAAGAAACGTGTGTAATAAATATCTTCTAATCTAGAAAACGGGAAAACACCGAAAACGACACGGAAAGACGGAAATTATTTAAAAAATGTATATTCTGTTTTTACTCTGCGGACACCATTTTATGATTTTATTCCAATAAACAGATCAGGGAATTTTTAAAGGGTGCCTCTAACCATCCCTTATAAATAAGCGGATTTGGGTTAATTTTTAACCGTCAAGAGTGTAACGAGAATACCAATTCCGTTAAGAGTTTCTGTTAATTTTTTTAACGGACTGTTAATTTTAATATTGCGAATGGGAATAGACCCAATAGTCTATTTATAAGTACTGATGTGGTTACAGGAATTAAGTTTAAAATTCTACGTTGAAACCTCCGAAGACGGGTTTGAATATACAGGTGTAGGAGGGAGAGAAAAAAAGGAGATCTAAATCCAGCATCTACCATCTCGAGACATCTTATACGCATAACATCGATGTATGATATATTGAACTTGAATTTTTATCATCGAATCTCACATGTTTTTTAACAGACTCGTTATTAAAATAGCCTGAATTTCGCTGTTGAGTTATACTCTTCTAAGCGTTTACCATAGATTATTTATATGACAAATTTTACACTTTGTACCTTCTTTTTCACATATTTGTACAGGATTAATTCTTCTTGACGTAGGATCATTTAAAATTTTTCCACAATTTCCACAGCGACTTCTATCACTGAACACATCACTAAAATCATATCGGATAATATTTAATCTTTCAAGCTGTGAAAACATATCTCGTTTCTCTTCATAAAATTTTATATTTTCTTTTAACTGTTCTAATTTTAATAAATGTTCACGCATCTTAAAGGATGACATCTTACTCTTGTTAGATCTAACTAGATACTAAGCATTAAGTACTTATATAGAGGCTAAAAATAAATAGGGAGGCGAAGAGGATGGAAAATGACATCTCACAGTGTAACGAAGTGAATTTTAGCAGGGAGATATTGTTAGTTTTAAATAAAATATAATTTTAAATGTATAAAACAGCCAGGTAAAATTTAACAAATCTTAATTTACTTCAAATTAAGCCTTCTGCACCGCATCTTTTTCGTGTATACATTTTTAAATTATGCCGCGACGAATGCAATAATCCCGGTGTTGATCCAATCACCCCTTACACAAGAAAATGCAGGGACTGCATCGAACCTGCAGTACCAGCCGACAGTGCACCAACATCGGTGTAAGATGCTACAAGTCAGCTTTGCGTTCAGAGCGCGCAAGATAAAACTAACACTCCGGTCGTTTAACGTTCAGTTGGCGATACGCCCGATCCTGACCAGACCACCAGTACAGAACGAAGTCCGAACCGCCTCACCACCTGGAAGGAAGCTTCGCTGCTAAAGAGAGTAAGACATATTAGGTTCATCTATTATATTTGACCGGTAATTTTATTTCCATTATTTTTCTATTTATGTTCGAATTGTGAATGTATGATCCGCGCTTAACGTGTTAGTGGCTTAATTCTAAGTCAGTACAACGTCACGAGTAACGTTCCGGTTTAGAGCAAAATTGTGCTTCCGTGTATAGCGTCTTGATGACCTGCCAATTTGAAGTGTGTAATCGCTTACTGGCAACGTTACCAAGCCGTCGTCTTTATTTTCTGGCCTTGCCCTAAATGAATCAGTTATCCCTGCGTAGAAACTCGACGTCTTGACGGCCTGCTGTTTGACGTGTGTATCGCTTAACAGCACTGTCAACAGGGCGTCGTCGATATTTTGTTCCGCCTGCTCCGTATTAATAAAATCTGATAACCGCCAAATTCGACGTTTTGACGGCCTGCTAATTTGACGTGTGAGTAGATATACTAGGTGCATATGACGCCAATTTCAAGGCCACGCACTCCGGATGGCACCTAGACCATCAGCAGAGCTTCTTAGGTTAATGCTTTAGGACGGCGGCGGAGTCTGAAGCCTCTTCTTCAGACCTGAAGGTCTAATACGCTGCTGCATCCTGCATCCTGGCCCTGGAGGTCTGGGGGTTAGACGAAGAAGTCTTAAGTTCAATGTCCGGAGGCTTTTAGTTCTAAAATTAGTCGCCGCATTTACCGTGATGGCGCTGCAGACGATGACGTCATAGCGATAAGCTTGAGGCTAATGTAAACAAAGAGACCATAGGCGTACCTGCTTGAAAAGGGGGTATAATTATATTAATTTTACTAGGGTACGTCTATGGTAGAAACCTGTTAAATTTAATACGTGCCGATAAGGTAAACAAACTTGTCTTCTTGGAATTTTATTTATAAACATTTGCAGGTGTTCACATATTGAACCTATATAAGAGCAAATATTTTCTCATCACCCATAGGTAAGACGGAGATAGAGATATGTTTAATTTTCAAGGTTAAGCATTTTAGATGCTTGGTTATAAAACAAAGTTCTTTATCACATGTTTTTATAATTTAAATATATATTAGCTGTAAAATGTACAGTTTTATCAAAAGTTTTTAGTTTTTAAAATAAAAAACAGATATTGTTACAAGATATTTATTCGCATATAAAATACATTTTTATTAAATATATACAGGGTGATTCACGTTGACCGCCTATTAGAGGTATCTCGAGAAAGAGAAAAGATATCGATTTGAAATTTTGGTTATGGTCCTAAGTGGGTAGGATCTATTTAATGAAAATATTTTCAAAATGGTGGCATTTCCGGTTATACCGGAACTTGACCGTAACTTTGTTATTTTAAATGAGATGCCCCATTTTCAATTTTTTTTTAGATTCTACGGAAAATTTAAAGGTCATTTCATTAAAGGTTCCCATGTAAATGAATATTTTCTGAGATATTGTTTTCCCAAAATATTGACGGAATAGTTGTGTAATGTAAAAATCAGTATCTCAGTAACAATTAATGATAAGACGTTGAATTTTTTATTGAGGTAAGACAAGGTATTGGAGCTATCCATCATGTAATAAAATTGTCAAAATCTCAACTGCAAAGTTTCTAAAATTAACGATATCTATCGACCTCATAGAAACAGCAAGTCATTTTTTTTAATGGAACCATATCTAATTAAATACACCAATCGATAACGAGAAAAAATGCGCATCTAAACATGTATCATGTTCCTATACCCAAAATGTATGATTCTTTAGATAATTGCGATTTTCTAATTTGAATATTTTATTCCTAATTTATTTCGCCAGGTAACTGCGATCTTCTTTTTCAAGGTGGTTAGTATATAGCTTCAGATTACACCTCAAAATAAAACGGAGCGAATCAACTGCTTCTGCAATAGGATCTTCTTCTTCTATTAAGTCAACCTCATCGTAACCGATATATTTATTATAGAGTACCTCATCAGTTATAAACTTGGAAACATATTGCTTTAATTGTTCATGAATGCCACATTTTACCATTGAATCACAAAAGTTATTCAGCGTAATATTATCACTGATATAAAGTTCACAATAATATATGCCCTGACTATATTTTTCTTTATGTAGTTCTTCACTTAGACCACATCTTAATGAAGTAAGCAGCAAATCGACAGCTTCTTTTAGCGATGCTGGTGATGATGATGAGCCACACGTGATGTTTTTATGTATTTTTTTTTTCTTAATTTAGCATAAATAGACACTTTCTGCGCTGAACAATTCTAATTATGTACTTGTTTGAATATACCGAAGGTTCAGGTGGGAGTGAAGGGGGGAAAAGTGAGATCCAGTTAAATTCTTCTTCGATGATGTCATCTTTAAATTTTATTTTTATCTTAAAACCAGCCGTATTATTAGATATGAAAGAGGAATAAGTAGCCAATTTATTATTGTTAATACGACTAGGTGTCATTTTTATCCACTGTGAAGAGCATGAATCATTTTGTGGATTATCGAAGCATACAAAAGCGTCCGTCGAATTATATGGTCTATGTACGTAGAGTATATTTTGAAATATCGCATGTAGCAGAATAAATTGCGAACTCTACATCATGATGTTCACATAAACACTAATGATTTAACCTCAAATAATGTTTATTTATAATGCTATGGTAATAGTTAATGAAATTTAAGGATTATTTTATACGAACTGTAGCATGCAAACGTATTCCACAGGTTACATATGTTTTCTGAGAAAAACTACAGTCTGCACATATTGTAATATGGCCACACGTCATGAATATCATGTCACGATCATTTTTATAACAGATTTTACACTTTTCATCATCTTTTTTAACAGGCACTGGAGTAGGAGTTATTCTTCGTGCTGCAGACGTAGCATATAACTGTTTTCCAAACATACGACCAGTCATTATATCTCTAAGACTTAATTTTTCAAGTTTGGAAAACATATTTTGTTTATCCTGATAAAACTGAATCATTTCTTTTAACTTTTGTAATTTATGTAAATGATTTTCTAACAAGCAGTTAAATGATGACATCTATCTCTTATTACGTCTAACTAGATACTAAAAGTACACAGTGCTTGCATATATAGGATAATATCAAAGAGGAGGAAAGGGAATAGGGGTAAAGAAATTAAAAATCATTAATAAAATACAAATTTATTTAGGTAAACTAGAATATAACCAACTATAAAGGGTGAAGACATTTCTTAAGCTACATACAATTTTTTTATTATTAATAGTAAAATGATTTAAACAATATGGTAAATCTTTATCGAACTTTAGAACCCCTCCTCCATCAGCATCATTAAGCTGCTCGACATTGATGATGGATGGCACCGCTGAAGTTTGCTCTAAAGCATGTAATCTTTTTTCTAGATATTCCTTCTTCTGATGACCTTTTACGTACACAAGGTTAGCGCCATTAAGTAGGTGATTACGTAATATTTCATTTAGATCATTGTCACCTACGTAACCATGATGATGTAATTCCAAGTAATTTATTTGTTTCTTCAAATCATAACTAAAGAATCGTATGGTAAGAGAGGTTTAAGTAAATAATGAGCATGCTGGTATCCACTAATAAACGAGATTACCTTAGGATAGAAATCGGGCAGGTTAAAACCTTGAATATCTACGACCATCAATTTCATGTTTACTCTTCGATAGTTCCTCGCATACTAAATTATCCCTTCTGTCTCTCTCTATTACATAATGTTTCTTATGACTCCACTGAAAGGTAAATACTCCAAAACGCGATCGTGTACGAGAACGCAGTAAGCCTTGGTATTTGGGGGAAGGGGGTTAAACTTTCAATTTCAATTTTTATGTCTACAATTGAAGGTTTAACAGGAGCTCTTCTCTTCGAGCAGTCTATAACGAATAGCGTGTGATTCTTAAAAGCGTCAAAATCTAGCATAGGTTTATTATTTGAAGTGAACGACTTGATAAAGTCAGTATACATAATATGATAGGTATACCAATTTGTACCAATTTGTAGTTTGTACTATTAATTTATTGTGGTATAATAATAAAATATAATTAGAATAGTCGTCAGACCGCGAGGAGCTCACGATTGCACACGGGTATAATGATGCATTAAACAAAAAATTCCTTTAATCTAATAAAAAAAATTCCTTTATCAGGGGAATAACACACATATCTAACCTGCCTCCGGCTATCGCCTCCGGCTTCTATCTCGCAATAAACTTATTAATAAAAAAAAATTCCTTTAATCTAATAAAAAAAATTTTCTTTATCAGGGGAATAACACACATATCTAACCTGCCTCCGGCTATCGCCTCCGGCTTCTAACTCGCAATAGACCTATTAATAAAAAAAAAATTCCTTTAATCTAATTAAAAAAATTCCTTTATCAGGGGAATAACACACATATCTAACCTGCCTCCGGCTATCGCCTCCGGCTTCTAACTCGCAATAGACCTATTAATAAAAAAAAATTCCTTTAATCTAATAAAAAGAAATTCCTTTATCATGCCTGATGCATTTAATAAAAAAAAAAAAAAACAAGAGCGTGTGGGATTTGAACTCGGAACCATCTGCTTGCCAAGCCGGTTCATTTCCGCTGGGCTATCGCACCACTGACAAATTGCGAGTAAAGAAATAATAAGTTCAGTTATATAAGATATAGGCGATTCCTATTTTATCGTCTTTTAGCGCATGCGTGGACAATGGATCGAGCTCCTCCCGATCTGACGACTAGACTCTTCTATTATTCATCACCATGACTTTTATTATTTTATATAAAAATAAACATAAAAACAGTATGCCGACGAAGTATATGTAAGTGAGTACGCCACATATACTCCCCCTGCAAAAATAAAAATTAAACTACCAAAGCATCAATATCGAAGCGAACTTTTTAACAAGTCGATTTGACGGGTAGTTCTACAACATCGTTCAACAAATACGCAGGTTTGACTCTGTCAATATTGACAGTGAGGTCTTTCCCACGTTTCAGAATTGTAATAAGTTTATCTGTACATGAAAGCACTTGAAAAGGCCCTTCGTACCAAGAAGAGAAAACTGGTTTAAGTCTCTCGTTTCGCAGAAAAACAAATTTGCAAGTTTTAATGTCAGGACTAACAAACGTGCCATGAGGAAAATTTCGTTTAGGTGTTCTAAAATGTAAGTTGTCAAAATAATTTTGTAATTTGTCAATAAACAATGGTATTTGTGTATCAGTATGTGATTTAATAAAATATTCACCTGGGAGACGCAAAGTCTCAGCAGATGAGCAATTCAAATCATCTTTAGGCATAGCTCGCAAACCTAATAAAATAATTGGAAGTTCATCGTACCAATGAACGGAATTAGCTCGTGCTAGTAATGCAGTTTTAAAAGTCCTATGGAATCGTTCAACCATACCATTACTTTGTGGATGATATGTGGTTGTACGAATCCATGATACTAAAACAATACAGATAAGCTCACGCGCATGACATGTAATCGCTGACGTCACTTCGTGACAAATTTTTTAATTTTGCGAGGGCTGTCATAGTTTAACGGGGGCGGTCCCAGTCGCTAACCTTATAAATTCCAACAGATGGAACTGTATGTAGCTTTTGCTACAGAGGCTTTATAGAGACAGAGACGACAATAAGGCCACGCCCACCAAAATGAGGCTAAATTTTAAGAAAAATGAATGGCGCTTTTAAATTTATAAGATGATGCAAGCATATTTTAATAGTTTAATTTTAGATTGGTTTTATTTAGTTCACTATTGAAACATTCGTATTATAATGTTATAATTATTAATGTAATTTAATGAAAGTCTAGAATATTTTAATTTATTATAATAACGAAGAAAATTAGTTATGTATATAACGTTCATAACTAACCTAAAACATATGCATTTTCTAAAATTTTCAGATGTTATGTAAATTTTTCTAAAATTTCTGCTTGATTCCTGTACTATCAACTAAAATTTTGTTCAGTGCATACTAATGAACTTTTAATTGCCTTAATCTAATATAATAAGATGCTTTTTGTTGGTTAGAAATCCAACCTATAATTAGTAGTCTATTTTCAATAATCTACAATATTGAAATTTTATATATAGGTATCTACTATCTGAGTGAGTTTTTAAATGTTATAATGGATCCATACTAAAACTGCCGAAATTAAAATTGAAAATAAATCTGCAAAAACTAAAAATTTAAGGTTATGTTAGTAATATGTTGCCCATGATCCGTACGTAAGCACATTAATTTGAAAAGATTAATAATTTTCTTAACTGAATAGAAGGAATTAAAGATTTGTTCTTAATATGCTTAACACCTAAATATGATTGTATAAATTATGCCGACATAAAATAAAGATATATCAGTTAAAAATTTTTCTTAATTTGAAGCAAAACTAATCAAAATTTAGTTTATAAAAATATGTACTTTATCCTATCTGATGGTTCTCATTTACAGAATAACAAATAAACAATAAGAGAAAGACACAGACAGTTTTTAACATCTATTAATTTATTTATTAATATAAACAAAATTCCATTACATGGGTACAGTAAATATATAAGAAATATTATTATATTATTTAAGAAATATATATTATATAAGAAAAATTATCATTATAATCACAGTATCACGATTGTATACAAATCAATACAAAATGTAGGCGTGAGGGAGGCACTTCAAATAATGGCAATAATTGCTTTCTAAAAATTTTTTTCATTTACCTTTCTGTCAAAATTTAGTTATACAAATTTATTACGGTATGATTTCAAAGATGATGTCTTTCTTTTCCACAAATTTTTCTACCTTTCTATCTAATTTTAGTTTTACAATGTTGCAATTTTATTACGATAAGATTTGAATGAGAATAATATCTTTCTTTTGTACAATTTTTCTCACTTTTCTAATTTCTGCTTCTTTTTTAATTTCTGAAAAATCACTGGATTTGATTCTTTAGGTAGGTACCTATTGTATCGTCGATTGAAGAAAGTCGTGATTGTGAAGTTAAAGCTTAATTCGATGCATATTAACGAAACCTTCATTTCTAAAACTGAATAAGCTTCTGTTGAGAGTGATATACTTTCGTTATTTGTATTGCTGCAGTTATCAGGAACCACGTCTGAATGATATCTACGTATTATTAACGTAATTCCATAAAAGACAAAGTTATGTGCGATTACCAAGTGATTTACTTGCAAATTTGTTCTCTTTTAGCTTTTTGTTGGCTATTTTATTTAATCGAAATCCACATACCGGGAAACTATTTTATCACAATCACTAATCACAAATAGTTTTCATACGTTTAATAAAGCCCAATAAATTGAAAGATGCACAAGAATACTCCAGTATGACAACACAAAATAATCAGGAATATCTAATTATGACAGGACAATTAGTGCCGTGTACGTGGTATTACAACTAACCCCAAAAATGTTCATTTTCTAAGTTCTTGGATTATTTATGTCGCTTTTGTCAAAATTTCTGTTTGGTTGCTGTACTATCAACTAAAATCTTGTTCAGTGCATTATTACTAAAGAGTAATTACCTTGATCTAATAAAATAAGATGCTTTTTGTTGGTTGGAAATCCAACCTAATTAGCAGTCTATTTTTAATGATCTACAATATTGAAACTTTCTATATCTACTGTCTGAAAGAGTTTTTAAATGTTATAATGGTTTCAAGCTGAAACTACAAAAATTGAAATTAAAATTGAAAATTAATTTACAAAAACTAAAAATGTAAGGTTATGTTAGTTATATGATATGCACATGATCTATTTAAAAATTTTAGCCTCATTTTATACCACGTGACCTCTACTACCAATCAAAATGCTGACCACCTATTGTCGCCTCTGTCTCTATAAAGCCTCTGTAGCTTTTGCCAATATAACCGTATTGACGTATTGTAATTTATCTACTATGAGATAGGTGGAGCGATGTGTTGTAATTTATCTACCCTTTGATAGATGGAGACATTACACACACATCTTTTACATTATTATGACGCTCAACCGCGCAATCTAAATTAATTTATAATTTACAAATGATCATACATATTTAATTACTAGTGACTTTTGTTCTGATAATGTTTTTAGATTTGACAGCAGCAAAATATTTATATTATTTTGTGATTTGGATATTATAGATATTTTTGTGTATTATTGTAACTGTTTGGACTTATAAATTATAAATATTTATAATATTTATTTGTGCCTTGGACAATTGTGCTTTTTATAGATAGGGATGTAAATAATCTAACTATTTGAGCATTATCATTTTTTTTGTTACTCCGATCAAATCATTAACATAACCTTAAATTTATAGTTTTTGTAAATTTATTTTCAATTTTAATTTTGATTTTTGTAGTTCTAGCTTGGATTCATTATACAATTTAAAAGCTCATTCAGATTAATAGACATATAAAGTTTCAATATTGTAGAATATTAAAAATCGACTGCTAATTATAGGTTGGATTTCCAACCAACAAAAAGCATCTTATTTTATTAGTTCAAGGTAATTAAAACTTTAATAATTATGCACTGAACAAGATTTTAGTTGATAGTACAGGAACCCAGCACAAATTTTTTGATAAAAGCGACATAATATTTCAAACACTTAGATAACGCATAATTTTGAGGTTAGTTGACTTAGTTGTGAAACCCCAGAACATCTGTTTGTATTTGGCATACCTGCCATACGTACCATTTTCCTGAGAAACATAAATCATTTTCCTTCGAATATGTTTAAGGTTGGAGTAATAAAACATAAAACAGAAAGACATTATTTAATAATATATTTATTATATTTAATAGAATGATTGCATTATTAAAAATAATAAGAATTGTTTTACAATCATGTGGTAGGTAGGTTCCTAACATGTTATTCTGAACAACTTGCTGTAGAAATCTGTTTCAATTTGGGTACTTCCTTTTCTAATACAGCTGAAATACACACATTTTACTTTTCCCACTTTCGCCAAACTAGCTGATTTCCAGTAACATATTACTATAGATTATAGATGTTAATTAAGATTTCTCCCTTTGTTGGTGCAGCCTTAGGTGTTATGAATTACGGCACTTAAAAATTTCACGTTCGCAATATAAAAATCGTTTATTACCATATTATTATCGTTGTCTACAACTCGTAAATGTCAAATTCCTTTTCAATTTTACTCATCTTTTTAAATAATACTAATAATAAATAACACATTTCCAATGTTCATAGTCGTTAACTCATTTTCTTCTGTCAGCTGTCACTACTTGTCTTTCAGTTTCATGTGCGCTTATGCGCAGCCTCAAAATTCGGCACATGAGAATACATTCTCAACCAAGCGTTAACCCTTTACAAGATTCTATTGGTGGTGCCTTATAAATGTACTTCGCAGGCACCAATAGGAATGTAAGGTACGGAAAGCAAAATGCAAACGAAAATGGTTGGGAATGCCCCTTTATAGCAAACTGCTGCAGCGGTTTATATTCATCCTGAAATTGATTACAATAGTCAAATTCTTTTCGGCTGGCCATCTTTACCTAAGTGCAGTTGTTTAGGGCAGTTGGAGGTGGTAAAATACGTCATTTTGACGTCACAAAAAGTGCCAAATTCAAAGTATTCTATTCATTTGCCCGAGTGCCCGATGCCATTAAATTCAAGATTAATATTTTTGGTTTTGTTTTTAATGAAATTTATAACCTATAACGTAACCTGGTACTATAATTTCATATGTTAACCATTGAGTAAAAATAATAAAGAGGCGCAACTGTCAAGGTTTCGAGATTTTAGTGTTGTATATTTTCACCAATAGCTTCATGATTGTCTTCAATTTTAAGGGCTATACAGCCACATTACAAATACCTTCCCGTAGCAATAAAAATTGATGACAATCATGAAGTTATTGGCAAAGAAATACAATACTAAAATCTCGAAACCTTGACAGTTGCAACTCTTTATTATTTTTTACTCAATGTGTTAACTTATTGTTATATTAAATTGCCAAGCATAGAAGTTGACCCAAGCATACCCAACTACAGAGCTGGTTAAGCTTGGGAAGGTAGGGGAGGTAACCCTGGTAAAGCATTACGTCACTAGGGCAGTCAAAAGAATGCAAAAATTGGTGCCCTGGGCACCGGGGCAGCTGAAAAGAATATGACTCATATTTTTATACGACCTTTCAAATAAATTAAAAGATTGACAGAATATTCAATTTATAATTTTGATTTTTCTGCCATCTACGAGACAGTAGCCAAAGTTCTAAATGTCATACTTTAGTATCATTTCGAACCAAAAAACTTGTTTTCTGCATTATATAACGTATTTATTTTCAGTGATATTGGTTTAGTAGTTCGACATTTTTTCAATAATTACTTAATAAAAAATCAAAATTTAAACATGTATGTGTTTAATATAGCGTAGCGGATTGGACCAGTACTATTTTATTGAGATCACGACTTTTTAAATTGTTTCAAAATAAGGTTAAAAGTTTACGAAGTTTAACAGCTTGGTAAGAAAAGAATCGTCATTTTCTTGAGTTTTTTAATAGTCCAGTACTATTCTACCGAGTTTTTTCTAAAAGCCAGTAAAAAAATATTTTGAATCGGTTCAGGGATGCGCAGAAATTGTCGAACTACGAAGTGCTTATTTTAGGCAAATCTAACCTATTTTTCCGCCCACCTTAATGTCTAAATGTACGCATTTTAGTTTGTTTACTTCGATTATTGTGTTTTAATTCGGTGTGAATACGTTATATTAGTTAATTTGACCAGTTGTGGCTGTGTGTTTTGGTTTATTTAATATAGCATAAACAATGGTTTACTGTGCAGTGTTGGATTGCACTAGTAACAATAATAGAAGAAGTAAAAGCTATTCGTCTAGTTGCGATACTTTAGTTTTCCTGCTGCTAAAGAAATTTGTTTATGGATTCAAAAGTGCTATCAAATGTACGATTTTAATATTAATTACGGTAAAATATGTTTAAAGCATTTTTTGGATGATGATTTTTATATTAAAGAAAAACAATTCCAATTGCCTAAAAATAAGAGGAAGTTTGCCGCTTTTAATATTTGCCTTATGTAGCCTGCCTGTTTTAAGTTTCCTGTATATACCTGTGCTTTACTTAACCGTAGCCAAAATTGATTTATTGTGTTAAATTGTTAACAATTCCTGAATAAAACCTGTTATAAAGTCTTAATCCGAAACTCCTGAGTTTTACTTATAGGTTAATATAGACCCCTGTCTTAACAGTTTCTTCAGTAACCTAAGCGTCTATTATCCTCCTAATAGAAAAAATGGTGTTTCTGCATTCTAAAATAGAAACTGGCGCTCGAGATACACCGTCCAGATAACACCGCCGCGCCGCCCCTCAGGCGTCAAAATAACCATCTAAGAACCTCCGCGGAACGAGGAAAAGTTACAATACATAGTACCTAGATAAATTGGAACGAATTAATATAATTTATTTTTCTATAAATATATTATATTGAGGCGTGTAAATGCAGAACCTGCTTTTAGGACAAAGTTACGAAAAATTAGTTATTGGTACCACCCTCTCCCGTTTTTTTAAGGACTTATTTATATTAACGTCCTGGCGAAGTTTAGCTTAGAGCTATTCTACCACTCAACCACGACACACTATAAGCAATTTGGTAGGGTTTTTGTTTAGAAGCATATCCAGCTTTATAACACCGAAATTACGGTTTAAAATCTGAAAGTAGACACAAAATATATACTTTATGCATACAAGGCTGTGATTATGGCAATTACTTGTATACAAGTTTTTTGTTTCTAGCTCAAAATAAGATCACATGCGTAAAGCATATTCTGCATTTACACGGCATTTACAGGCCTCATATTGTGCAAAATGTCTTATTTTCTATTTTGTATATTTAAATAATATCCAAAACAGTTATAACAGTCGAATACAACGAAAATTTCAATAACTTTAAACTAAAAATACATTAAAAAGTAGCTTCCCCATATATCGGCATACATTTTTGTCACAGGTTGACGTCATGCGCGAATTGGTTCCAAATTCGTTCAGCAAGTGATCATATCTGTAGGTTTTAGTATCATGGTACGAATCCGATGGAAACCTAGAAATTTTGAAAATTTATGAAACAAGTTTGATTCGAACTGAACTCCTTGATCAGTAGTGACATGAAGTGGAACACCAAATCGACAAATATAATTTTGAAACAACGTTTTAGCAATGGTTTCAGCAGAAATGTCCGGTACAGGGTAAGCTTCCGGCCAGCGAGTGAAACGTTCAACTACTGTGAGGATGTAAGAAAAACCATGTGAAGGCGGTAAAGGACCAACGAGATCTATATGAATATGCTCGAATCGACCTTTGGGGATAGCAAAATCACCAATTTGAGTTTTTGTATGTCTGTTGACTTTGGAGGTCTGACAACTTATGCAAGTTTTGGTCCATAAATTGCAATCAGTGTTCATCCTGGGCCAGAAATATTTAGAAGTTATAAGTTTTTTAGTAGCACGTATACCAGCATGAGTCAAATTATGAAATATATCAAAAACTGCTCGTCGTAAAGACTTTGGTACAAAAGGTCGACATTTAGAAAACGAAATATCACACCAAATTTCATGATTTGAATTATTAATTTTGATTTTCTCTAAACAATATTTGACTTCCTTACTTGTGTCATTTTGATTAGTAAGTAATGAGGTAAGTTCGCAATCATCAGATTGAGCGTCTTTTAATAATTGTAAGTTAAAATTAATCGAGTCTACTGCAGAAATGGAAGTTTATCCCGTGCTAACTTAGTACAAAGAGAATGTAAGGGTGTTAAAATTTCTGCAAAGTTAGGGACAAAACGATGATAGAAATTTACCATTCCTATAAATCGTTGAAGTTGTTTGAGTGTCACAGGGGTCGGAAAATCGTTAATAATGGCAATACGTTCATTGGTAGGTGAAATGCCATCAGCAGAGATATGATGACCTAGAAAATTTAAAGAGCTCTTACCAAAAACGCATTTTGATGGTTTAATATTGATTCCGTATGTTTCCAGACGATTGAAAACTGTACGCAAATGCAATAAATGATCATGTTGATCCTTACTTGCGATCAAAATATCATCTAGATATATATAAATGTAGGGTAAATCTTTGAGAACTTCATTCATGAAGCGTTGAAATGTTTGACCAGCGTTACGTAATCCAAAAGGCATTCGTAAAAATTGGAATAAGCCAAAAGGAGTGGTAATCGCTATTTTGTAAACGTCAAATTCTGCGACGGGTATTTGATGGTAGGCGCGGACCAAATCTATTTTTGAAAACACTGTGCAACCGAAAAGATGAGAATTAAAATCATGAATATGTGGTAATGGATATCGATCGGGAACAGTAACTACGTTAAGTTTCCTGTAGTCGCCACATGGACGCCAATCATTCGGTTCTTTCTTTGCAACCATGTGTAAAGGTGAAGATACCGATGATGAAGAAGGTTCACATATCCCCAAATCAATCATTTGTTTAAATTCATTTTTGGCAATATTATATTTTGTCGTATCCAACCTTCGCGGATGACAAAATGGTAAATGACCCTCTGTAACAATGTGGTGTTTAACAGAGTGTTTAACTGGTAAAAAATAATTGGGAGAACTAACCAATTGTGGAAATTCCAATAACAATTTTGTATATGGGTCTTCGACCGAAAATAATTTAGGTGTAAGTAAAGCAACACGTTCGAGAGAACAAATCACTGACAATGACGTAATGTTATCTGTCAAACGATTATTTTTTAAATCTACAACTAATCCGAAATGAACTAAAAAATCAGCACCAAGTATAGGCACTGGAATATCAGCAATATTAAACACAAAGGAAAAATCGCGACGTAAACCCAAATCAACTTTTAACATTCTTTTGCGATAAGTATGTATGATAGATCCGTTTGCTGCAGTTAGAATAAGATCTGGATTTCGTTTAAAATCTGTTAAATCATTCCTCGGAATAACGGACAAATCTGCTCCTGTGTCTACTAAAAAACGTAAGTTATTATAAGAGTCATATACAAATAGGCGACATTTGGTGTCTAGTACTCTAGTGTTTGGTGGAAGAACACTAGAATTTATCCGTTTTTTGACAAAGGAGAATTTGTAACTATCGTACTAGTAGTTCGTGAATGATTTTTATTAAAGATGCACCAAGAACCTCCGCATTTGAAAGCTCTTTCTTTATATAATTGATGGTAATAACAAACAGTATTATTGGTTGTGTCGAAACGATTACGACTTGAAGAACGGGTGGTTGAACGCGAGCGATTTTGACAATTGGAGCAATACTTAGAAGGATTGATTGATTGATTCTGGGAAGAGTTAGTCTGTAAAGTAGATATTTGTAACTCAAGTGATTGTTGTTTAAGTACAATTTGGTTCAATGTAGATTGAAAATTTGTGGAAAATGTATTGAATTGATCAAGTAAATTTGCTATAGTTGGAAAAGAATCTGAAGAATTTGATAAATTACCGAAATATATATCTGATTGTCGATTAACGGGTGACATAACAGGGTTTTGACAAGATTCCCAAATTTTGTCAGCGATGTCAATAATTTCTTCAATATTAGTTTTACCGGAGGCAGTAATAGCAACAAAAATTGTTTTGGTAAGCGCCTTTTTCAAAGTTTGACCAATAAATCTTGACTAACCATGTGAGATCCACCAACGATGCCTAACATATGTGTATATAACTCTGATGGTTTACGATCGCCCATCTGCGAGCCTGTAAGTAAATCATCAAGGCGTTTCTCTTCACTAGAAGAGAGACGTACTAAGATGGTTGTTTTTAAATTATCAAATAAATTATGTTCTGGTGGGTTTTGTATCACATCATAAATATCATTAATAACTTCAATTGGTAATAAAGCTAAAATATGGTCGTACTTTTTCCTGTCATTAGAAATTTTAGCTAATGAAAATTGTGCCTCAACCTGACTAAACCAAACTTCTGGTTTTGAGATCCAAAAAGGAGGAAATCTCACTGTTGTTGCGTAATTTTGTTGATCAGTGTTAAAGGGTAAATCCTGATTCGAAACTTGATCTACCATAATTAAATATTCTAGATAATGATAACACCGAACTATTGATGCTTTGATTTTTAATTATTCTGCAGGGAAGAGTATAGGAAGAGTAATCACTTACACGTAATCTGCGCTATCAGAGAGATGATCCAGGGTCACGGGCAAAATGTGGGCAGGAGTGCGGACAAGAGATGTGCAGAAATGGCTCTCACAGGAAATCCAATCCAACAGGGAACTGGAAACACCAATTAGCAGCAAGCATCCATCAAGAACAACAGCAAAATGAAGATATCCAAATCAACGATCAGGGGTCACCAATTTGTACCAATGTGTACCAATTTGTAGTTTGTGCTATTAATTTATTGTGGTATAATAATAAAATATAATTAGAATATTTAAATTAAATGGTATATTGAATCTTTATATGTATAACAGCTTCTGTACATTTTAATAGTTATTGATATTCTATTTTGTTATTATTCATCACCATGACTTTTATTATTTTATATAAAAATAAACATAAAAACAGTATGCCGAAGAAGTATATGTAAGTGAGTACGCCACAATAGGCCTCAGAGTATTTTTTAGCCTTAAAGTCCAACCTCATATCTTCATGAGGGTAACGATCATTGTTTAACAATAATTTTACATTAAATATATCAATATTATCGAATTGCGTACAGTCTTTCATCTTGGAATCTTTCTAATTGCTTTGAAGAGCAAGGATGGCAGCTTGAGGGCTTTGAGTACCATGTTTAATAACTAAAATTTCTTTTGTAGCACCTGGCACTAGGGCGGGTATCTCATTAATTTCAAACTGTCTATATGTTAATATGATTGGTGTGTCAGCATTAACTTGGGCTAGAAATTCATTTTTGGAACATCATTCAAATACACATGTTTCACTTTTAATTCAATATTGGTGATGGTTAGTTCGCCAATTGTATCATCTTTTGACACTTTAAAGCAATCATTATCGTTATGAGCTCTTATCAAACGTAGCACCTGTTTACCGAAAACGTATCTCCTATAATCGTAAAAGAATCCCAGTAAATGTTTCAAGGGTATTCTTAAGAAAAAGGTGGAATTTGTAGCGTCATATGTAATCACGCTGCCAGCAGGATAATTCCAACCCGCGATGCTAAGAGAAATATCATCTTTTTTCATAACATATATAACTTTTTATCGTGCTCACAATTCCAGGGTCACGTACTTTATCTATTTCCGAACCGTTTAATTTATAACTTACGGAATCAAATAAAAAGGCGCCTGCGTTATTGGTGAATTCAATGGTGCCCGTACCAGTGGCATTTTTCTTTAAAGTTCCCTCAATTGATAGCGCCCCCTCACTTATTTCAATCAAAGCGTCATGTTGATAAATGGCAATTTCAATTTCATCATTATTCTCATAGGCTTTAACGAATAGATGGTACGTTCGAACTTCGGCTCGTTCAATTGAATCGTCGTAGTGGGGGTCTTGAAATAGCTGCAGCTCTTCTAACATGATGATGAACCCAAAGATGATAAATATAAATAATTTGAATAAGTTAACTTGGTAGGTTCTGATGACCGTGGTGATGGTGACCTTGCACTTATACGATTAGATGCAGAATGAGGATGATGTAAGCTTCCTCCGTATATATTAGGTTTACGGTTAAATATTAATCTCATGTTTTTTTAAGTTCTAACCTCACACTCAGCTTCTCTCCTCGAAGATTAACAAGCTCGGAATTTTGATCGAGTATTTTCAGAGTGATATTCCGTATCTCTCGGATGCTGGGGTTTACAGGTAGATAAGTTTTGTTCCCAGGTTCAATGTTTATAGCGTATCCGGGATTAACATTCAAACCGCATTCAAAAATCGTATGTGTAGGGCTACTATTGGAATATGCTCCTACAGTAATGTTACAGTCCACGTGAATAGTTATAACTCTGACTATATTAACAGGTAAATCAGACTCATATAATATATCGGGTTTTAATGTTCTGCTAGCTCTGTAACCCAAGCTATCCTTGTGATTAAAGTTAATTTCGTGCTTACTTTTAATTTCACACTTTAGTGTATTATTCTTAGGTTTCAGAGAAGTATTCGTCAGCCTGCTGCTGTGATGTTACGCTGCTGCCGGCTAGTAAACTCTTTTGCAGATAGGATTCAATGTCACTTATTTCATAATATCCTGTAGGTATAGTTATGACGTTTTCTTTGAAGCTTCTATCGCCCAGCTCCCAATAATAAAACTTGTTATTCACACCTTCCTCGATGTTAGGTTTAGTATTATAGGTGTCAAGACCGGTGAATACTATTGAATAATCGTATCGAGGATCTAGTTCTATAGGATTATAAAAGTCTACGGAGAGAACAGATTTGCGACCACTGAACTTGAATGTGTTCGATGACATACTGATTACACATCACGTGTGTTTATTATTTTTATAGAGAAATTGCAAACATAAATGTCCACAATTTACAGAGTTATATGTTAGATATGCGACAGGATTATATTTAATTTTAAATTTCGCGCCAAAGTATCGAACCAATTCTATTGGTGGTTTCAGAGATCCAAAGCTGTCAAAATATACTACGGAATTGCCTGTTTTCTTATATGCTACCCAATGAGTTCCAGGTCCCTTTATGCTGTCCAAGTTAATGATGGCGCTCTCGTTTCTTTTAGGTGACGGATGTGGGAGTAAAGAGTCTTGCATATAGACGCCCCTGAAATGGGGGATTTTTAACTTTTTAGCATAATTTAAGATGTCTAGGTCAGAGAGTGCTCTATCGGGTAGCTTCAATGGTAGTTTTTTTCAAGTATAATCCGTATCCTTTCTTATAGGGTTTCATGTATAGCCCGGAACCTTTTTTACCCAAAGCCACATCCTCCACGGCTCTATTGTGGCGGTGAGCTTCTTCCAAAGTTTTCCTAGCGTTCTTAGCGTCTATAACAGTTTTAGGAACGGCCGCAGCGCCACCTGACAGAGCTCCAAGAGCCGAGAGACCTGCAAAGATCGGTATCAGAGGTAAGAAGCCTCCGGTCTTTGGCAGTGGTAGAATCCTATCGAACATTGTTAAAGCATTGAAAAAGCATGCAAGTCATGATGTGAAAAAGGATATGGCTATGGGTGTTAAAACGGCGCAAATTGCCATCAGGAAAGCAGGTGGAAGGAAGAAAATCAATGTTCCCAGGATTCTACCACTGCCAAAGACCGGAGGCTTCTTACCTCTGATACTGATCTTTGCAGGTCTCTCAGCTCTTGGAGCTCTGTCAGGTGGCGCTGCATCCATTGCTAAAACTGTTATAGACGCTAAGAATGCTAGGAAAACTTTGGAAGGGACCTGGAACTCATTGGGTAGCATATAAGAAAACAGGCAATTCCGTAGTATATTTTGACAACTTTGGATCTCTGAAACCACCAATAGAATTAGTTCTATACTTTGGCGCGAAATTTAAAATTAAATATAATCCTGTCGCATATCAAACATATAACTCTGTAAATTGTGGACATTTATGTTTGCAATTTCTCTATAAAAATGATAAACACACCTGATGTGTAATCACTATGTCATCGAACACATTCAAGTTACTATACCTAACATCGAGGAAGGTGTGAATATAGTGAAATAAGTGACATTGAATCCTATCTGCAAAAGAGATTACAAGCAGTGGCGTTGCTGAAAATCTCGCCCCCCCCCCCCCGCAAAATATATGATGAGGGCCTCCACAAAATAATAAATCACCTCCAATTTTGTTGAACAAAAATTGTTAGCTACATGAATATTTTACCACATTATACCTACCTACTCCAATTCTTATATCTCAAATATATCATAAAATTTTCGGCATTGAAAATGACCTTTCAGCTGTAGCAACAGTAACTGCAGTTAAGAACAATTTTATAGCAATAAAAATATTTGGAACACTTGACAGTAAAGTTTTGTGATTTTGTATGAGAAATGTAGCAAAATTTAAGATTAAAGAATCCGCAATTCATTACTATTATTTGTGTCCTCAAAACATTTCTTAGTAACAGAAGTTCGCAGGGAAAATCTGTCGATAAATCTTCAGAATAATTTTCAGCAAGATTGCTAGCTTCCAAATAAAGCTGATCGTCATTCATTGGATTTTTATTAAAATTAATTATGTATGAAATAACTTCTTTATCAATTTATTTTATTATATTCTTAAAAAATCTAATAAATATCAAGGAAATATAATAAATTTATGTTTTTATAAAATCCATGCATCTTAACTATTGATGTTAAGATGTATGTAAGATTTCGTTACTTTTATCGACGATATTTTCGCGTAAAAAATTCCTAGACTCAGGGCCCCAACAGCTGGAGGCCCCCCACACCGCGGGCCCTGCGGGCCCGTCCGCTACGCCACTGATTACTAGCCGGCCGCGGCGTAACATCACAGCAGCAGGCTGACGAATACTTCTCTCTGAAACCTAACAATAATACACTAAAGTGTGAAATTAAAAGTAAACACGAAATTAACTTTAATCACAGGGATAACTTGGCCACCCTGTTGGGTTACAGTGCTAGCAGAACGTTAAAACCCGATATATTATATGAGTCTGATTTACATGTTAATATAGTCAGAGTTATAACTATTCACGTGGACTGTAACATTACTGTAGGAGTATATTCCAATAGTAGCCCTACACATACGATTTTTGAATGCGGTTTGAATGTTGATCCCGGATACGCTATAAACATTGAACCTGGGAACAAAACTTATCTACCTGTAAACCCCAACATCCGAGAGATACGGAATATCACTCTGAAAATACTCGATCAAGATTCCGAGCTTGTTAATCTTCGAGGAGAGAAGTTGAGTGTGAGGTTAGAACTTAAAAAAACATGAGATTAATATTTAACCGTAAACCTAATATATACGGAGGAAGCTTACATCATCCTCATTCTGCATCTAATCGTACAAGTGCAAGGTTACCACCACCACCACCACCACGGTCATCAGAACCTACCAAGTTAACTTATTCAAATTATTTATATTTATCATATTTGGGTTATCATGTTAGAAGAGCTGCAGCTATTTCAAGACCCCCACTACGACGATTCAATTAAACGAGCCGAAGTTCGAACGTACCATCCATTCGTTTAAGCCTATGAGAATAATGATGAAATTAAAATTGCTATTTATCAACATGACGCTTTGATTGAAATAAGTGAGGGAGCGCTATCAATCGAGGGAACTTTAAAGAAAAATGCCACTGGTACGGGCACCATTGAATTCACCAATAACGCAGGCGCCTTTTTATTTGATTCCGTAAGTTATGAATTAAACGGTTCGGAAATAGATAAAGTACGTGACCCTGGAATTGTGAGCACGATAAAAAGTTATGTATATTATGAAAAAGATGATATTTCTCTTAGCATCGCGGGTTGGAATTATCCTGCTGGCAGCCTGATTACATATGACGCCACAAATTCCACCTTTTTCTTAAGAATACCCTTGAAACATTTACTGGGATTCTTTTACGATTATAGGAGATACGTTTTCGGTAAACAGGTTCTACGTTTGATAAGAGCTCGTAGCGATATTATTGCTTTAAAGATTCAAAAGATGATACAATTGGCGAACTAACCATCACCAATATTGAATTAAAAGTGAAACGTGTATTTGAATGATGTTCCAAAAATGAATTTTCTAGCCCAAGTTAATGCTGATACACCAATCATATTAACATATAGACAGTTTGAAATTCATGAGATACCCGCCCTAGTGCCAGGTGCTACAAAAGAAATTTTAGTTATTAAAAATGGTACTCAAAGCCTTCAAGCTGCCATCCTTGCTCTTCAAAGCAATTAGAAAGATTCCAAGATGAAAGACTGTACGCAATTCGATAATATTGATATATTTAATGTAAAATTATTGTTAAACAATGATCGTTACCCTCATGAAGATATGAGGTTGGACTTTAAGGCTAAAAAATACTCTGAGGCCTATCATATGTATACTGACTTTACCAAGTCGTTCCCTTCAAATAGTAAACCTATGCTAGATTTTGACGCTTTTAAGAATCACACGCTATTCGTTATAGACTGCTCGAAGAGAAGAGCTCCTGTTAAACCTTCGATTGTAGACATAAAAATTGAAATTGAAAGTTTGACCCCCTTCCCCCCATTACCAAGGCCTACTGCGTTCTCGTATTCGATCGCGTTTTGAAGTATTTACCTCTCAGTGGAGTCATAAGAAACATTATGTAATAGAGAGAGACAGAAGGGATAATTTAGTATGCGAGGAACTATCGAAGAGTAAACATGAAATTGATGGTCGTAGATATTCAAGGTTTTAACCTGCCCGATTTCTATCCTAAGGAAATCTCGTTTATTAGTGGAGATCAGCATGCTCATTATTTACTTAAAACCTCTCTTACCATACGATTCTTTAAGTATTGATTTGAAGAAACAAATAAATTACTTGGAATTACATCATCATGGGTTGAGGTACAGCAGTGGTTACGTAGGTGACAATGATCTAAATGAAATATTACGTAATCATCTACTATCTAATTTAATCTAATGGCGCTACTAACCTTGTGTACGTGAAAGGTCATCAGAAGAAGGAATTTTTAGAAAAAATTTACATGCTTTAGAGCAAACTTCAGCGGTGCCATCCATCATCAATGTCGAGCAGCTTAATGATGCTGATGGAGGAGGGGTTCCAAAGTTCGATAAAGATTTACCATATTGTTTAAATCATTTTACTATTAATAATAAAAAAATTGTATGTAGCTTAAGAAATGTCTTCACCCTTTATAATTGGTTATATTCTAGTTTACCTAAATAAATATGTATTTTATTAATGATTTTTAATTTCTTTACCCCCACTCCCTCTCCACCTCTTTGATATTATCCTATATGCAAGCACTGTGTACTTTTAGTATCTAGTTAGACGTAAAAGTTAAAAGAAATGATTCAGTTTTATCAGGTTTTATCAGGATAAACAAAATATGTTTTCCAAACTTGAAAAATTAAGTCTTAGAGATATAATGACTGCTCGTATGTTTGGAAAACAGTTACATGCTACTGCAGCACGAAGAATAACTCCTACTCCAGTGCCTGTTAAAAAAGATGATGAAAAGTGTATAAAAACTGTTATAAAAATGATCGTGACATGATATTCATGCCGTGTGGACATATTGCAATATGTGCAGACTGTAGTTTTTCTCAGAAAACATGTGTAACCTGTGGAATACGTTTGCATGCTACAGTTCGTATAAAATAATCCTTAAATTTCATTAACTATTACCCAAGCATTATAAATAAACATTATTTGAGGTTAAATCATTAGTGTTTATGTGAACGTCATGATGTAGAGTTCGCAATTTATTCTGCTACATGCGATATATCAAAATATACTCTACGTACATAGACCATATAATTCGACGGACGCTTTTGTATGCTTCGATAATCCACAAAATGATTCATGCTCTTCACAGTGGATAAAAATGACACCTAGTCGTATTAACAATAATAAATTGGCTACTTATTCCTCTTTTATATCTAATAATACGGCTGGTTTTAAGATAAAAATAAAATTTAAAGATGACATCATCGAAGAAGAATTTAACTGGATCTCACTTTTCCCCCCAATATTCAAACCCTCCACCGCCTTTAGACGTCTCAGTTGATGTCTTGCTTTACTACCTAACAGTTTGCTCGTCAATTTTACTGCTCAAGTGCATAATTAGAATTGTTCAGCGCAGAAAGTGTCTATTTATGCTAAATTAAGGGGGAAAAAAATACATAAAAACATCATGTGTGGCTAATCATCATCACCAGCAACGCTAAAAGAAGCTGTCGATTTGCTGCTTACTTCATTAAGATGTGGTCTAAGTGAAGAACTGCATAAAGAAAAATATAGTCTGGGCATAAATTATTGTGAACTTTATATCAGTGATAATATTACGCTGAATAACTTTTGTGATTCAATGGTAAAATGTGGCATTCATGAACAATTAAAGCAATATGTTTCCAAGTTTATAACTGATGAGGTACTCTATAATAAATATATCGGTTACGATGAGGGTGACTTAATGGAAGAAAGCTCTCCAGATCCTATTGCGGAAGCAGTTGATTCGCTCCGTTTTATTTTGAGGTGTAATCTGAAGTTATATACTAACCACCTTGAAAAGGAAGATCGCAGTACCTAGCAAAATAAATTAGGAATAAAATATTGTGATCTTTATATCTGGGACTATATTACGATGGATAAATTTTGCGCTTCAATGAACCAATTGGAGCTGCATGATCTATTAAAAGAACACCTGTCTGGACTTGTAAGTGATGAACTTCTCGATCTACTTCCCGATTACGAAGGAGCAGTTTAATATACATATATATGTTGTTCGAAATTCACTACAAATGTGTGGACTGTATTTTTTGTTAATATGGATTGAATTCGATACCCATAAAAAACCTAATGCAAAACTACAACTTACCCAATGCTTTTCCTGATGCACTTCTACCGGGGGAAGTTGCGGAAGCTATCCGAACCAAAGGCAACAACCAAAAACTATCCACTAATAATCCCTTCACAAAGGGTTTATATCTGCGATTCTGCGACTTACTACTACTGTCGCGGGCCGTTGCAGCTAACACAATATGAATTTTATGGGTACTACGCACGCTCCATGTAGTAAGCAAAAACTGCTATAGCAAACCGGGAATCGAGAATTATCCCGATTTTCAAATTGCCTAATTAAATATTAAATTTGGTAATTTCTATATAATTGATTATAACTAAAAACTAAACAAAAACTAAACATACCGCCCACCAAAAGGTCTCTCTTTTAATGAGTTGGCAGAGGGCACAGTTTTGCAACTGGCCGTTGAATGACTCCTTGAGCTGTACGGAGCGTTACCACCCGGCAAATGCCATCCGCTCCTGGATGAAGCTTTACCACACGTCCAATGTGCCACGTTAAGGGGGGCGCACCGTCGTTTTTAATGAGAACCATCGTGTTCTCCACAATACCGGGGGAGTTTTGATTCCATTTATTGCGTTGCTGCAGTGTCGTCAGATATTCACAATGCCAGCGTTTCCAAAAATGTTGATGAATATTTTGTAGCAATTGCCATCGAGTCAATCGGTTAAGTTTTAACGAAGTTAGGTCAGGTTCCGGTAAAGAGGTAAGTGGTTACAATGTTAAAAAGTGACCAGGGGTTAAAGGGGACATGTCATTGGAGTCAGAGCTTACCGTACATAGCGGCCTGGAATTTAATATAGCCTCAATTTGTACGACAACCGTACTTAGCTCTTCAAAATCTGATCACCCACTACTCGATGAAGGCGAGATTTAAAAGATTTCACGCCAGCCTTCCATAACCCTCCGAAGTGAGGAGCTGCAGGTGGGTTAAAATTCCACTCAAGCTTTTCTTGCTCTGTAGCCTGTTTCATGTATTCCGTCAATTGGTTGGACAAAATTAGTGCCACAATCACTAAAGATTTTGTTGCACCGACCTCTACGAGCAATAAAGCGTCTCAGAGCTGTTAAAAAGGCTTCACTAGATAAGTCTGAGACTACTTCCAAATGAATAGCCTTCGTGGCCAAACATATAAAAACACAAACATATGCTTTGTGGGATTTGGCCCCACGCGTTTTTGTCATAGTGATATGGAAAGGACCACAGAAGTCGGTCCCCACCCACAAAAAAGGCTTAACTTGATTTACACGATACTTGGGTAGATTACCCATGTAAGGTACAACAGGTTTTGGGTTTACCCTAAAACATCTATAACATCGAGACAAACAATGGTTAATTGCTCTCTTCGCCGACAATATCCAAAATTGTTGGAACAAAAGAAAATGCAAAGTTAACATACCAGGATGCAAATATGTGCGGTGAACATGCTCAATAATAAGAGTCGTTAACCGATGCTGTCGCGGCAACAACATGGGATGCTTAGAATTATATTCCAATGAGGAATTAATTAGGCGACCGCCCACCCTGAGGATACCCATTTCATCAAGGAAAGGACCTAACTTTCGAAGGGGCTTTAAACAAACACGATTACCTTGTAGATTTGAAATATCCTCTGTGAAACTCGAATATTGAACATGTTTAATAACAACCAAAAATGATTCCTCCACCTCAGCTTCCGAGAGAGAGCCTTTTCGAAGTTTCTCGCTATTTCGAAGATTAAAGATAAACCGACGACAATATGTGATAATCCTCTTAATTTTTTCAAGAGAGGAAAAACGATTAAGCACGGCATCCAGAAAATTGTCCTCTAAACAAGCGACTAACGTTACGTGTCTCTCCTCAGAACTTATTTCTGTGGAAGACTGACAATTTTCGGCTGATGCACTCGGCCAAGAATCCTGGGGTAAGGACAGCCAAAACGGTCCTTCCCACCAACAAGTAAAATTTAGAAGTTCCTTAGGAAGAAGCCCTCGTGACGCACAATCAGCTGGATTGTGTTCACTTCGCACGGGATGCCAACAACTAGGGGGAATTGCTTCCTGAATTCGAGTGATACGGTTACTTACAAAAGTTTTCCACCTGTGTGGTGACGACTTAATCCAGGAAATAGTAACGGTAGAGTCCGACCAAGCATAGATTTCACTAAAAGCTAATTTATTTTGATATACCGAGAGTATATACGACACTAAATCTGCTAAAAGAACAGCAGCGCACAATTCTAGTCAAGGAAGGCTAACACATTTTAATGGCGCAACCTTTGATTTGGCAATCACCAAGGGCGTGTAAACATTCCCTGACACTGAAAAACGAAAATATAAAGCGGCGGAATAGCCTCTCATCGACGCGTCGCAAAAACCATGAAGATCACATGACGTAACATTACCTGGACAAAGGTGACGAGCTATATGTAATGACGACAGAGACGAAAGTTCAGATTTAAATTGATTCCAACGTTCAAAGACATTAGGTGGAGGGGGTTGATCCCACGTTAAGCCTAGTGTTCACAGATGTTGCATTAAGTGCTTAGCAAAAAATGTCAAAGGGGGCGAGAAATCCAAGAGAATCGAAGATTTTTGCTAAGTCTGAAACTATTACACGTTTGGAACATTGAGTGTCAGTGGAATCAATACTATAGGAAAAACTATCTTTTATTGGATGCCATTGTAGACCTAGAATTTTTATGTAACCATCCTGACCAAATGATAAAGTCTGCTGATGAGACTCCGGAATATCGGAACGAAATTCCTCATTATTACTCGTCCATTTTCTAAGTTCAAAACCTCCTCCGTTTAATAGTTTATTCAATTGGGTACGAAGCTTCGATGCCTCCTCAATAGAGTTACATCCACTGACGACATCATCTACATAAATGTCGGATGTCAAGACTCTTGAAGCGAGGGGATAATCAGTCTTACCGTCATCAGCCAACTGCTGAATAGTCTTAAGGGCCAGAAAAGGACTAGACGAAACTCCATAAGTCAACGTTTTTAAGCAAAATTCTTGCAAAGGATCGTTAGGAGAGAATCTCCAAAATATAAGTTGAAAAGGTGTATATGAGGGCGTAATTAAAATTTGCCGGTACATTTGTTTAATGTCTGCTGTAATAGCGATAGAATGTAACCGAAACAATAACAAAATTTGATCTATGTCTGTTTGTAGCTTAGGGCCTGTTAATAAGGTATCATTAATTTAATGAAATACCTCCCGGTTCTTTGGCAGATGCATCGAAAACCACTCTAAGTTTGGTTGTGGTACTATCCGGTTTTAACACGCAGTGGTGCGGAATATAATATGACGCATTATTATTTTCCAAATTGTTAACGTACGGTTCCATATGACCGCTTTCTAAATAATCATTCATGAACGCAGAATAATCTTTATAGAGAGAGGGATCTCGAATTAAACGACGTTCCAAGGAATAAAATCTTCGCAAAGCTAAAGTTCGAGAATCCGCAAAGGTAGGTACAGAGCCACGAAAAGGAAGAGAGACTACGAATCGACCCGACTCAGTTCTAAAATGAGAATTGTTCAAAATATCTATACAAAGTGAATCCTCAGGAGAAAGCTAAATTGGACGAGATATTTCTTCTATTTCCCAAAACCTTTTAATGAAGATTTTGCCAACAAATTAATAACTTGTTTAACTAACAAATATTTTACAAATATGTTACATTTTGCATGTAAAAAGTGAATAATGAATTAAGCAAGTACTTATCTAATTCCTTATATCAAAGTTTACAAAATATATACAGTGCAACCTCGATAATCTGCACTAATTCTGCACGGGGTAGCCTTTTTTTCGGATTATCGAATTTACCAAAAATAATCAAATATATTGCAACGACACTCTAGAGTTGAATTGGCCCCAATTCTAGAGTGGCAGATAAACAAATTAACTGCAGCTAGCTAGTGAGAATAGATATACTAGGTGCGTTCAACGCCACTTTCAAGGCCACGCACTTCGGATGGACATAGAGACCATCCTGAGTATAGCAAGAGGTGGAGGGCTTCTGGAGATGGCGTGCTTCAGTTAATGCAAGAGGTTCGATGCTCTGCTGCATCCTGCATCCTGCATCCTGGCCCTGGAGCCCCTAAGAACTAGTTCAATGACCAGATGCTTTTTTTAGTTTCTAAGTTGGTACTCCTGAGCAAATAGTAATGTATACGAAGAGAGCATAGGCGTACCTGCTTTAAAAGGGGATATAATTATATTAATTTTACTAGAGTACGCCTATGGCAGAGAAAAAAAAAATCAATGACGCTATTTAGGTATCCTGAGGTACGTGCGGATTAAGTAAACAAACCCGACTTCTGGGAATGTTAATATAAACATCA
The DNA here is from genome assembly GCA_963680705.1 of Rhagium mordax. Classification (NCBI taxonomy): domain Eukaryota; kingdom Metazoa; phylum Arthropoda; class Insecta; order Coleoptera; family Cerambycidae; genus Rhagium; species Rhagium mordax. Next base: position 59,776,027 of record OY796656.1, read on the forward strand.
CCTTCACTCAGTTTGAATGCGTCATTTTATTATCAGCTAATGTATTTTAAATTAAAAAATAAATGCTTTTTAATTAAATTTGAACTTGAAATTAAATTTTTAGATCAATGACTGATGGTCGAGATGGTAGAGTACCTGCCTCTCACCCAAAAGTCCCGGGTTCGAATCCCGGTCGTGGCAATGGAAAATACTGTGAGAGGGATTTTTCCATTATACGCGGATATTGGATGTGTGTCCCTTGTCTTTAAATGTGTAGCCCCCTCCCGCACAAGGCTCTGCCTTCTGGGATAAAGGGGGTCGTAATTACATGTGGTGTATTTATTATTTATTATTATTTTATTATCTATGAACGTGTAACACCCTTCGGGGTTATTTCCACCTGTAATGGAGCTCTATCGTCACCATTCGAGAATAAGCATAATATTTATAGAGGGCACCTCCACCTCAAACCTAGAAGCGCATCAAAGTTATCCTTTTAGCAAACCCACATCATTTGATTGATAGTTTTAAGTTTTAGAAAAATTTCTATTATAACTTTATAAATTAATAATATACCAAGTTAAGTGAATTATCCTCTTATAATGTACTATTTAAATTAAGTGACATATATCCTTGTAACATTCACATACTGTATGCGTGAATGCTTAACTTATAATTTAGATAGAAAAATGTTTATATTAAAAGATTAAATAAAAAATTAATTAAACCTTTGTGTTTTATTTCTAGGTTAGGTATAAGGAATAAAAAATCAGGTTAACATTTAAATAATATATATTGAAATAAAGTATATAGAGTAAATACAATAGATGAATGTAATAATAGACGGAGATTTTCAGCTGTCAGCCATGATTAACCGCTTCCATTTCCCACTTCATATTTGTTAATATTAACTTCCAAGCTTAAAATTTCTGATAAGGCCCAACCAGATCCGGATTCTGAGAATTCAGAAAAGGAATTGAGAATTTCATCTTTCACATTAATTTGGAAAAAATGTAGCAAGTCCATCCCAGAGTCGACTATTTGATTTTTTGTGTTAAAGTATTTTCGTTCAAGGATTTCAGTATTTGCTGATTTTCTCAGAAATTCACCACAGAAACATGTATTAACTTTTAACATCTGTAGTTTCTTTAGCACATTTTGGATTCTATTTTTAAAGACATGTGCAGCATCTTCGAAAAACTCATCGATATTTTTATGAGTTAGGTTAATTATTATCCCAGTACGTACTCGACCCTGAAAAATTGAGGTTATATCCTCCCATTTCACTCTAGTGCTACGATTCTCTTTTGATAATCCTCTTCCAGTATGCGTTATATTTGAAATAAGTTTTTTAAATCGTTTAAGATGTCCCACATTTGTTTGTAATTTTTTCAATGTGCCCACTGGTAAATCTGCTGCGTGAATTGCCTTATTGAACAGTCTAATATTTTTAGTTAATTGATTAAGTTGAATGTCTCGTTGTTCTGGAGTATATTCTTTTATTTTAACTTCATGGAATTTTCTTACAATTTGATCACTGATAACTGCGATTTCTTTAGAATTCATTTTGGCAAGTGTGTGTCTATTCACTTGAAAACCTTGAAAATTACTGTTACAAGCCTCATTCATCTATTATATTTAAGTGACTATTCTTAAACTTTTTTTTACCATAGCTAAAACAATATGAAAACTTAGTAATTTAAAAATATTAAATTAAAAATTTTTACTTACATTTTAGAGATTTTCGATAAATCTAAAATTCACTCCTGCTGAAGGGTTATCAGCTTCTTTTAAACCTTCGACTATTAAACTGTATTTGCATCCGGTAAATTGATGTAAATTATTCTTCATTAGAGGAAACATTCGTTTAGGTAAAAACAGCTTTTTCTTTTCGAGTTCCAATAGAACAGCCTTCCCAAATCTAGTTTTAACGATTTGTGCATCATGTATAGGTTGTAATATATTGATAGACAGCTCGGACAATTTGACTAATTGTTTACGCTCTGCAAGAGCCTCCTTGTTTATCAGATCTATATTCATTCTAAAAAATTATTTAAATTTACTTTTCGAAACATATAAATAGAAATAATAAAATAACTTACGTTTAAATTCGCAGTAAATACACACGAGATAATAAAGTTTAAATTATCAAAGCGGAAACCGCTGATGTAAAAATATGTCTACTACGTGAGAGCTCAGCGTAAATACTAACTTATAAACAAGTGATAAGTATGCTTACTCAAAGTTATATTATATTATCTGTGACGTCATGCTAATCACGTGATACTGTTTAACCAATGAGATTTTAGAAGTACATACACATATGCACACCTGCGTTCAAGGTTAAAGCGTTACGCGTCCAATATTGCTTAGTCAGGTTTTTTCCAGGAATCGTACATGCTAATTGCGTCATTCCCGCGGTACCCATTTGAATGTTTAGTCTACTTCACGTCACTTTTGTTTACATTACTCTGATTTATGTAGACGGCATCGGGATCACAAAGGAAACCCTACGATTTTGTTTACATTATATATTCGGTTCTACAGCCGACTGTTAACATTCTTGGGATCTGCGTATGTCAATATAATTTTTGCTTACTTTACAAAATGTACCTGTTTAGATATTCAGTAAAATTCTTAGAATTTTCTTACTATATGAGTACTTGGTACTTAGTATCTAGTTAGATCTAACATAAGTAAGATGTCATCCTTTAAGGTATTGGGGCAAGAACATTTATTAAAATTAGAACAGTTAAAAGAAATGATCGAGTTTTATCAGTAGAAACAGCGTATGTTTTCGCAGTTTCAAAAATTAAGTGTTATCGCTAACAGTGGTGTATTCAGCGATAGAAGACGGTGCGGAAAACAATTACATGCTACTGCAGCGCGAAGAATTAATCCAGTACAAGTGTATGCAAAAGAAGATGCAAAATGTAAAAATTTTCTCATATAAATAATCTATGATAAACGTATGGAAGCCTCTGTACGTATAACCCATCAGTGAAGTTCAGGTTATATGAAAAAATGGAGTCTGTTAACAAACATGTAAGATTCGATATATCATACATTGGTGTTATACGCATGTCTCGAGATGATGGATGTTGAATTTAGATCTCCTTTTTTACCTCCCTCCTACACCTACATATTCAAACTCTACTCCACCTTCAGATATCTCAGTTGATGTCTTGCTTTGCCACCTAATAGTTTGCTCGTCAATTTTACTGCTCAAGTACATAATCATATTTGTTCAGCGTAGAAAGTGTCTATTTATGCTAAATTAAGAAATACATAAAAACATCATGTGTGCCCCATCACCGGCATCGCTAAAAGAAGCTGTCGATTTGCTGCTTACTTCATTAAAATCTGGCCTAAGCGAAGAACTACATAAAGAAAAATATAGTCTGGGTATAAATTATTGTGAACTTTATATCAGCGGTAATATTACGCTGAATAACTTTTGTGATTCGATGGTAAAATGCGGCCTTCATGAACAATTAGAGCAATATGTTTCCGAGTTTATAACTAATGAGTTACTCTATAGTAAATATTTCGGTTACGATGAGGTTGATTTAATAGAAGAAATTAGAGCTGCTATTGTATTTTTACGTAGTGCATTAAGACGTAATTGGATATCTTTTTCCGATCAGCTTGAAGAAGAAGAAGATTCCAGCGCTTGGAGTATATAAAAATATAGTCATGGTATAAAATGCTGTAACTATTATCTCCACGATTATATTACGTTGAATACATTTTGTGCTTCAATGAACCAATTGGAGCTGCACCTATTAAAAGAACATCTGGCTGGACTTGTAAGGGATGAACTTCTCGATTACGAAGGAGCAGTTTAAAATGTATATATTTAATAAAAATGTATTTTATATGTGAATAAATATCTTGTAACAATATCTGTTTTTATTTTAATAAAAAACTGTACATTTTACAGCTAATATATATTTAAATCATAAAAACATGTGATATTGTTTTATAACCAAGCATCTAAAATACTTAACCTTGAAAATTAAACATATATCTATGATTAAATAACTATTCAATTTGCCTTACAAGCTGTGAAGCCCCCATATCTAAACGGGTGTAGAATGTAGAATGTTTATAATAAAATTCCAAGAAACGAGTTTGTTTACCTAATCGGCACGTATTACAATATATATTTAAATCATAAAACATGTGAACAAGAACTTTGTTTTATAACCAAGCATCTAAAATACTTAACCTTGAAACATATCTATCCATCTCTGTCTTACTCATTGAGGTTGAATAAAAAATAATTAAATAACTGTTCAATTTACCTTACAAGCTGTGAAGCCTACATGTGAACACGTGCAAATGTTTATATTAACATTCCCAGAAGTCGGGTTTGTGTACTTTATTGACACGTACCTCAGGATACCTAAATAGCGTCATTGATTTTTTTTTCTCTGCCATAGGCGTACTCTAGTAAAATTAATATAATTATATCCCCTTTTAATGCAGGTACGCCTATGCTCTCTTTGTATACATTAGCCTTATCGCTATGACGTCATCGCCTGCAGCGCCATCGCAGTAAAATGCGGCGGTTAATTTTAGAACTAAAAGCATCTGGTCATTGAACTTCTCCTTCAGGCCTCCAGGGTCAGGGTGCAGGATGCAGGATGCAGCAGAGCATCGATCCTCTTGCATTAACTGAAGAACGCCATCTCCAGAAGCCCTCCACCTCTTGCTATACTCAGGATGGTCTCTATGTCCATCCGAAGTGCGTGGCCTTGAAAGTGGCGTTGAACGCACCTAGTATATCTACTAGTGAGGATCGTGACTTCGTTGAATTTTTATTGTTAAGTTTTGAAATTTTATTACTAACAATATTGAGCGCCACAATATTTTATATAAAAATACACAAAAATCTATACACACAGTTAGGTATTTATTAGCATAAAATGATGAGAAAGAAAAAAATATGGACTTTACAATTTTAATCAAACAAATTCTTTACAGCAATAGTTGCACTGTATAAGGAAAACCTTGCATTCTTGATAGTAACTCAAAGAGAAGAAATTTTGCCTACGTTTAATTTATTTTACATAAACTTCTTCAGGGCTTAATAGCCAAAATTAATGGACATTATTAAAGTTTTCCTATGTTCTGTGGGCGTTTGTAAATGTAAATTAGGAAATGCATTAATTTATATCACGAGCTATCTTTTAAAAAAATGTTTACTTCAATATTCGTGCGACATCTAGTCTAGTCAAGTTAGTCAGTAAAGAAACGATATTTTCAAAAATTAAAAACGTATTACACACTATTTGGTAGTCTAACAATGCCTTCCAAGAATATTGTTGATTAAGCAATAGAATTAGAAAATATTTTTATACAAAAGTTTAATGAATTCGGTTGTCGGGATGCAGTTGGCACGCAGCTAAGAAATAAATGTAATAAAATATCTCGTATTCAAGCTTACATGGACTTTTATTTGAAATACTTGGTATTTTTGTATACAAAGGTCCTTACTAATTATACCTTGAAGTTCGTGAACCGTGACGTCAAAGTCTGAAATTAATTAAAGGAAATATTAGTTCATAGTAAACGTTATATTTTATTTAATTTTTGTGTTTTGTTTTAAGCCTAAGATACCTATATCGTTATTTAATTCCCACATATTCAAATCACCGCCATAATAAATAATTAGGTACATAATAGGTACAGGGATATCCAACGAAAATGACCACCCCTAATAACTTCTTTATTTTTGATCCTATAAAAAATTTGTTTCTATAAAAGTTGCAGGGTTTATTGAAAGCATTTAGGATATGTATTCAGAAAAATAAATTAAAGTCGTTTAGAGGAGATATGGTTTTAACTTGCATTTTTTCAAATGGAGCACCCCATTTTTTTGCATTTTTAAAATCAAGGTACTTTTCTCATTTCGAATATACAGCGTGTGTAAAAAGTATTGAAATATGACCATAACTTTTAAAATATTGATTGTATAAGAAAACCCTTGGATAGGTCGATTTTTATTTTCAATTACGCAACTTTTGGTGCGATTAATAATTTCTAGTTCTACACACCCCCTCCTCCAGCCACCCCAACTTTTTTTTTCAAATAGCAACCTACCTTTTGTGATACTCCAAAAGAAAGGTATTTTAATAGACTATTCAACGCTGTAAAGAAATCTGAAATCCGTCGATGCAATTGGCTTCCCAAACGCATGAAATACATTTTCTTTTAATTTAAAAATTTTAAGAATGTCATGCATGTAAGACAGTACCTGAATGAGGTGTTTCCGGGCCGATGGATAGGCCTCGACATTTTTTTATGGGGTCATTTAAAGGGTTGCGTCTATAACAATAGACCAAATAATTGGAGGATCTAAAGGATAGATAATTTTTTTTTTTTTATATATATTGAGAATTTACAATCTGCTGCAGTTGAGCTATAAGTAAATGGTTTCATTGTTATACTATTTGGAGGAAGAAGTTATCCAGTGATAACACTTCCTTTAATATATCTATTTTTTTTAACTAGTAGTCAGGGAAATGATATGTTATATTAATTTAATAAATCAGTTGGCCATCGTTTCTTTAGTCTTCTTGTAGCCTCGGGTGGAACGTTGAGATGTCTTGCTTCTTCATTAGGATGATTTTCTAGCTGCTCTAGGTAACTGATGGTTAATCTCCGTATTTCGTCTTCTACAAATGGTATGGCTGAGTCGTCGTGTATCGTCTTGTTGCTAATGTACCATGGGGCTTTAAATATCATTCTTAGGATTTTTGATTGAACTCTCTGGATTATTTGTGTGTTTGATTTCATCGCACATCCCCAAAGTTGTATTCCGTATGTCCAGATGGGTTTGATGATACCTTTTTCTTAAAAAAAATGTATTTCATGGTAATTCGCTATTTAAAAAAAAAAAAGTTGGGGTGGCTGGGGGAAGGGATGTGTAGAACTAGAAATTGTAAATCGCACCAAAGGTTGCGAAATTGAAATTAAAAATCGACCTGTCCAAGGGTTTTCTTATACAATCAACATTTTAAAAGTTATGGTCATGTTTCAATACTTTTTACACACGCTGTATAGATATATAGATTATCTTTTAGGGTTTTCTAATTATTGCAATTTTTGTGGCCCGAAAACAACAAGGAAATAAAATAACAGAACAAATTTTTATTTTTAGAATGCATTAGTCTTGGCTAATTTAGATATTAATTACAACTATAAATAAAAGTAATTAAAACTATCCTACATAAACTGTTCAAAATGACGCCCTTCATGTTCGATACAAACCCTATACCTTATTCTAATTGAGAAAAGTACCTTAATTTCAGAAATGCAAAAAAATGGGGTGTTCCATTTGAAAAAATGCAAGTTAAAACCATATCCCCTCTAAACGACTTTCATTTATTTTTCTGAATACATATTCTAAATGCTTTCAATAAACAATTGACAATATAAAATTGTATTCGCGAAAATCATGCTCTACAGATGGCGTTTGTGAAATTTCAAAATGTCGGATATAGTGAGGAAAACATTGCGGCTGTCATAACCTGAAGTCTATTATTTTCGTATAAATAATTATTTAAGTGAAGGGTTTTCCACTATGCCAAAAGTTATAATAGAGTTAAGTGACATTTTTGGTTATGTTGGAACTGAAAGTATACTCATGAAAGAAGGCGAAACCGTATTTAAAGCTGGTCATATCATTCTCTGCCAGGTTGAAGATGTCATCAGGCAACAAATATTTGCCCTGTGTTTGCAAACATCTGAATTAAATTTGAATTACGTTTGTCTGGTCACCTCTGCCAATTTCAAAAATCGTACAATAATGGATTACTTTAATGACGATTTTGAAGTACTTTAATGCCGATTTAAAAAAAATTTAATTTGTGGCATTTCAGTAAGTTAGTTTTTCTTTTCATTTTTGGAATTTATTGCCACATTTCTGCAAATTCCTATAAAAAAAATGCTGAGAGAAGAACTAAATAGAATTAATATTATTTAGTATATTTTTTAACATTTCTATGGTAAGTATCTATGGAAATGCTATAAACAATTTTCTTTTATGTCGTGTTATTTTACACGTTACCATTGTGAAAATAATAAAGAGGAGCAACTGTCAAGGTTTCAAGATTTTCGTGTTGTATTTTTTTGCCAATAAGTACAGAATTATCTACAATAATATTTAGAACTATGCATCCAAATTACAAATACTTTCCCGTAGTGCTAAAAACTGATGACAATCCTGAAGCTATTAGCAAAAAAATACAATACTAAAATCTCGAAACCTTGACAGTTGCGCCTCTTTATATTATTTCTTTACTCAATGACGTTACATAAAAATGTAATATCCCAGGTTCTTATATTGTAGAATTGAAATAATAACTTCTTCTACTTGTAAAATATATATTTATTTGCCATCTATATGCCGGCTCGATGTTATCGAGTCGGAAATGATATCGATAATAATCTGGATGTTTTACAATACAATTTAACCTAGTTACTAAATAATATGCTTATCTATCAATAATTAACATAACGCGTGAAGTGCTGGACTGAAATAATTGAACTAGATAATTTATTTACTTAATGACCATTTCATCATCCAGTACACCTCCCCCGCGAAAAAAAAAACGAAATAACAGCTAACACAGTGCTAGTTATTTTGTTTCTCATCATAATACAGTTTTACTCTATTTTTATGAACCTCTACTAATTTATTATCTATTTTTATAACAACATTCGGAGATTTGTCTTCAGCAATCTCATATGGACCTTTATACAAAGGCTCTAACTTATTTCCTGAATCATTTTTTAAAAGGACTTTCTCACCCAATTTGTAATTAATTTTTCTAGTCTTTTTGTCATAAACTTCTTTCCTTTTAGTTTTTGATACCAATAAATTATTTCTTGCGTCACTACACGCGGCTTGTAATCGATATTTTAACTCTAAAAGATAGTCGTCAAAGTTGTATAGTGGGTCAATTTCTAGCGTACTGTTTGTTGGTAAACGATTAGGCTTTCCAAAAACAAGTTCATGTGGGGTGTAATGCGTTTCGGTATGTACAGTATTATTATACGCAAAACACCAATAAGGAACCCATGAACTCCAGTTATCTTGCCCTTTTGAGCATTGAATTCGTAAATACGCCCCCAAACTTTTATGATTATTTTCTAGCGCACCTATCGTTTCATGATGGTAAGCTGTAGAATTTAACTGGCTTATTCCTAATAGTTTACAAGTTTCTTTAAAAGTGGCAGCCAAAAACTCGGTACCTTGATCCGTGACAATGTGTTCTGGCACACCATAACGCAGAATAAAGTTTTCCACAAAGGACTTAGCAACAGTCACAGCTTCTTTATTTGGTAGTACATATCCTTCAACAAATTTACTTAACTCACACTGTAGTGTTAGAAGATAACGATTATTTTGTTCATCTGGGTTAAGTGGGTCTACCAAATCAAGATGACGCTGACGCTGATCGAGAATTCTGTTTTAAATAAATTACTTGTAATTTCATATCATATAACAAATTGCTTAATATATACCTGTTATTATTATGAAAATTTTTTACTAACTTACTAAATTCGTTATCATTTATTATACGGAGTTCTACAGATTGTACTGGCCGCTTTAACAATTCTAAGATTCCAGGGTGATCAGACCTTTCATCAGTAGAAATTGTTTTACTACTATCATCAAACTCACCTGTTTTACAAGTATTTTTCCTTGTTTGAGCTCGCGTTGTTATAAACATAGTACTATCTGCCTTAGCATTCATAGTTTTTAGTTCATTTGATTCAATTTGAATCCTGGATAAAGCATCGGCTGTAACATTTTCAGAGCCTCTTATATAATTTATTGTAAAATCATATTCTTCTAAAATTAGTCTAAACTTAGTCTACTAGAAGGATTGTTGATCCCAAACAAATACAGTATATTCACTTTTGAACCAAAGCAGTTTGTGAGTGAATAGGAGATAGCAGTAAAGCGAGAGCACTACACATGCGTGACTGCATGTTGATCTCAGAATGTTAGCGCTCTCGCTTTATTCTCTCCTATTCACTCACAAAGTGCTTTGGTTGAAAAGTGAATTTACTGTATACCAAAGGTCTATGATCTGTATAAATATGAAACTTTCTAGCAAATAAGTAGGGACGAAAATGTTTTACGGCCCAAACTACCCCTAATAACTCTTTCTCTATCACACAGTAGTTCCTTTCCGCTTTATTTAGCGCACGACTTGCATATGCTACGGGTTTATCGTTCGAATTTAAGAGAACTGCCCCAAGGCCCTGCCCTGATGCATCTGTTCTAAGAAGGAATTGATTATCATCTGAAAAATCTGGATATTGTAACACTGGTGGTTTTATGAGTGCGTGCTTTAATCCCTCAAACGACTTTTGACACTCTTCACTCCAATGAAATGGTACGTTTTTCTTTGTAAGGTTGTTCAACGGCTGTGCAAGCATAGCAAAATTTTTAATAAATTTCCTATAGTAGTTCGCAAAAGCCACAAACCGCTTCGTATCACCGGAATTTTGTGGTGTAGGGTAATTTTGAATTGTACTAATTTTTCCCAGATCAGGCGATATCCCTGCAGAAGATATCACATGACCTAAGTAGAGAATTTCCTTTCTTAAGAATTTACATTTATTTGGATTCAATTTTAGATTTACTTCCCTTAATCGTTGCAGAACCTTAGCAAGATTTTGATTATGCTTAATTAAATTATTTCCAAAAATGATTAAATCATCTAAGTAAACAAAACAAGACTCATAACTTAAACCTGCCATTGCAATTGTCATCACTCGAGAAAATGTACTTGGACTAATTTTTAACCCCATAGGTAATCTTTTCATTTGAAATTGTCTACGTTCTGTCGTAAACGATGTGTATGGTCGGCTTGTCTGATCAAGTTCAACTTGATAATACCCCTGCGCAAGATCAAGATGTGTGAAATAAACTGCTCCAGATAAGGAATCTAATATTTCAGTTATACAAGGTAACGGAAAGTTGTCATCTTTTATTTGTCTATTAAGTAACCGATAATCTATAACTAACCTCCATTTTTTGTTACCAGTTTGGTCAACCCTTTTTGGCACAATTAACAATGGTGAAGACCACTCTGATCGTGTTTCTTCAATAATACCATCGTCTAGCATTTTTTCCACCTGTTTATGAATTTCACTCTTTTGCGCATACGGTAGTCTATATGGTTTTACATACACAGGAACCGCATTTTCCTTTAAGTGTATTTTATGTTTAGCTATATTAGTAACAGTAAGAGGATCCTCTTCTAAATGAAAGACATCTGCAAATTTTGCACAAATCCTTTGTATGGAAGATTCCTCCTCTATATTTAAAGATTCAACATTAATTTGAGGTAATAACCTATCGACACGACTAACTGATAAGTCGGTATTGCCGAACTTACACACTTCATAGTCTGTCAGTTTTTCAACCACAGGCTTGATATTCCTAATTTTAATTTCTCTTTCATTGACATTAAGCACTCTAACAGGAATCATCCTATTATTATGTCTAGCTAACACTCCTGCTACATACACACCTTCACATAATTCTCCTGGTATAACAACACAGTCTTCCTCACTATCAACCCAACAATACTTAGTTATTTCACATCTTGGTGGGATTGACATGTAGTAATCACAGTTAGATTTTAATGGCACACATATTTTTCTATTACCATTCCAAAATGAAAATTCGAATTTTTCGTAATCGATCGTAGCTGAATATTTGATAAAAAAAATCAGAACCTATTACACCATGCATTCCACTTCCAAACTCATTCACTACCAAAAATTCATGATTTATTTGCACATTTTTTATATCTAATAAAATATTCGCAGAGCCAAGAGATACTGTTGACCCAGCAATTCCATTAATTTTTATTTTCTTATCTGTGTTCATCGGTAACTTATGTTTTACATAGTTTGCAAAAATAACACTTACGGATGCCCCAGTATCTAATAATAACGTTAAATCTAGGGTTTCCAATCCCGGGATCCCCAATCCCGGGCAGGTTTTCACTCCCGGATATCCCGGGATTTCAAAAATCAATCCCGAGTATTAATAATATGACCAAATTACATAAAATATATATTACTTTTTATCTCACATGTATTCTGTGTACATACAAAGATCCGGTCCAGATTAGGGAACGACACCCTAGATACACTGGCCATTCTCAGGTAATTTTTTCAAAGTAAATTTTAGGCATTCATTTTTATAGAATAGATAATCAATAGATTAAAGTAGCAATAGATTGTTAATTTTTAAATTTTTTTAGTTTTATTATATATTTTTTTATGTATTATTATTATTCTTGCTCAATAAATCGTTTCTTCTTTAATTTTATGTTGATATTCGACAAATGTATTTAGATCCCGGGATCCCGGAAAATCCCGGGATTTGACTTTCTAATCCCGAAAAATACCGATACTTAAATTTACTGCATTTTCCACATTATTCTGTTTAGGATCGAAAAAACCAATCATTCGGTTTAGCTGAGACTGCACTATCATTATTATTATTACTCATCACATTTTTACTACAATTCGGCAAAACTGTCTCCTCTGCAAAATACGCCTGGTGTGAGCCATGACCTCGGTCACGCATAAATCGTCTATTTACTCTACTACGCGCATTACCTTGACCTCTATAATAATTATTACTTGCATTATTATGTATGTTTTGCTGCCCTCGACTATTCATATTACTTCTAAAACTATTAAAATGTGTTTGTTTATAACCTCTACCATGGTAATTATTTCTACTTTCTTGACCTCGATAATTGCTATAAGAACCCCTGTTGAAATTTCTCCCTTGTATATGCAAAACTTGAGCCTGAGTATTATGACCATTCAATTTCTCCTCATCTTTCGCACCACCTATAGCCTATTTTAAACTTTGATAGTTCCGTGCTTTTATTATAGTACGTAACTCATGATTTTTTAACCCACATGCGAAATTGTTTATGGCCACCTTTTCGTTAACCTTTATCAAAATTCTTAATGCGTCGTTGTCAAGTCTAATAATAACTGCTCAATGTTTTTACCAAATTCGTCAATCGATTTGTCATATTGTTTAGTCCTGTGCAATTCAGTAGTCAAAGCTGTCGCAGATTTTTTAGTTAACAAATGCGTTTTCATGTCCTTAATTAACTCGTCGGTAGAATTATAAGTTTTTTCCAATCGTAATTTAGCATTTTGGGAAAGTCTGGTCTTTGTCACATAGTTAATAAGTAATTTTTTACCAGTATCGTCTAAAAGCTCAGAATATAGTTCAGTGGCATCAATTAACTGTTTTACAGTATCTTCACATCCATTCATAGACGGTAGCAAAGATGTTGCTGTTCTTAAATCAAATTTTTCACCCATAGTACCTACGTCTAATACCACTACTAGTATTTCCGGTCTCTAAAATGGTTTTTAATCTTTCTATCAATATACCTTGAGATTCCGTAATTGTCCTACTTATTTCTTTAATGTGAACTTTAACTGAATTAACTATCTCTAAATTACCGGGTATTTGATTAAATTCTACCGTTAACCTATCTAAGTCACTTCCTATCCTACCTAAATCTACTAGTTTTTGATTAATTACTTGAGAATTTTCACGCCTTTGCTGATTATCTTTCTCGATATTCCGTTTAAATACTCTAACCTCCTCATATAAGTGCTTAAATTGATCTAAGTTACTCATTTGTATAATTTAAACCTACACTAACCTTATTTCTATAATACATTTTAATAAATTTTCCCAATTTGTCAATAAATTCGGTGTACATTATACTAATTCAACTTGACTTCTTTGTATTTCTCGCCTAATGCTCTTCCTTAAATAATTTTTAATTATCCACCATAAACATCCAAAAATTGCCACAACTATAAAGCAAGCAACAACAACTCCAATCATTTCCCATAATGAGTGTCCATAACTTGTTGCAGTTGTTCCACCACTGTTTCCAGCTTGACTTATAATGACTTCTTCCTTTGACTCACTGCCTCCCATATTACTAAAAGTTTAATTACCTAAAATAAAATTAATCCAGTTGTCCAATTGCCATGTAATTTAGTTTTCCAATTCACCATTCCAAACTTTCACTTTCCATTAATATATTATTACCATAATTTCTTCTTTTCGATTCTTCCAATTATTACAATACATCACAATTCTTCACTTAGCTATGGCAGGATCGCCATGTCATATCCCAGGTTCTTATATTGTCGAATTGAAATAATAACTTCTTCTACTTGTAAAATATATATTTATTTACCATCTATATGCCGGCTCGATGTTATCGAGTCGGAAATGATATCGATAATAATCTGGATGTTTTACAATACAATTTAACCTAGTTACTAAATAATATGCGTATCTATCAATAATTAACATAACGCGTGAAGTTGTGCTGGACTTTGAAATAATTGAACTAGATAATTTATTTACTTAATGAGCATTTCATCATCCAGTACAAAAATCTAAAGCTTAAACTTTGAAAAAGGAAACAGATACAGTTTCCAAAACGTCAGTGCTGTATTTTTATATTATTTTAATACCTTAATTAGTTGTCAGAAAACACCCTCTAACTGTTCCTATGACATTAGGTCAAAGCCGTACAGGTTATTTCCCAGTTTTAAACTGGTTAATACGAATATTTTATAGATAAATCAATTTCTTTGGATAGGAATTTGCAGAAATGTAGCAATAAATCCCACAAAAGAAACAGATAGGCTACATTACGAATCACAAGTCATCTGATGGTGAAGAAAAAAAATGCCTTGCAGTAGCTTTAAGACGTTAAATAACAAAATACGGCTCTTATGCGGATTTTGTTTTGTAGTAAGTATATTTCCACATCACTTATGGACGTGTATGAAATTTAGCAAACGTCTTTCTTATCACCCAAATTGAAGTACTGTTTCATTCTAAAACGGTGAACAACGCCAGGTATATCAGCTTATGTATTTATAAAAATTTTTCATCGGCCATTATAGTGCTTTGTAAATTTACTACAGCGGAACAAACAGTCATTATATCAAAGCTTTTTGGAATGGGCCATTCAATATTTCAAAAGTTCTCAATCTTTGATTCATTCGCTCAACATGTAGATACTCTAGATTTTGAAATTTTGATATTCAACCTATATTCTGCCATGGAAAATTGTTGTTTTTTTCTTAGAAAAGCTGGTCTTACAATACCAATGAAGTTCTCCTCGCAAATCTTTTCAATTAGAAAGCCTTTATCCATCATGAATCTGGCTACAACTTATTAATGAGGCCACTTTGTTCAAAAATTGCTCTGTCTGATGTTCGCCCTCCATAGCCATTAGAAACAAACGTTAGTAAGCCACCAGGGCTAACACCTGTCATAACTTTAATGGTATGCGTCCCTTTGTACTGTGAATAAGTTTTTACTCTACAGCATAGACATTTTGGACGCTGCACTGGTATTTCAGTACAGTCAATAATTATTCTAACATCTCTGAAATCTGCGAAGCTGATAGGCAAGTTTTGACGATATTCTTCAATAATTGGCCATCTTATACATGGTTTTAAAATGTTGGCTAAATATTGAATAAATACGCATAAAGAGGGCGACACTTGAAAGAAAAAAGATAAAATCCGATATGACATCGACAACTTCAATTTCATAAACACAAGTATGACTTTTTCTTTGACATCAAGTTTCTGAAATTTTGTTTGGTAATTCTCCATTATCAGATCACAGAATCCATTTAGTACCTTGAATGAATTAATATTAGTCAACAAACAAAGTTCTTTGGGGGATTTGATGGTATTTATGAATCTGAACACTAAATCACCACTCTTCACTTGCACACCAACGTCAGCTGATGTTGAGGCTGAAGATTGTACTGGATTACTCAATCACAATATAGCATCAATCGCTATTCGTTCTTCAATACTAAAATCCTCAAGCTGTTACTGTACAGGCACTGAAGCGTTGACACCTAGAGATGTAGTAGCATAGTTCTGAGATTCGTAATCATTTACTGGGCCATCCACACATATCGATTTTGGAGCCGAGCCACTTTCTCCTAACATTTGTAGCCTTTCAACTCTTTCACGCCGCTTGCATTCAATATAGTCGTTCTTCTTTGTCACTACTGATTTAGTTGGTAAATTCATTGATGGGACTACATTCTTCTTCAACCGAGGGCTGGTTTTAGAGAAGCTTGAAATTCAAATCATGTACCTAACTCAATTTTTTTAAATTAAATTGATATATAACTTACCAAATAATATGTAATCATTTTGATTGAAATGGCGGGAGCAAACAAGCATATTTTTGGTGATTGCCTTTCCCATAAGCAGCACTCTTTCCCAGGCAAATCCTCGGTCAACGTTTTCCACAACACCAAATTTATTTGTGACGTTAACTTTATTTTCTCCTACTTTGGGGAAATGGTGAAAATGCAGGGAAGGAGAAATACTTTTTTTGGAATGACAACCAAAAACACAACAATTAGTGTTGCACTTTTTACCCATCTCGAAATGTTGTTCTGTTGAGCACAATAAATCGCGCCTTTACGTAATTTACGTTGTCAGAAATAGTATTTTTCTCGCGGCTAACAAAAGTTGCCGCCAGGCAGCGTGGCGGCCTGTTATCGAGTCCAATACAGTAACAAATTATTCAATTGTGTTTTTTCCTCTGCCGTATCCAATTTTGCTGCACTTCTATATCTGTCGTAATGCTTAATCCATGCCGGCCAGTCATCATTAGGTGTGTTTGGTGACCAGTCCAGAACGTCCCGAACTAAATGTTACAACTTCCCACTGTAATTTTAAAATAAATATCACTTTGACAACAACTATCAAACGTAAAAATCCCGAGTGTACAGGGTGTTTCCTATAAAACTATACCCCCCTTATTTTGATCAATTACCACCGATTTTAATTTTTCAAAAACCGGTCTAACACAGAATTTTCCGTAGATTTTGAATATGCTATTACTTTTTTTCCTACTTCAACCGTATACGAGGGGCAGAAGAAAGAATGGTTTTTTTAAATGGAACATCCTATATATTTTTACATATTTCGATTCGCCTCGTCCTTCTGATTACAAATATATATGACACTTATATATTTGCTATCAAAATGGCGTAAATAATTGAATTTAAACTTAGGGCGTTTCCTTCAAAACCATACCCCCTTATTTCGGTCAATTATTAACGATTCAAAATTTTCAAAACCGACACATAGAACTTTTCGTAGATTTCATATATGCTATTACTTTTTTTCTCCCTTCAACGGTATACGAAGGGTGGAAAAAAGTATGGTTTTTTTTATGGAATGCCCTGTATTTCTTTATATATTTAAATCCGCCCTACCTTTCTGATTGTAAATATATATAATACTTATATGTGTAAAAAAATACAGGGCATTCCATAAAAAAACCATACTTTTTTCCACCCTTCGTATACCGTTGAAGGGAGAAAAAAAGTAATAGCATATATGAAATCTACGAAAAGTTCTATGTGTCGGTTTTGAAAATTTTGAATCGTTAATAATTGACCGAAATAAGGGGGTATGGTTTTGAAGGAAACGCCCTAAGTTTAAATTCAATTATTTACGCCATTTTTATAGCAAATATAATAAGTGTCATATATATCTGTAATCAGAAGGACGAGGTAAATCCAAATATGTAAAAATATATAGTGTTCCATTTAAAAAAACCATAGATTTTTCTGCCCCTCGTATACGGTTGAAGTAGGAAAAAAATTAATAGCATATTCAAAATCTACGGAAAATTCTGTGTTAGACCGGTTTTTGAAAAGTTAAAATCGGTTGTAATTGACCGAAAAAAGGGGGGTATAGTTTTATAGGAAACACCTTGTACATGTTTGTACACCGAACAAAATAGTTTTTAAAGTTCTAGTTCAGTTCATATAATTCGCTAACTTTAGTCCAGGACGTTCTGAACTGGGTCACCAAACACAGCTATTATCAAAAGAAAATATTTCAGATGATGGCACGGAATTTACAACAGTTTGTAGCGGCAGTAACTGAGGCTGTGTTTGTAAACAGGGTTGTTTACATTTAAGCTAGTTGTTGTTTTGAATTTTCAATTTCTCGTTCCATTGTGATAACCTCACTTTGTTTTTACCTTTCACCTCTTTTCTTTATAATTTGTTTTTTCGAAACACGTACTAACAATGATTTACCCCGCATCTGACATCATGTAATAACTTTAGGCTCGTGGATTACTTAGTAAACTTCAATATGATTCAAATATATTTATTTTACAAATCATATGTCACTCACGTACAGTCGGCGCCATCCAAATGTGAACGGCAAAATTGTATAGTGTAACTTACACTTTAAATCATAGTCGCCGTAAAATTTGAAAATAGTTGTCAAATATATTTGTCATAATTTGTCAAAAGTAAAAGTAAAGATAACTACGCCAAGACATTTAACTGAAGCGCAAAAAGCGAGGGCTATAGCTAAATTGGAAGAAAATAAGCCTTTGAGTGAAGAGGCTGCTGATTTAAATGTTGGTAAAAGTTGTATACTTTATATAAAAAAAAGCGTTGGCAAGAAGAACAAAGACTGCAAAGATCTATAAGGCCAAGGTATAATAGGGAAGGTCTCCAATGAGAATAAAGACAATGCTCTGGTCAAATTTACCCATCAGAATCCTTTCTAAACCGCTGTCAAAACTCAAGAAGAAACATTATTCCCAGGGTCTTTCAGAATAGCACAAAGACGTCTTAAGCTATCTGGCCTGACGAATTGCTGATTTTTAAATATAGAGATTAGTTTTTACCATTTTGATTTTATTAATGTTTTTATAAATTATAAATTATTAGGTATGTGTTGAAATATATTAATTATTGTTAATACGCTTAGTTTGTGTCATTTTATTTCTCACAATCAACATGAATGAATTAAAGAATAATTTATTAACCTTCTTCCACTAACATGTCCAATTATTATTATGGTAACAGAAAATAATAAAAGTAATATTATTTTCTGTCAATATATCCCCTCTGTGTTACGCCACTAAACAAAGTCTGACTTACTACAATGAAATTCAGAAGAAAATTCCATGACAACCAAAAATGCATTCACATTTGGGTGGCGCCGACTGTACTATCGCGGCCGAAAAAAAGTAATCGACTGATTTTCACGTTGTAACCATGGTATCCTTATACTATGGTTGTAACTATGGTTCTAATCAGTGTCGCATTAATCTCAATATTTTTTTTTATTAGTGTCAACGTCATTGTCATATTAAGCAAAAATAATTTTTTTATTACTTAATCATGTCTTATCATGTTATGAGTGAAGAAGAAAAAGGCTACATCATCGCCAAACTTGGAGAAGGGTGGTCTCAACAAGGTATAGCACGTGAAATTAATTGCAGCAAAAGCACGATTCAAAAACTAAACAAAAAGTGGATAGAAACTCATAATCTGAGCAGGGCAGTGGGTTCTGAAAAGAACCCTCTAGGGTGACGGTGACCTTTAAGTACGCATTTAATAACAACTTTTTTGCAATAATTTTAGTAGAAATGTATTTTTCATTTACTTACGAATGATCTTGAATGAGGATTATTATCATATATCTCTTCATTTTATTTTTAATAGCTGTTTTAATGCAATCATGTTTGACAGCTCATTAATTCTGACTTGCGTTTGGCGTGTGTGGATAACAAACTATGAAGGTGCGCGCGCATCATTTCGGCCAACATTAACTTTAAAATGTGGTATTATGCATTCACTTACATTGATAAAGTTCTAAACTACATTTAAATATAGACCGAGTAGATTTCGTGTTAGTTTTATTGTGCTAACATAGTTTTGTTATATAATATATAAAATGATTAAATTACGTCTTTATACAAATTTCGTGAGGTTAGGTTAGATGTGCCAACATGGTTATGTTATATAATGATATATTAAAGGTAGTGACTAGAGGTCTGCCGCGGCGGAACGAGAAGAATTTCTAGCAGGTCCGTCGCGGCGGAACAGAAACGGTTTCTTAAAAAAGTTGCCTTACTCATGTTTTGTCAGTGGTGCGATGCTCTAGCGGAAACGAGCCGGGCTGACAAGCATAAGGTTCCGGGTTCAAATCCTACATGTTCTTGTTCTTTTTTTTTATTAAAAATGCATCAGGCATGAGGTCTATTGCGAGTTAGAAGCCGGAGGCGATAGCCGGAGGCAGGTTAGATATGTGTGTTATTCCCCTGATAAAGGAATTTTTTTTTATTAGATTAAAGGAATTTTTTTTTAAATGCATCACGCATGAAATGAGGTCTATTGCGAGTTAGAAGCCGGAGGCAGGTTAGACATGTGTGTTATTTCTCTGATAAAGGAATTTTTTTTATTAGATTAAAGGAATTTTTTCTTTAAATGCATCG
Source organism: Rhagium mordax (assembly GCA_963680705.1). Classification (NCBI taxonomy): domain Eukaryota; kingdom Metazoa; phylum Arthropoda; class Insecta; order Coleoptera; family Cerambycidae; genus Rhagium; species Rhagium mordax. The sequence goes on from OY796656.1 coordinate 59,796,407, forward strand.
GGCATGACATGAGGTCTATTGCGAGTTAGAAGCCGGAGGCAGGTTAGATATGTGTGTTATTTCCCTGATAAAGGAATTTTTTTTAATTAGATTAAAGGAATTTTTTTTAAATGCATCGGGCATGACATGAGGTCTATTGCGAGTTAGAAGCCGGAGGAGATAGCCGGAGGCAGGTTAGATATGTGTGTTATTCCCCTGATAAAGGAATTTTTTTTATTAGATTAAAGGATTTTTTTTAAATGCATCAGGCATGACATGAGGTCTATTGCGAGTTAGAAGCCGGAGGCAGGTTAGATATGTGCGTTATTCCCCTGATAAAGGAATTTTTTTTATTAGATTAAAGGAATTTTTTCTTTAAATGTATCGGGCATGACATGAGGTCTATTGCGAGTTAGAAGCCGGAGGCAGGTTAGATATGTGTGTTATTTCCCTGATAAAGGAATTTTTTTTAATTAGATTAAAGAAATTTTTTTTTAAATGCATCGGGCATGACATGAGGTCTATTGCGAGTTAGAAGCCGGAGGCGATAGCGATAGATATGTGTGTTATTCCCCTGATAAAGGAATTTTTTTTATTAGATTAAAGGATTTTTTTTCTTAAATGCATCGGGCATGACATGCGGTCTATTGCGAGTTACGATAGCCGGAGGCAGGTTAGATATGTGTGTTATTCCCCTGATAAAGGAATTTTTTTTTATTAGATTAAAGGAATTTTTTTTTTAATGCATCAGGCATGACATGAGGTCTATTGCGAGTTAGAAGCCGGAGGGGATAGCCGGAGGCAGGTTAGATATGTGTATTATTCCCCTGATAAAGAAGATCTTCTCGTTTCTGCCGCGGCGTACCTGCTACAAATTCTTCTCGTCCCGCCGCGGCGGACCTCTAGTCACTGCCTATATTAAATTGATTAAATTACAACACGGCTTTCGTGAGGTTAGGTTAAGTGTGCCAACATGGTTATGTTATTTCTTTCCTTTTCTTTTTTTGGGATTTATTACCACATTCCTCGATATTCCTATCCAAAAAATTCGATTTATCTAAAAAATATTCAAATTAACCAGTTTAAAACTGGGAAATAACCTCTACGCCTTTGACGTAATGTCAGAGGATCAGTGAGAGGGTGTTTTTTGACAACTAATAGGAATTAAATTAATACAAAAATACTGCGCTGACGTTTCGGAAACTATATCCGTTTCCTTTTTCAAAGTTTAAGCTTTAGATTTTTATGTAACGTGTAGAATAACACGGCATAAAATAAAAATTGTTTATATCATTTCCATAGAAACTTACCATAGAAATGTTGAAAAATATACTAAATAATATTAATTTTATTGAGTTCTTCTCTCAACATTGGTAACCAAGTTGAACAAAATTCTACCGAACAATTAAGGAAAATTATTTATTTTATGCCGTGTTATTCTACACGTTACTTAAAAATCTAAAGCTTAAACTTTAACTTAACAGAAGACGTAATTTAGGGGGGTAGCCAAAATTTCAGCGAATTTTAAGCATCTTCTAGCTCTGCAAATAATTAAGTACCTTTTAATTTTTTTCTCCCCTGTATATGGTTCATCCAACGATTTTTTTTGTACTATTCTATAAGCCTTTTACCATCCACTGCTTTTTAGAACATTTCAAAAATCGGACGTACTTAAAGGTCACCGGACCTGAGCAAACCAACTACCCAGCATCTGTTAGGACAGCAAGAAAACGGTTGCGAGAGCTGATCTATTTATCTGTGCCAGTGCTAAATATCCCCGACTAACAGATGTTAATAAAGAGGCAAGAATGCAGTTTGCAAATAAGTTTATTAATGAAAACGATCGTTACTGGGAGCGAGTGGTCCTTTCCGACGAAAAGATATCTCAGTCCTACTATAATGGTCAACTGCGAGTTTACCGTCCCAGGGATCAGAAGTTTGATGAAGAATATTTACACAAAACAGATAATAGCGGAAGGCATTCTGTCTTTTTGTTTAGTTTTTGAATTGTGCCTTTGTTGCAATTAATTTCACTTGCTAAGTATGCGTTGTTAAGACCACCCTTCTCCAAGTTTGGCGATGATGTAGCCTTTCTCTGCTTCTCTCAAAACCATACTAATTAATTGTTTTCTTATAATTAAAAAATATTAACTTATTTCTAATTAGTTTTTTTTTTAATAAATACTACCCCACCAATGATTTCTTGTCAAAATAATTTAATTGACATAACTGATGTATAAACTCCCATTTACAAAGGAAAATTTTTCGAAAAAACATACTACTTGATAAAAAATCGATTACTTTTTTTCGGCCGCGATAGTACAATGTTTTCTCTCCCACTTCCGTCTTCATAGTTGCCTATCCTCAGGCCCACGCTACACCATCTATTATTATTATTAATATATTATCATTAGAATTAATAGGTTCTCTTCCTTTTCTTTTTTGGGATTTATTACCACATTCCTTGAGGTTCCTATCCAAAAAATTCGATTTATCTAAAAAATATTCAAATTAACCAGTTTAAAACTGGGAAATAACCTCTACGCCTTTGACGTAATGTCAGAGGATCAGTTAGAGGGTATTTTTTGACAACTAATAGGAATAATTAAATTAATACAAAAATACTGCGCTGACGTTTCGGAAACTATATCCATTTCCTTTTTCAAAGTTTAGGCTTTAGATTTTTATGTAACGTGTTAAATTGTTTATATCATTTCCATAGAGACTTACCATAGACATGTTGAAAAATATACTAAATAATATTAATTTTATTGAGTTCTTCTCTCAACATTGGTAACCAAGTTGAACAAAATTCGACCGAACAATTTGATACGCATTTATCTTCATTAAGTAAAATTATTGCAGACTCTTTGATTTTTCTTTTTTTTGTTGTCTGCTTCGTTGGTCAAAATTTTTTTGCTGAATCCCATTTTATCCTGTGATCGTTTTCACAAGCATGTTCACAAATTTTAGATTTTTCAATATCACCTTTTCTAATATAACTTTTGTGCTCGCCCAATCGTACATTAAGTGGTTTAGATGATTCACCCACATAATGTTTATTACACTCGCACGGGATACTGTATACCGGGTGCCACAGGATACTGGCTCACCCCTATATTTCCTTTATTTTTTAACTTATCTATTTGAAATTTGGGAGGCATAAACTACCGTTTAAAATGTATTTCTGCACATTACAGACACTATGGTACCACTTCCGGTTTATCCGGAAATTACCTCAACTTTCGATTTTCAAATGGAACACCCTGTATATTTTTACATATTTGGATGCAGGGCAACATTCTGCATACAGCATGTAAGTTTCGCGAATTTTTGAGGCGATGTTCAATTTTTTCAAGCATCTTAAAAAATCCGTCTAGAGTGCTTTGGAATTCCAAAATTCGTTATACGGTAGGTAAACTTCAAAGGAAAAATATAATTTTTCTTTTCGTTTCACTAACAACTATTTGCGAAGCGTCCAAAGTTGAACATATCACTTTTTTATCAATAACTTTTTTTGCAAATGGGAAAGTGGTGGCTCATAGTGTTTGAAAAATTATAATTTTCTTTCTGATTTTATTGATATCTATTTCATATCTGTGCCATTTATTTTCAATTTTATTTCATTCGTTTAAAAGTATAAAGTCCACTTTCGCGGATTTCTTAAAATGCTTGAAAAAATTGAACATCGGTTCAAAAATTAGCGAAACTTACATGGTGTATGCAGAATGTTGCCAAGCATCCAAATACGTAAAAATATACAGGGTATTCCAGTTGAAAATCGAAAGTTGAGGTAATTTCCGGATAAACCGGAAGTGGTACCATAGTGTTTGTAATGTGCAGAAATACATTTTAAACGGTAGTTTATGCCCCCCAAATTTCAAATGGATAAGTTAAAAAATAAAAGAAATATAGGGGTGAGCCAGTATCCTGTGGCACCCGGTATACAATTTTTTGAATTTTGTTCAGGATTTAATGGTTTCGTTTTTGTCAATATGGATTTTAAAGTATTACTTGTTTGAAAAATTGTCTTAACGCCAAATTTTTTACAAAAAAAAAAAATCAAAGAATCTGCAATAATTTTACTTAATGAAGATAAATACGTATCAAATTGTTCGGTAGAATTTTGTTCAACTTGGTTACCAATGTTGAGAGAAGAACTCAATAAAATTAATATTATTTAGTATATTTTTCAACATGTCTATGGTAAGTATATTTTATGCCGTGTTTACACGTTACATAAAAATCTAAAGCCTAAACTTTGAAAAAGGAAACGGATATAGTTTCCGAAACGTCAGCGCAGTATTTTTGTATTAATTTAATTCCTATTAGTTGTCAAAAAACACCCATCTAACAAATCCTACTTATTTTATGCTTCTAACTGATCCTCTGACATTACGTCAAAGGCGTAGAGCTTATTTCCCAGTTTTAAACTGGTTAATTTGAATATTTTTTAGATAAATCGAATTTTTTTGGATAGGAACCTCAAGGAATGTGGTAATAAATCCCAAAAGAGAAAAGGAAGAGAAATAATTTATGAAATGCCACAAATAACATTTAAACAAAACCTAACCTAACCTAACCCGCAATATATATTTGGTATCAAAAGTCCAAGATGAACCTCCCTTTAAAATAACATGAGATTTTGAGTTTGTAGCCCCATAGCTTATCTACTTCCCTCCATAAGCACTAATATCGTATATAGTTTTAAAAAATAACTTAAAAATGTAATGACAATACACTAGAAAATTTATAATTATGAACTTATTTTTAGAAGTGGCAACATTGGCGTAGAGAAATGTTAAATTTATCAATGTGGTTTATACCGTGGGAAGTGAAGATAAAACAAATAGAATCTCATTTTGGATCCGTCGTTGCTTCATATTTCATATTTCTAAGATGGCTGTTTTGGGTTAACCTTGTAATAGCAATGGTACTACTTTCATTTGTAGCTATTCCAGAAGTAAGTATAGTTTTATTTTGATGTATTTATGCTAATTTATAAGTAACAATATATTAAATTAACTACTGAATAATTGATGGCGTATCATATAATTCTACTAAAGGGGCTGTTGATAATGCCGATAAGGTAATACACGTGTGCTCGACGCACTTTTCACTGGCCTTATTGACTCTTTACGAACCTTCCTGATATTGCTGCTCTAAACAGTTTTGACACATATGTGGCGAAGAATCCCAATTTCTCGCCAAGAAAAAGATTTCCCCGTACCATAGGCAAGCACCCACTTAACACAATATGCACATCCACGTCCCTGCCAGTGGTATTTTGGTGGATTTTGTGATTCAAAAAATGCCACGTATTATTGACGTCACAATCGTCACATCTGTTCACGTTATTTATGTCGACCTGAAAGTCACTTGGAAATGTTGTGCTATTTTGTGAGCCCAAATGTGTCACGTGTTATTTACATAATTAAATCACACGTTTTATTTATGTGTAAAAAATGATGACAATATTTGCAAAAGATATTTACGTGTCAAATAGCTACTCCACACAGGAGAGTACTATTTGTTCACTCATATATAGTCATAAATGATTTTACTGGTATTTGGTATTTTAAGTAGGTACCTAAGTATTTTATATATTTCACATATTTAGGTGAATCCTTATAATTTTTATTAATAATAAAAGAATTTCCTACTTATTTTATACATACACCTGATGTAATAACTAACTAAAAACATTTTTATAAAACAGTTATGTTTCATAAATCATCAGATGGGTACATTAATGTTCGGATATTCTGTATTTTATTTATTTACCCCATATTGTCCATACAAATAAACTCTTCCAGGGTAGATTGCCGACTACTAATAAAACACAATATTGTAACTCCAAAGCTATTACGTAATGTACGTTATAGTAACTATAATGTGACTATAAATTCACATCAAAATTTAACTTTCGTAAAGGTGCATTCTGACAACAGCGCCACAAGCACCGATGGTGACCGATGAGTGAGTCACTTTGTCACTTGTTGCTTGTTGAGCAGGTATGTTTACTTATACCTAGTGCTTTTATTTAATAATTAAAACCGTGTTTGAAAGTTTGACTTCTGTGAAAGTGTTTTGTGTTGTGTTTTGTTGTTGTATTCATACGGGCTATTAGTGTGACGTCAAAGTCGCCGCTGTATCCAAACAAACTTTAGGGTTAAGAAGATTTTAATATTTTATAAAAGGAGATACCTAGCGTTGATAGTTATATTCCTCGACTTTTGTCAAAACTGCTTAATACATTTAAAATTCACAAACGGAAACATCATATAATATACAAAACAAAGGTAAAATAGTTTGTTTGGATACAAAAAATGGCCGCTATACGGCATCACTAATACAGCGACAGCGTATAAAGTCCTAGATTATGTACTCGTTACATAAATAGCTATTATTCTCTTGATGGTCATTTCCCACTGACACTTCGCCCTAGAATTATCTATCTATAATTTGGTAAATATTGTAATTTATTGGTTAAAAATAAAGACAATTTATTATGATTATTTATTATTATTATTTTAATAATGACTTTAATGATTTATTTTTGATGAACTTTTTTTTTTTTTTAATCACTTATTTAACGTCGGCCTATTTCCGCTACCGAGGCCAATCACCGACGCCAGGAGACGAGCAACCCCCAACCTGGAAATTTTGCCGAACCTCTTATCTTACTAAGAGTAGGGATTTTTTACTTGCCTAACATTTAATAGACAAGGGACCGACTGCTTTACATCCCCTCCGAAGGATGGTATATCCTCAATACACCTCTCGCCTACAGTTGTATTGCTTCTGCGATATAGCTGATATACAAGCCGCTAGAAGTAGGGAAGCGAGACCGCGTCTTTCCGTGGATAGTCCCCATCCATGTACTACACGCGGTAAATGTTGCTTTACTCCTAATATCGCTATGAAGTGAGTGAAGTCAGTCCTCCGCTCGCTGCCCCGTCTTTGATGAACTTAATATTAACGTTTTAACTTGCCATGTTCAATATTTTTAATGTACACTATTGTTGAATAATTGTATTGTCTAATTTTTCAACTAATTTGACCTGTGTAAACTATGTAATAACACCAATAAACTTACTACTTACTAAACATTTAAATAGTATTGGAATCTACAACTGTGTTGCATACGCGAAAGACTCTCATCTTCATGTAAGGTTGCACAAAAAAGATTTTATGGGTTTGTGTCCACCTTAAGTTGGATATACTGTATGTGATACAAAAAGTCACATTTTGCATTTGAATGTAAAATTTCACTAATGTAACTTGTTACGGTATATTTTTTGTATTTATGATCTTTCCCAGTGCAGTGGCGTAGCGGACGGGCCCGCAGGGCCAGCGGTGCGGGGGGGGGCCTCCAGCATTTGGGGGCCCCCGAGTCTAGGAATTTTTTACGCGAAAATATCGTCGAAATTGAAAGTGACGAAATCTTACATACATCTTAACATCAATAGTTAAGATGCATGGATTTTATAAAAACATAAATTTATTATATTTCCTTGATATTTATTAGATTTTTTAAGAATATAATAAAATAAATTGATAAAGAAGTTATTTCGTACATAATTAATTATAATAAAAATCCAATGAATGACGATCAGCTTTATTTGGAAGCTAGCAATCTTGCTGAAAATTATTCTGAAGATTTATCGGCAGATTTTCTCCGCGAACTTCTGTTACTAAGAAATGTTTTGAGGACACAAATAATAGAAATTAATTACGGATTCTTCAATCTTATTTTTTTTATACACTTATTTAACGTCGGCCTATTTCCGCTACCAGGGCCTATCACCGACGCCAGGAGACGAGCAACCCCCAACCTGGAAATTTTGCCGAACCTCTTATCTTACTAAGAGTAGGGATTTTTTACTTGCCTAACATTTAATAGACAAGGGACCGACTGTTTTACATCCTCTCCGAAGGATGGTATATCCTCAATACACCTCTCGCCTACATCTTCAATCTTAAATTTTGCTACATTTCTCATACGAAATCACAAAACTTTACTGTCAAGTGTTCCAAATATTTTTATTGCTATAAAATTGTTCTTAACACTACCAGTTACTGTTGCTAAAGCAGAAAGGTCATTTTCAAAATTAAAACTTAAAAATTAAGACATTTGTAAGAAATTCAATGACACAAGAAAGACTATCAGCATTAAGTGTATTAAGCATTGAGCAAGAGAGAGCAAGGAAGTTAAATACTAATCGCATCATCGAAGACTTTGGAGCATGTACGCCGCTGCCGAAAATTTTATGATATATTTGAGATGTAAGAATTGGAGTAGGTATAATGTGGTAAAATATTCATGTAGCTAACAATTTTTGTTCAACAAAATTGGAGGTGATTTATTATTTTGTGGGGGCCCTCATCCTATATTTTGCGGGGGGGGGGGCGAGATTTTCAGCTACGCCACTGAGTAAGCGTAGTGAACACATAGTTATCAAACCGCAAGCAAAAGGATATATTTTGTTTATCATTCTATTTACCAGCTCGTAAAGCATAGCGCATTCGTTTAACCTTCGACAGCACTCGAATTAAACTTCACTTCTTGTTAGGGATGGCTAACTGGTACTGGAACTGATACTTTGGAACAGGTCCGGTAGGTGGACTAGTGGAACTGATCCGTACCGATAATTTAAAGTGGTCCGAGTCCGAGAGTCCGATCAATTTCAGTCAGTACGGCCCGGATGCGGATTGACGTGTGGTGACTCGCTGCCGGCTGCCGAGACTAGTTTGACACTTTGACCACAGGTTACAGGTTATTTGTTGACTGTGGACTGGGACAGTCTGGGACTGGACTGCCGACTGTGTCCAGTCATCACTGATTTCTTTAGATGTGGTAGGTACATTTCGTCGGCCTGAGTACCTATAATGATTTGATTTATACTCGAAAAAATTGTTCCCATGAATGGAAATACAAAATACAAGTAGAAAAAAATAAATATATTTCTATTTCATATGCGATATAACAAATACAGGTGTAGAAAAAATAAATTCTCAATATATTATATATACATATTATATATAAATAAAAAAATATATATATTTGGTATAGAAAATTAAATCAGATGGTATTTCTACATATTATATAAAAAATATGTAAGTACTTTACATATGAAAAAACATTCTCATAAAAAGAAGAAAAGTAAAAATAATCATTGTTCATAACCCACAACCCACTAGGTAGACGTGCGGCTAAACTAGTCTAGTCCAGTTGTAGCGGAGTAGCGATCTCGGCTCGGACATTATTGGATCAGCGGACGCAGACCGCAGACCTACAAAGCGCGAAATGAGAATAGTTCCGCCACAGAATTAACAGACCAGAAGCGACGTTTAAAATGCCGACTTTGATGTTGATGTACCAAATCTACGTGACCTTGCGCCATTATTTTGTAGGTACTGTCAGGCGCGAAATTTAAATTTAATTCAAATGGTAGCATAATTTTATAATGAAAATTGTTACACAGTCGATTTTAACTATTAATAATTAGTTTAACTTAGAATTGTATTACATATTAACTTGTGTATTATCAATTATTTGGATATTATCGATATCTTGTCGAGTATTTCAAGTTTTTACAATATGATTTATCCAATTGTCCAGAATTTAAATGTACTTATAGATGATTACATAGTGGTTCACGGATATATTTTTAGTATTAAAAAATATAAACAAATACATTTACGAAAATGTAAACATCAAATAAGCAAAGAACTGATGTGCGTTTTTACCTTTTAAGTTACGCATAAACCTCAAAATTTTTATTTTTAGAAATTGCTTAGGTAAATATGATTATACTGGATTTTACCCATTCTTGCGGAAAACTTAATAAACAATGATTTCATCGTAATTGGAGAATTGGACTTCAACTAAAACAACTAGAGAATTCAGTTTACTAGCCTGATATCGTCAACAACTAGGCATTCATGTATGTTATTGGGTTTGTTCATAGAACCGATTTGTGATAGTTTTGATCCTTATAGAAATCTAAAATTTAAAAACATTTCGACTTCATATACGCAACAAATGTGCATGCCTCAGATGATAATTAAATCATAAATGACTTTATTTAGGCTTCATACAAGCATAATAATAACAAACATATATCCAATTTGATATACTTATATTGATGTTTCATCTCTAAACATACAGTTATTAAATTTATTGGACCTTCTTTAAAGTCGCATAAACAATGCATATCAAACAAAGAAAGAGAATTGTAAAATAATAATTAAATGAATCGCACACAAATATACACATTAACGACAATGTTTTCCAAATAAAGGACTCAAATTTCAAATTAAATTAGAAATTTAGTTACACTGGTTTTAGGTTAAGCGGTTGAAGTACCTACATAATAATGGCGGCTCCGCGAATGCGCATTCAAATTTAATTTTGACGCGAATGGGGAACGTCGCTTCTGGTCTGTTACTTCTGTGGTTCCGCTCCCGGACTAGGTACTGGAACTGATCCCTTGGACTAGATACTTCTCTGGACCGGATCAGTTGGAACTGATCCATGAAAATGTGTGGATCAGCCATCCCTACTTCTTGTTCTTCGCAGTGTTTGATGGACACAAATATCCTGTTACATCTACAAAGGGACAAATACAATTATTTAATTCTGACGATTGAACCAATCTCACCTGTTGAAAACGATACATTGTCCATATAACGAGGGTTAAGTGTGGCTCTTCGCACCTTGTATTATCCATTGTGGGTATAACTTTCACTTGGCACACTGGAATAGGTCAGAGCATCAGTGTTTTATGCTTGAATAAATATCGAGGCCAGACATACACCCTTGGAAGCTGTTGAACTGATTTTTAGCTAAAACAATACGGTTTTATGAACTTAACCTCCCTTAGATTCGACATAGTTTGCATGCTTGTCGTGTCTAAATCATGTAATTAGGGGTATTGTGATTAGCGCTTATCTACCTTGTCGTTTTATAGTCCAAATTGCAAGGATTTATCCTATTTAGCAGTCTTCTGGATGTTTATGTTTTGGTTATGAATCGTAGCTGTCAGTTGCTCTGTGCTGTTGAATGACAGATAGATGCGCGAGGTTGCGTTCGGTTGTCCACGGTGACGGAGTGGTCGAGTGTTTGCCGAGTAGGATCCTCTCCGAAATGTTCATAAAATACTTGCTGTGTTGGTTTGTATGCTTTGTAGGAGGAACGACTGAGATTGTGGGTTCAGGGTAAATCGTCTTATTACTTATCCTCTCAAGACATGTGAGGGATTTTTATGAGAGTTTTGTTCAGTGTGGGAGTGGGTTGGCGTACGAACGCACCTGATTGCTTTTTCCGACTGTCCAGAGGGACGAGCCATTTTGTTTTCGTTGACCGGTGTGTGGATTGCGGTGGTTTTATGCTGTTTGCAATTGTTAGTTGCTCCATTTGGGGATTCAGGCATATTATCCACCAGGAATTAGCTGCTCTTATGTTGGTTTTGTTGTGGAGTATTTTCTGGAAAGTGCAGCTGCGGGTCTTCCCGGATTTGAACAATCCACAGGAACGGTGAGTCTACTTTTTTTTATGGTGGCTTGGAATTTATCGTTATACCATCCGTTTTATTATATTCAGGTTGGCGTCTTCCTACCCAAAGCCCTCTTAGGGACAAACTCGTCTAGCAAGGACCACGTAAAGCCCATCCTACACCTCAGGTATGGCTAGTTCGTTCTTTTTTTTTGTTGAGAGAGTCTACAGTGTTACTGGGACACATGGAGGTAAGGTTTAATTTCTTCTGTTTCAGGGCTACTTGCTTGATGCTACTTGATGCTTGCTTGATGCCTGCTTGATACTTGTTTCATGCTTACTTGTTGCTTGTTTTGTTTCACCGTTACTTGTATTGATCTACTATTGTCTGGAGTCGGTGTGGCTACCGGTTGTTGCTGGGTGTACCGTTCATTCGCTGTATGTTGGTGGTTGCTACTTGGTTGCAGCTGTCGATTCATTGGTGTTCGTGGATGTCTGTCCCTCTGGAGGACGATATACTGGTGAGAAAGTTACGGCTTCATATGGACTACCACTTGGTCGAGATCTGGTTGGCTGCTAGAGTCTCGCTCATGCTAGCCCGTGTTCCTGGGTTTTGGTTTATGGTGGCTGTTTCCGGTAAGGTGGCGGAAGATAACTGAACTCAGGTAACTGAAAAAATTCTGTTTAATAACTCCCGATGTGTTTCCAGAGGAAACGTTGACGTATCCGGATTTAGTCAATTATTTTCCTTGATTCCGTGTAAGTAGTCACTAGTGTACCGTGTACCTTGATACTTTGTTCTTAACTTTTTTTTGTCTACGTAACCTTTTGATAAATTTAGACAGCAATCATAGATATTTTTTTTGTGTATATATGAACACCTTGTATGGTGATGTAAATAGTATATAATTAGAATTAGTATCGTGTGGCCACTTCGATGGGGTACTTTTAAGGCATCTATTGTCATATTGACGTATTTAGAATTTAATGGGAGGGGATCTATTTTTTTTAACGGGATTTTAATTAGTACTTAATAAGGTATTTTCGATAAGCGGTGTCTATATGTTTGTTTTGTTTGGTATTCGGTACCTAGACATCCCAAAGATTTGTTAATAAATATACTTATTGTCTGAAATTTTTAGTATTATTGAATTTATTTCATTCAACCCTCGAACCCCATAGGAACCCACACCCCAGGGACCTGACTAGTCGGCCGTGTGAGGCCTCTTCTCCCCTGTGGTACTGATGAGAAGGGGCACTGCACGAAAAACTTGAAATTTTGTTTGCGGGAGTTACAGGGTGGCCAACTCAAGCCCTGAATATTTTTAACTAGTAATAATTTTAAGGACCACCACAACAACGTGGCTATCACCGCTTACAATGGCGCCCAACCTTCTTGATCGTGTTTGGGGTTGATTTCCTGTGGTTAGAGGTTATATTTTAGTGTCTAGGTACAGAGTGACCTTAAATATTTTGCTTAAATTTTAAGTATTATATTTAAATTTTCTCTTTTGGTTATATATATTTTAGTTTAAGTATGTTACTGATTATGATACTGTATGTGTATTCCTGTTAGGTACTTATTGGTATAGGAATATTTTTTTGGATATTTTTCGTCTCCTCATTTTTTTAAGGAGGGGGAGATAACTGTGTAATTATTGTCGCCATATATGCTTACATGTAAAACAGGGTAACAAGGTTAACAATATTCGTGGAATCAGGATCAAACGAGACAGTTTTTAGTATCTTAGTATTTTGAAGTTTAATTTAGAGTGGCTATTAAATTTGGTCGAATCTCTAACGGATCTTACTAACGAACACAGACTTTGAGATTTCTTTTTTTTTTATTAAGTGAATGTCATTCTTTCAATATGGAAATTAATCGGCTATTAGGAGACGAGTTGTCTTATGAACTCGAAATCAGAGGGTTATCTTCCGAGGGCACTGTAGCGGAAAGACGAAGTATTTTGAGGGGGGTAATGCGTTGTGAGCGATCGGGATTTTCAACAAATGTTCGCGATTTTAATTTAGACGCCGAGTCGGAATTGGATACTTGCGAGAATAAATTACAACAACTCGGTAATGACATTGATAATTTCGATGTGAACAATAAAGCCAATGAATATGCACGTATTTATTCGCGTTTGCTTCATATAAACGGACGACTTTCAAGGTTAGAAAATTTATCGGAAGATCAAAACCGTGATAAAGTAAATTTAACTGCGCGTTGTATGCAACAGATTGATTCAGTTGCTAATTTGTTGGAATCGGGAACCAGCCCTCAAATACAGGCACCACCATTAGCTACCAGGGACACTAGCACTGGCAGGGTGAATAGAGAATATTCATTGCTCGACACTGATAATCCGTTGCTCCCGGAAACTATACATAACTCAAGTCGTGCTGGCCCTTCAGGCGTATGTACGGACAACCATCAGCGGGTTAGTGGTCCAACTACAAATCCAGATAATTTGATCGAACTTGAAACCGATCGGCCTCGGGTAACTTTCAATAGTACGCCTCGAATTATATCTAGTTCACCAGGTCCAACACCAACGCTTAGCTCAAGCCACAGGGACAATGCTACGCAATCTGCGAGGGTTTCTGATAATTCTAGGGATGTCAGTTCGTCACGATCAAGGAACCTAGGGACGTTTTGTGAGTCGTCTTATTCTGGTAAACCTATCGCCATTAGTAAATGGGACGTTCGGTTTGACGGTAAAAGTAGTCTTGTCAATTTCTTAGAGAGAATAGAGGAATTACGTGTATCTAGAGGCGCGACTAAAGAGCAGTTATTGAGAGCTTCTGCCGAGCTTTTTTCCGGAGATGCGTTAATTTGGTACCGATCCTTTATCAAGGACAAAGTAAGGTCTTGGGATGAACTTGTGGTTAAACTTAAATCTGCCTTCTTGCCCTATCATCATGAAAGGGACCTTTGGGATGAATTGAAAAAACGAACTCAAGGCGATCCTGAGCCAGTTATAGTGTATATCGCCGCGATGGAGTATTACTTCAACCGGTTAGCGACGAAGCCATCGGAGCGCGAGCGTGTTCAAGCTCAGAGAACGATTACTTCCGTACTTACAGATGCACTTAGCCTCTCAATGGGCGAATCGACCGATACTGACTATCGATGACTTAGTGGAGTCATGCCGTAATTTCGAAGAGACATATCTTCATGCGCAGCAAATTCCTCCTCCGCCGACTAACTATCGGACGATGTTAGAGCCTACTCTTGCATTCCATTCTTCCCGGTTTACACACAGGGTTGCATCTTTGGGTGCCGGCCAAAGCCCGGTTATGGGGAATTCCGAAGCCGTAGTGAGTGCCGTGCGTGCTCCAGGGGAACCGTTACCACAGGTACGGGAAGTTGTGTGCTGGAATTGCCGCCGCACCGGACATATAAATCGTGAGTGCGACCAACCGCGCCAACGATATTGTTATCGTTGACAAGCAGACGTTACGATTGCCACTTGCCCTAAATGTTCGGGAAACGGCCGTCCGAGTCACAGACGGACCGAAATGTGATCTCAGGGACATCTATCTCGGTCAAACAAGGGCATAGACTGGACTTGATCGCGCAAACGAGGCCCGTTCTAGACTTCATTTTGGGTCACATGGATTCTGATCAACGACCATATTTAGACGTTAAGATTTTAGGTCGAGAGGTCAAAGGTCTTCTTGATTCTGGAGCCTCCAAAACTGTTGTCGGACAATCCGGATGGGCGATATTACGCAGGTTAGGGTTACCGATGATGAAAACTTCTAGTATCGGTCAAGTTACGGTTGCTAACAGTCAGTCATGTAAAATTGTAGGTCGCTATCATGTACCCATTCAGTTGTTAGATAAAATCCGGATAATTGAGGTCTTAGTTGTACCAGATTTACCACATACTCTCATTCTAGGCATAGATTTTTGGGTTGAGATGGGCATCGTACCGAACCTACGGCATGGATGCTGGACGTTCGACGGTGACGAACCCTCTGTTCAAGTGAACTCTGTCTTTGCGCAAGACTCGCTTACAACCGAACAGCAGTCGGAACTTAACGCAGTTGTTGGTGCTTATTTTGATAGTGTGGGTACTAAACTAGGATGCACTTCCCTGCTAGAACATCAAATCGTTACAGACTCCGAGCCGATAAAACAGCGGTATTACCCGGTCTCGCCGGCGATTCAAAAACATATTGATGAGGAAGTACAACGTATGTTAGAGGAGGACATCATCGAGAAATCTCAGTCCGCTTGGTCGAGCCCTATCTTATTGGTACCTAAGAAAGACAAAACCTTTCGTTTCTGTGTTGACTACCGCCGATTAAATCAGGTAACGAAGAAGGACGCGTACCCTATTCCATTCGTCTCGGCTATTTTGAGTAAACTCGGTAACGCTCGTTATCTCAGTTCTTTAGATATCAAATCCGCTTATCATCAGGTTCCGGTCGCCGAAGATTCTCGGGAATATACGGCCTTTACGGTCCCTGGTCGTGGGTTGTTTCAATTCAAGCGCATGCCGTTTGGTTTAACCAACGCCCCGGCTACGTGGATGCGTTTAATTGATAAAGTTCTGGGTCCTGAGCTGGAACCGTACGTCTTTGTATATCTGGACGATATAATCGTCGTCACGCCAACCTTTGAAACGCATGTCCAAACACTGAAAGAAATCTTTGATCGTCTTCTCAAAGCGGCTTTGACTCTATCTCGGGACAAATGTAAATTCTGTCTGGATGAGCTTAAGTACTTGGGCTACCGCGTGGATAGCCAAGGCTTGCATGTCGATCCCGATAAAGTTAGCTCGATTCTAAATATCCCATCACCTCGTAACGTTACCGAAGTGCGTCAAATGATAGGAACTGCCGCGTGGTATTCTCGATTTATACCCAATTTCTCGACGGTTATTGCTCCCTTGACCAACTTATTGCGTAAGAACACCCGTTGGAATTGGACCGATGATTGTGAACATTCCTTCCAGGCAATCAAAAACTCCTTGGTTACCGCCCCTATTCTCAGTTGCCCAGATTTTGCGCTGCCGTTTCAGGTTCAGACGGATGCCTCTGCGTTCGGAATAGGAGCTCTACTGTCTCAACAGCACCCAGATGGGAAGCGAGTTATTTGCTACTTAAGTAGGACACTTAACCGGCATGAGCGCAACTATTCAGTTACGGAGCGTGAGTGTTTAGCGGTTCTGTGGGCAGTGGAGAAGCTGCGCCCGTACATAGAGGGGTTTAGGTTCACGGTGGTGACGGACCACGCTAGCCTTCTTTGGCTGAATAAGTTAAAGGAGCCTACCGGTCGTTTAGCGCGTTGGGCCGTTCGCCTACAACAATTTGATTATGACATCGTCCATAGAAAGGGTAAGGAACATGTCGTGCCGGACCTCTTATCCCGTTCCGTCCCCCAAAACGAATCAGACGAGAAAATAGAAGTGACGCAACTGGAACATGTCAGAGACAGGTGGTATTCAAAGATGGTGCGTTCTGTACAGGAACATCCATTGCGTTATTCCCAGTGGCGGGTTAGCGGCTCACAATTGCTTAAACATATTGCGACAGCCTACCCCGAGTTGACAGGTTCGACTGATGCGTGGAAAGTAGTGGTTCCGAAGGATAAGCGCGTGGAGACTATTCGGGAAAACCATGATGTAGAAACTGCAGGTCATGCGGGCGTACATAAAACATACGAGAGACTAAAGGCTCGGTATTATTGGCCACAGATGCGCGCTGACGTAGCTAGATATGTGCGGAACTGTACTGTTTGTATCGCATGCAAACCTCAAACGCAAGCGCCAGCTGGTCTTATGGGCCAACGACCGCCTGTTACCAAACCATTCCAGGTAATAAGTTGTGACTTGGTGGGTCCCCTGCCGAGGTCTTCCGGAGGATATACTCATATTTTAACTGTCTCTGATTATTTTAGTAAGCACGCTCTATTGTTCCCTTTACGCAAAGCTACCGCGGCGAGCGTTAAAAGATAGATCGAGGACAACGTGTTTCTTATGTTCGGGGTCCCCGAGTATCTGATTTGTGTTAATGGACCTCAATTCACAAGTAAATTGTTTACCGAAATGTGCAAGTCGTATAAATGTAAAGTTTCCTTTAACCCGTTGTATCACGCCCAGGCGAATCCGGTGGAAAGGATGCACAGCGTTCTTAAAACAACGTTGAGGGCATACGTTGCAGATAATCAGCGACAATGGTGTAAGTTATTACCGAAAGTGGGATGCGCGATCAGAACTCAAAAACATGAAGCTACGGGTCATACGCCGTTCTTCATAAATTTTGGCCGAGAACATGTAATCTCTGGGGATCACCACGACCATCCTCTTCGTGACGATCAACCGTTACCTTTGAATCGTTCGGATACTTTTCAACCTCTATTTCAAGATGTAAGAAAGCGTCTGACACTCGCATATCAGCGTTCTAAACCGCGCTACGACATGCGTTGAATTATCCGTAGGAGATTCGGTATGGCTACGGAATTACGTTCTATCAAATGCAGCTAATTATTTTACGGCAAAGTTGGCACCGAAGTTTGTGGGTCCATTCCGGATTTCGAAGAAATTATCATCGCTCCGTTACGAACTGCAAGATTCTAATGGGAATCCTAAGGGAGAATGGCACGTAAAAGATTTAAAGTTGGACCCTCGTGATGATTCCGATGAGTAATGGTATGTAAGATGATTGATTGAGTGAATGACTGCGTGTGAGGAAATTTGAGGTTGGCATGGGGAGTATGTTGGTGTAGGGACCCTTGGCTTGGTGATGCCATCGATCGATTGGATCGGATTCTGTTTCTATGCCGACGTTAGTTAATGAGTCTTCCGTTTAGTCTTTTGGGTGAAATGTTTAGGTATTGCAGATTGTGGATGATTCAGAGCTCTCTTGAGGATATGTTCTCTCCATGTTACCACCTTGAATTCTTCATGGGCGGTGATGATATTTTACTTTCGTTGAAGCGTGATTGATTGTGAGGTTAGGTTTTGTGTGGGTGGTGATATATGTTGTCGATGGTCGATAGGGATTGTCGTTAGGGGCAATCGTTGGTTTGAAGGTTTCCCAAATTTCAGGGCGGCCTAGCTCTGTGACGGGGGTGTCGAATACCGTCACCGCGGCATATACCTGCGTGGGGTAGAAGTCCCCTGTAAGGCCACTTTATTTTCAGACACAGAGGGACTCTGGGTGGACCAGAGGCGACGGCATTTCGGCGGCTCAGTTGGATGTGGGGTTGGCGGAGATTGCCTGGAACGTCAGGGCGGATTTGGGGCGCAGTTGGTCACCGGTTAGCCAGGTCGAGGCCTGGTTAACACTGCTGGCCGACTTAGAGAACACTCCCGCGCGTCTGCGTCGTAGGCAATATGGGCAGTTGTAGGGCCGACTGCCTATGCCCTTTCAAGCCCAGTTTTTGTTTTCTTTGTATAGCGCAATAATAGCCGGAGGCGGGTTATTATGAGCCTCATAGGATTAGATTAGGATAGTGAGTTAGGCTAGTCTCTAACGCTAATTGTTTAGTTCATTCTGGAGAAAATTCCGGGGTAATTCTCTTTAAGTTGGGGGGGTGTTACGGTATATTTTGTATTTATGATCTTTCCCAGTAAGCGTAGTGAACACATAGTTATCAAACCGCAAGCAAAAGGATATATTTTGTTTATCATTCTATTTACCAGCTCGTAAAGCATAGCGCATTCGTTTAACCTTCGACAGCACTCGAATTAAACTTCACTTCTTGTTCTTCGCAGTGTTTGATGGACACAAATATCCTGTTACATCTACAAAGGGACAAATACAATTATTTAATTCTGACGATTGAACCAATCTCACCTGTTGAAAACGATACATTGTCCATATAACGAGGGTTAAGTGTGGCTCTTCGCACCTTGTATTATCCATTGTGGGTATAACCTTCACTTGGCACACTGGAATAGGTCAGAGCATCAGTGTGTTATGCTTGAATAAATATCGAGGCCAGACATACACCCTTGGAAGCTGTTGAACTGATTATTAGCTAAAACAATACGGTTTTATGAACTTAACCTCCCTTAGATTCGACATAGTTTGCATGCTTGTCGTGTCTAAATCATGTAATTAGGGGTATTGTGATTAGTGCTTATCTACCTTGTCGTTTTATAGTCCAAATTGCCAGGATTTATCCTATTTAGCAGTCTTCTGGATGTTTATGTTTTGGTTATGAATCGTAGCTGACAGTTGCTCTGTGCTGTTGAATGACAGATAGATGCGCGAGGTTGCGTTCGGTTGTCCACGGTGACGGAGTGGTCGAGTGTTTGCCGAGTAGGATCCTCTCCGAAATGTTCATAAAATACTTGCTGTGTTGGTTTGTAACTAATGCTTTGTAGGAGGAACGACTGAGATTGTGGGTTCAGGGTAAATCGTCTTATTACTTATCCTCTCAAGACATGTGAGGGATTTTTATGAGAGTTTTGTTCAGTGTGGGAGTGGGTTGGCGTACGAACGCACCTGATTGCTTTTTCCGACTGTCCAGAGGGACGAGCCATTTTGTTTTCGTTGACCGGTGTGTGGATTGCGGTGGTTTTATGCTGTTTGCAATTGTTAGTTGCTCCATTTGGGGATTCAGGCATATTATCCACCAGGAATTAGCTGCTCTTATGTTGGTTTTGTTGTGGAGTATTTTCTGGAAAGTGCAGCTGCGGGTCTTCCCGGATTTGAACAATCCACAGGGACGGTGAGTCTACTTTTTTTTAATGGTGGCTTGGAATCTATCGTTATACCATCCATTTTATTATATTCAGGTTGGCGTCTTCCTACCCAAAGCCCTCTTAGGGACAAACTCGTCTAGCAAGGACCACGTAAAGCCCATCCTACACCTCAGGTATGGCTAGTTCGTTCTTTTTTTTTGTTGAGAGAGTCTACAGTGTTACTGGGACACATGAAGGTAAGGTTTAATTTCTTCTGTTTCAGGGCTACTTGCTTGATGCTACTTGATGCTTGCTTGATGCCTGCTTGATACTTGTTTCATGCTTACTTGTTGCTTGTTTTGTTTCACCGTTACTTGTATTGATCTACTACTGTCTGGAGTCGGTGTGGCTACCGGTTGTTGCTGGGTGTACCGTTCATTCGCTGTATGTTGGTGGTTGCTACTTGGTTGCAGCTGTCGATTCATTGGTGTTCGTGGATGTCTGTCCGTCTGGAGGACGATATACTGGTGAGAAAGTTACGGCTTCATATGGACTACCACTTGGTCGAGATCTGGTTGGCTGCTGGAGTCTCGCTCATGCTAGCCCGTGTTCCTGGGTTTTGCTTTATGGTGGCTGTGGCGGAAGATAACTGAACTCAGGTAACTGAAGAAATTCTGTTTAATAACTCCCGATGTGTTTCCAGAGGAAACGTTAACGTATCCGGATTTAGTCAATTATTTTCCTTGATTCCGTGTAAGTAGTCACTAGTGTACCGTGTACCTTGATACTTTGTTCTTAACTTTTTTTTGTCTACGTAACCTTTTGATAAATTTAGACAGCAATCATAGATATTTTTTTTTTGTGTATATATGAACACCTTGTATGGTGATGTAAATAGTATATAATTAGAATTAGTATCGTGTGGCCACATCGATGGGGTACTTTTAAGGCATCTATTGTCATATTGACGTATTTAGAATTTAATGGGAGGGGATCTATTTTTTTTAACGGGATTTTAATTGGTACTTAATAAGGTATTTTCGATAAGCGGTGTCTATATGTTTGTTTTGTTTGGTATTCGGTACCTAGACATCCCAAAGATTTGTTAATAAATATACTTATTGTCTGAAATTTTTAGTATTATTGAATTTATTTCATTCAACCCTCGAACCCCATAGGAACCCACACCCCAGGGACCTGACTAGTCGGCCGTGTGATGCCTCTTCTCCCCTGTGGTACTGATGAGAAGGGGCACTGCACGAAAAACTTGAAATTTTTTTTGCGGGAGTTACAGGGTGGCCAACTCAAGCCCTGAATATTTTTAACTAGTAATAATTTTAAGGACCACCACAACAACGTGGCTATAACCGCTTACAATCTGGTATCAAAATTTACTTTTTAAATATATTCTTGCATAATTGGATTCTCATTTGGAATCTTCCAACGATGTAAAATAAGTAGGTATTTGTTTTTAAAATGGTGTCATATTTCGAAAAAGCTTCTTTCAATATCGGTCGCAAAAGTTGTCTTTTTAAAGATGTCACTTTTAATCCTCCCATATTAAAAATATTTTTAATCCTCTGGATTAAAAGATACGGAGGATTAAAAGTGACATGTTATATTAGTAAAGAAAACGTTAAAATTTTTTGGCATGGCGTGCAAAAGAGGATAAAGACTCAAACCTAATAAAAAAATACGTACTTTTGATGTAGGTATTAGAAAAACATATATATTCAACATTTACATTTTAAAAAAAATGCATTATCTATACATACCTATAAGTTCTTGAAAAAATATATTTATAGATTGAAGCTGAATTCTTCTATGTATCCGATATCCGATGATGATTCGTTGATCCGAAATTTTTCCTATTAGTGGAATTATTTGAAATTTGAATATTAAATTTTACCAATAGCATCGGATCATTGTATATTATTGGATATCCGATACATGAAAATTCAGTTTTTAATGTATGCTCACCATCAAGTGATCATCAAGTATCATGTAAATTTTATGTTAAATTAATGCCATAAGAATATGGATTCATACCTGAATATTTTACGCTTTTTTAGTGATCTTTTAGTCACAAAATAGTAAATATGAAGTTTAATTTATGTGTAAAATTTGTCACAAGGATATTGATTAAATTCGTCGCTTCTTCACTTTTTAAGTGATTTTTAAGTCGCATAACAGTAAATATGAAGTTCGATTTAAGTGCAAAATTTGTCACAAGAATGTGTTTTTCCAGCAACCAAATTGTGGCAATCTCGTGGAATTAATCCACCAAAATGTGAGTCGCATTTGTGACGTGGTTACCCACGAACATTAAGCGTCCCCAGGACGTGAAAATAACGCAACTGCATCTTTTGACGTTGTGACGCCACGTTACTTCCACGTCATTTTCGCGTGATTTGGTTAAGTGGGCAGTTAGCTAAACCCAACATGGAACGGCGATTGGAACATGCAATGAAAAATTCTAGCGTTTATTGACCAATAGTTGCATGCGAAATAAATGCTCCATTGCAAGAGAATGCTGCTGTCCCAATAAATCCGAAGAAATGAGGAAGATGCCACCTGTGCCTTCGTTCATTTGATAAAAAAGTATTATGACTGAAAACAATTTGCTAATCACTGCCGCAGTGTCACAAGTATCAAGTTTTCTCTTTCTGTTCTTATTTGGGATTTATTTAGAGTTATAAGGGCGAAAATAATTAAATAATTACATTTAGTACATATCCTGCCCTCTATTACTAATTATATCTTTTCAACAGTGTCTCACTTTTCACCACTACACCCCAATATCTGGGCCATTTGTTGATCGACTTAGATCAAATTTGGTATACTTCTTTTCTTTTAGATTGTGTTTAAAAAGTTAATAATAAAAAATTTTTTCAAACTTAAATACGCCTACTATGATCAAAAGAAATTGGCAAAAATTAGGAATTTATATTAGCGATTGAGATAGGGTTTTTGTTTTTACAGATTCGCCTATATACCAAATTTCGTTAAAAAATATTCATTCCTTCAAAAAAAAAAGTAATGAAAATCTAAGATTTCAATAATAAAAAATAATAAATGTTGAGTTATTGAGTTATACCAAGTTATGTAAATATCCGACAATAAATAACTGAATAGTAGGGTGATTATTATTGAAATCTTAGATTTTTACTACTTTTTTTTTTATTTTTAACGAAATTTGGTATACAGGCGGTTTAAGTCTTGCTGAACAAGAATCTGTAAAAACAAAAAACCTATCTCAATCGCTAATATAAATTCCTAATTTTTGCCAATTCTGTCTGGGGGATGTACAGGGTCATCACGTGAAAATGTTATATTCTACTGTAACTCTTGCTTTTGAATTTATCGAAAATATAAAAACTGCTTTACTGACTAATTTTTTCCAGAAATTAAAATTTTAATAGAAAAAAACAATCGAGCATCATATTACAGAGATATAGTATCAATTGTTTTTTTCTTATGTATTATCTTATTTTTATATCTTTCGATTTTTCGCTTTTTCCTGATATCATCGATATAAACCTGTAATCTATTATCATTTATTTTTTACGTGATTAGATAATTTAAAAAAAAGATATACCTAGGTTATATGTAGAAAAGTAAGGAAGGCAGTTTGAACAATATCTATTAAAAATAAAAAAATTAGATATTATTTGTTGTAATTTAAATTATGTAATTATCTATAAGTATCTCGAAAAAAAAAATTAATAGCCTTACATGTTCATATCGATGAAATTAGGAAAAAACGAGGAATCAAAAGATGTAATTAGATACAGGGTACTACATAAGAAAAAACAATGTCGATAGCCATATCTCTGTAATGCGATTCTCGATTGTTTTTTTCTATAAAAATTTGAATTCCTGGCAAAAAAATAGTCAGTAAAGCAATTTTTACTTTTCCGATAAATAAGAATGCAACAAAGTTACAGTAGAATCTAACATTTACACGTGATGACCCTGTACAAGAAGTCTGGGGGATGGCTGACTGCAAGAAGGTCCAGAGGCTGCTGAAGGTGGCTATAGAAAAAAATCATGCGCAGTAGGTATGAGAAAAAAACATGCGCAATAGGTATGAGAAATAAAACATGGCGGCGCGATGAGAAAAAAAGGCCGTGATCATGCGCGATGGAGAAAAAAACATGACGACCATGCGCGACGGAGAAAAAAACATGGCGACGCGATGAGAAAAAAATCATGCGTAGTAGGTATTAGTAAAAACCATGACGGCGCGATGAGAAAAAAACATGGCGGTGCTCACTGAAAAGAAAAAACATGCGCGGGATGCTGCAAAAAAGCATACATGGCGGTAAGAGATAATTAAAATCTGTTTTGATAGGTTCCTTGATGAGAGCTACCCTTTGGTATGGGTGGCAGCCTTGCATCTAATGCCCTTCTGGCCAAGAAATGTGTGACGTCATACACATGTTTTGTGTTAATAGCTCGAGAACGGTAAGAGATAATTAAAGTTTGAAAGCTGTTTTGAGGTTCCATGATGAGCGCTACCCTGTGGTGTGGGTGACAGCCCTGTAACTAAGGCCCTTCATGTCAATAAATTTTTTCGTGTGACGTTATACGCTATATAACTTGAGAGTTTTTAAACGGTAAATTCAATAAAACAAGCATTCACCTTGAAGCGATAATGCGATTAACGGAATTGATAACGCCACACATTCGCTGTATAAAATTTAAGTAATTGAATTTTTTATCATAAACGTCGAGTAAGCAGGGAATTTGGTTAATTAATACAAACTAAACATAGGCGGAGAACAGCTAATAAAACAACAAAATAAGTACATTATTTTATTCATCATCATCATATATATTAAATTGAATAATGAATTTTTGTGGTATATACATTTTAATATTAATTAGAAATTGCTTCATATACATCGCAATCATTTCTCGACAAAATTTCTGAATACTTGGTTTCCATCGAGTAACTTATTACACAAATCTAAAGCTTTCCTGTGCATCTGTACTTGTTTTTCACATGCTTCATTACGATCAATATCATCTTGGATGGAGCCACAACAGTATATGTTATCATGTTGTTCGCTAAATATTAGCGCTGAAATTTCATCACGCAATCGTTCAATAGCACTTTGTAAATCCTCAGCTTTACTCCATTTATGTTCACTGTAAAACATCCACATTTTTACCAACTTTTATATTTTTCTGTATAAATATAATGATACGCTTTAGTATTATGATCGTAGAACAAACTGTAATGTAGTACAGCAAACCTAACTTTGATTCAAATTCTTTTGAGACAATGCTTGCTTTAAATTGAGATGGTGCTGTTGGTGGGGGTGTGTAAGTGGGGGTAGTAGTAGCGTCATATGAACAGTTTAACATTTTCCAAGCCACATCTCCCATAGTACTATCCTGAAAGCGTATTTTCAACTTGTATTACGTCATTGGACATTGATGCTACAAAAGTAGGTATGTTATTAGCTGTATATGGCGTCATCCTCGTCCATTTTGAAGGTCAACTATCATTTTTCAGTCCATCCTTATCGACACATATGAATACCTCTTTAGAACAATATGGTTGATGTATGTATGATATTTTGAAGCACAGCATACAAAATTATGAAATGAGGAGTTTAACAACGCCATCATTACCAATAAACTAAGTAATTCTTCAAGTATCTATATACAGTAAAGACCGAGGAGGTTCGAACATGGGTATTAGTTTGCGTGATTTACTTGTGCCCGTTGTAGGCAAGAGGACACAGTGGTGTGGGAATCGTGGATCTCCGCGCTGTAGCCGATGGCTCTCGCGTCTACTAATGGATTCTTTTGTAATAAATGTTATTACACCTGCAACACTCGAGGTGCAGCGACAATTATTAATTTTAATTTTATGTTTAGAATCACATTTTTGTTGCGAAAAACAAACAATGGAAATATTTAAATGTATTTTGAGATTTTTTTAAAATTACAATAATTAATCCTATCTAGGATGAATTACTGAAGTTAGAAAAATTTCGAAACGTAAATCAAATTTCTTTCAGACATGAGTTCTAAGACATCCCAACACGATTAAGGCTTAAACACAATGAAAAAATAAGAAATAAGAAACAAAGAATATGGAATAGAATTAACAAATAATGATATCCGAAAAGAAAGGAACAATTTGAACATTTGAATTTTAAATCGAATAAGAACTACATACTATATTATCGATTATCGAGTATTGTGTATTTAAAACTTGGAATATTATTTATCTTATTTTTTATTTCATTTTCTTATCTCTTAATTTTTTCATTGTGTTTAAGTAAGCCTTTAATGAGATACTAACAACAGTGCTGACTGCTGGGCGAGCAGTGAGAGGCCACAGCGCACTGCCGCCCCACTCCTAATGTACAAATTTCGAACTGAGGTGAGTTGTCGACCACTCATATATTCGTCCCAATCCCTGGCGTGTTCGAAGCATCCTGGACTTATCTGTATATTTATACTCGAGTTGGGGTAATGTGACGATGTCTGTGAACTCTGAAGATGTATAATAACGTGTGTGTGTGTGTGTGTGTGAGAAAGAGGTTTGGCTTCGGAAGTATCCATTAGCCACAGAAGATCCATGTATTCAGGAAATTCAGATATACTTCATATTGATACTGCAGCCTTCCGTAAGAAAGCTACAATATTTTTATTTTCCGAACTCAAAAGTGAAACGATATTCGTAGGAAATTGAACATCTAGAGCTTTCAAGTGGTTTTCAAATTCCTTTGTTATATGTGAGTGATTGGAGCAAGCAAAGAAAATATGATTCAAGTCACCCAGAGAGGAATTGTCACATGAGCAGTATGGGTTGTCTTTAATTCCTATTTTATAAAGATGTGTTGGAAAACATCCGTGATTCAGTTTAAGACGAGTAATTGTTGAGGAGTATAATTTGGAGACTGAGAATTCCGATATATGCGGAATAGATTTGGGGAGTGAAGGATGAATTAGGGAGTAGGGATTCTTTGTAGACTTAACATATTCTATCCATGTTTTTTCCCATTTTTTTCTAATGTTTTGTTTTTGAGTTTGAATAATGTCATTATTTGGTGGCCTCTTTAGCCGCCTGGTCTACAATCTCATTTCCTATTATTCCAACATGGCCCTTTGTCCAGATAAATGTTACTGTTGTCTGTTTTTGGTTAAGACTGTTTAGGAGGGTTTTAATATTGCATATTATGGCATTCTTATAATTTTTTAAGCTAAAGTTGTCAATAGCTTGCAAAACAGATCTTGAATCTGAAATAATAGTAGTATCTCCGATTATTTTCATTAATCCACGTTAAGGCACATTCAATAGCAAAGGCCTCAGCTGTAAATATTGAGCAGTAATCGTGAAGGCGATATTTATATGTTTGTTTGGTGTTTGAAACGTAAAATGCGCAGCCTGACCGACCATCGATTATTGACCCATCTGTATAAATCTCTACTTTCTTATTATAAGTGCTTAATATAGATTTTATAAGACATTTATTGATTGTGGGGATATCCGAATAAGAGGGAAATACTACTGTTGGTTTAAACATCAATTCGTTATATTCGAGTTTAAAAATGGGATATATTGGATGACTCTGTATAAGTTCATCAAATTTTCTAGACTCTATAAAAGCATCAACCAAAGGAGGACTATTTTTTAGTCTCCAGTAACTGTTTGTCAGATTTTCAGTATTAAGGAAATAAATTTTATTCATGATATTGTTTGTATTAAGTGATCTAATTTTAATTAACATTTTACTAGCTAAAAACTGTCTACGAATAACTAAAGGAGGTTCCTGCGCCTCAGCAAGAATTGCATCACATGGTGATGATTTCATCGCACCAATACATATCCGGATGGATTTATACTGGATGCGATCTAGTATTAAAAGATTTGTATTAGATGCTGACCCGTATAAGACACTTCCGTAATCCATAACAGATCGTATATATGACCTATAAAACATTAGTGAAATCATGGCATCAGCGCCCCATTTTTTTTTGACACACATTTTAGCATATTTATACCTTTTTCGCACTTATCTTTTATGTATTTAATGTGCTTCGTCCATAACAATTTACGATCCAGGATCATACCTAGATATCTATATTGGTTTACAATTGGAATGCAATAGCCACTAAGATTAATATTATCTAATGTCTTAAGTCGATGTCTAGTAAAGAACATTACTGCCGACTTCTCTGAAGACATGCTAAATCCGTGGACTATTAACCAATATTTAACACAGTATACTATATGTCTCAAGCCACTTACGCATGCATTATAGGAATTTTGAATAGTGTAAAGACAGATGTCATCGGCGTATTGAATAATTTTTATGGAGTCATCAAACATGAGGTGCAAGTCAGCTGTATAAACATTAAAAAGAAGTGGGCTTAGAACAGATCCTTGAGGAAGACCTTGAGAAACTATTCTAGTGCCATGTAATATATTGTAGTGATCCCGTATGTGAATTTTTCTATTTTTAAATATTTCTGTAATACTGGAATATGTATTTATACCGAGATTGTTAAGTTTGACGTCTAAGAAGTTTAAATCAACAGAATCATATGCCCCTTTGAGGTCTAAGAAAAAACACGCTAAATAACTATTATTTGAAAATGTGCATTGTACATCTGTAACCAACTGAGTAATTGCATCTATAGTGCCTTGTCCCCTCCTAAATCCATACTGAGTTTTAGGTAGTAGAGATTTATGTTCTAGATACCATTCAAGCCTGGTCTTAATCATTCTTTCAAACGTTTTCATAAGGCAAGACATGAGAGATATAGGTCGATAGGATGACGGTATATTTTGATCCTTATAGGGTTTTAAAATTACACAAATAATAATTTCTTTAAGCTGGTCCACATAATTTTTTTTCAACCACCAATCATTATAAATTTTTAATAAAAAAAGTTTTGCAGATCGTGGCAAATTTTTTATGATTTTATATGTAAAGCTGTCGGAGCCTGGTGTAGTACTTGGGGAATCTTTTATTGCTGATTCAAGTTCTTGTAACGTGAAAGCTCTTTGAATAGAATCTTCAGATAATGTAGAACCGTTATCGTTAGAACTTTCAAGGGCTGTTAAATTTGCAGCAAAAGGTGGGGCAAAGTAATCTAGTAAATTTTCTATCAAATCACTCGGTATTGGAGTTTTATTCAAATTATAATTTTTATTATTTATTTTTTTAATAAAATTTCATATCTCAGAAGGAGGAGTGTTTTTATTTAATTTATTAAGAAAGCCTTTCCAGGACTCACGGTATTTTCGTTTGAATAAAAGTTTTGTTTGGGCTTCAATATTTTTGTATTGCAAATAGTTAGGTAAGTTAGAGAGAATTTTGTAACTAGATAAGGCCTCTTGACGTAATGTGACCATGTTGGAACATTCTTCGTCCCACCAAATTGGACGAGATGTGGTGGGTGTAAAAGAACCCTTAAGTGGCATTGCTTCATTAGCTGCGTTATTGATAGCATCAGATAATATGTTAAAGTTGATTGCATTGTTTGTGCTAACAGGAGTATTACAGATATTGTTTTCTATATGTGTTTGGAATATAGACCAGTCGGCTAAATGTTCCTTCCATTTAGAAGATGGATTTATTTTATTGGTTATTAGGTTTGCAGTAAAATCAATTAAAATTGGGAGATGGTCGGAGCCCATTGGGTCAGATAATATTTTCCAATCACATTTACTAACCAAGTTAGGGGTTACCAATGTTAAGTCTACTACAGAAGAGAGATGTTGGGGGGGTGAAACTCTGGTAGGATTACCGTCATTTAGAACAACCAAATTAGTACTATCTATGGCTTCTGCCAGATACGTACCTTGGTCACTATCAGCTATTGATCCCCATAAACTGTGGTGAGAATTGAAATCTCCACAAATTAATACTGGAGTAGTAAATTGCGAGAATACATGTTCCCAGTCTTGTTTGTTGGCTTTTACGTTTGGAGGTTTATAAATGGAAGCAACCGTTATATTATTATATGTTAATGTGACTGCACATATTTCAATTCCATTATTAAAATTATTTTGTAAATGAAAATTGGAAAATCCAATATTTTGAGAGATAAGAATACCTACGCCTCCTTTTCCGTCATTCCTACATTTATGAACAAGATTGTATCCAGCTATGTGGAAATTAAAATGAGGTTTAATCCAAGTCTCCGAAATAACTATGATATCTGTGGGGTTATTTTTTAAGTAATTTATGAGATAAGGTTTATTTGCTACAATAGAGCGCGCGTTCCATTGGAGTATCTTCATATTACTATTATTAATACGAGGATTCGGCATCGCTAAGACTGATTACTTCTGATCGAGAATCTGCTCTATTACTTGAGTTCAAAATTGAGTTTATATATTCCCTAATGTTATTCTCTGTTTCTCGTCTTGTATTATTTAAATCGCTTTCTGAGTTTATATTTTTAAACATATTGTCTATATACAATGTGATGTGCATTATTAATTTTTCCTTATATTGCATAAACTCATCCCGGTAGGGATTTGGTATGATAGAATGGGGTGTTTCTTTTCTTGGGGCATGTGATATTGGTAAACGTGCGGGAGAGATATCGTTTCGTTCGAGTTTACGTTTCTTAGGCTGGATTTGTTGGGATGTTAGATTTCGTACTGGTTTTCTATTTATAGTATAACTATTGTTACTATTGTTATTGTTTTGGGAGCATGTTGGTAATTCGGGGAAATTATTTATGTTATTTAAGAGCGCAAATCTATTATTTGTGACCACTTTGGCATAAGAAGGGTTGTTAACGAGAGCCTCGGCCTCTTTGAATGACGTATTTTCTTTAGACATTATCATCTTAATATTATATTGTTTGTTATAAATTGGACATTTTTTTGAAATAGAGGTATGTTCCTCACTTTTACAATGAATACAGAAAACTGTATCATTCTCACATTTATCCTTTTCGTTGTGAGATTTTGCACATTTTTTACAGCGCAAGAGTCCTTTACATTGTTTAGAAGTATGACCATATCTCAAACATTCAAAACATTGAACAACGGGGTGAATATAAGGTTCGACTGGAAAATTTACTAATTTGATTTGAATATTTTGGGGTAGTTGATTACCCAAGAAAGTTACTATAATGATCTGTCTATTAACAAGGTTAACTTGACCGTCTGGCATAGTTACTTTTCGTTTCATTCTCTCTACATTTACTACTTCAACATTTGAATTTATTGCGTTTTTCAAGTATTCTTCTGAAAAAAAAGTGTCGACCATTTTAACTACACCTTTTTTATGAGTATAATATTTGGGTATATATGCTACAAGATTATTTTTAACAATTAATTCATGATTTATTAACAAATTTGCTATTTTATATGACTTAAAAATAACTTTGACCCTGTTGAGTCCTACTGATTATATATCAACGATATCATTTTTAAAGGATTCATTCTCAAATAAATAGTGACCTACCCTAATGGGGAAAAGCCTACCAATGTTTTTATCTAAGTGCTCAACATAAACATAATAAGGACCTCTATCAGCTGATTTGTATTTATTCTCTACATCGTATTTCTTTTGCTCGATCGTATCAAGGGTCTTATCATTACAGTTTTTACTATTTACCTGCGAAATAGACATTTCTACGTTCGTTTCCAATTCCATCACCACTGACTCTTACAATAATATGTACTTACCGCTAGAAATCGCCACTAAATATTAAACTAAAGTTAATTATACTACCTTTGTAATAGTTATAATTCAAATCTCTATATAATATGTTTAATTATTTTAATAGTTTTCAATTAAATTTCTCACACTTCACACTCACTTAACAGGACCTGTAAACAGTTCTACTGTCGCGTTAAGACTGTTGATAATAACGTGTCAAATTCATAAATACTTTTCGATTCCATAGCTGTTCATCATTCTTTTCTACACTCAATTTTTGGAATCTAGAGAACATACACTGTTTTTGATCATACAATTTTATAAGTTCTTTTAACTCATCCAACTGCTCACAATGACTTTCTAACCTCACTTTTAATAACATCATTTTACGGGAACGCATAGTGTGATACGACGGCATTCGTCCACAATCACAATCTTCATAACATCCTGCTACTTTAATATATGAACAATTCATATCTGTTAGATCAAATGTTTTTTCAACGCATTCAAGTTTATACATTACAACCAACTTTTTTTTTTAAGAAGTTTGCCATTTTTATCATAAAACCCGACTTGAATATAGCAAGAGCAAGACATGTTTCTAGTTTATGATGTAACACTTTACTATGCTTGTGATGAAATGCATACTATTATATATGGGGAGTGGGGTGGAATGAGAACAAATCTATATTTTACATAATTTTTATTTTGGTAAAGATAAATATAACCAATTATAAAGTGTATTACAGTTTGTAAAACTACACATAGATTTGTAATTAATATGATTAAAGCAACAGGGTGTGCCTTTAATGAAAAAGTGCGTCAATAATATATATTTTCCACGTTGATAATGTCAGATGCTGATGATGGTATTTGTTCCTCCACTTCAAATAGTTTATTTTTGAGAAATTCATGTTTTTGATGTCCCTTCAGATATACAATGTCGGCATTATTATTCAGCAAGTGATTACGTAATATAACATCCAATTGATCATAGACTATGCAGCCGGTATCATATTTCAGACCGTAGCAATTATTCTCTAAATATTTTATCTGTTTTCGCACTTGATTTTTCAAGGTGGTAATCGGAAATGGAGGCTTCAATAGATAATGAGCTGTTTGTTGTTCACTCATAAATGTTATTTCTTTCGGATAAAAATCTGGCAAATTGAAGCCCTGAATATCAACGATTATTATCTTCATGGTGGCTGGGTGGATGTAAACTGACTGGAATTACTTGACATATACCTATCTTATATTACACTCCTTACGACTCCACTAAGCGGTAAATATTCCACCACGCGATCGTGAATGAGGATACAAGTTGCCCTCGTATTGGCCGGGAATGGCTGTCTAGTTTTAACTTCCAATTTAATATCAATAGTCGATGATTTTATGCTATCGTTTCTTTTAGAGCAATCAATAGCAAATATAGCAATGGCTGTTGAAGGCTAAAAAATCTAACATGGGTCTGTTATTACCTGCCAATGTTTTACAAAATTCTGTATACATGTGATATGCCTCAGCGTTTTTCGAGTGGAAAAATCTAATTGCTGATTTTCGTATGGATAATATTCAGAATTGATATATAATTTTATGTTAGATATATCAGCGTTATCAAAGTATGTGACATCGTTCGTCTTTTGATCTTTTCGATCAGTTTGAAATGTTATAAATACACCTTTAGGACTTTCCGAATTTGAGCATGCTTTAATCGCCCAATATTGTTTCTAGTTTATGATGTAATAAAAATCGGCGTATCGCTGTTTATTGGGGCTAGCAATTTCAGTTTTAATGCATCATTTACAAACACATGTTTAACCTTCAGATCAATATTTGTTATATTTAATTCGGCCACCGTATCATCTTTAGATACTTTAAAGCAACTAACATCTGTCCGAGCTCTTACCAATCTTACGGTTTGCTTTCCTCCAAACAAAAACTTTTTATAATCATAAAATACTCCCAACAAATGACTTAAGGGAATTCTCATAAAAAATGTATTATCTGTAGGATGATAAGTTACCAATTGACCTGCGGGGAAATTCCAGCCTGCGATACTAAGAGTTTCATCATCTTTATCATAGGTTAGATAACCTCTCACCAAGCTTACAGTACCTGGATCTCGAACACGATCCACTATTTCGCTATTTAACTCATAACTAATAGAGTCAAATAAGTATGCTCCAGCATTATTAGTGAATGCAACAGTTCCAGTGCCAGCAGTTTTTTTCAGGGTTCCTTCAATCGATATAGCCACCTCAGGCATCGCCAATAAAGCATCCAGTTGATTAATTGTAATTTCAATCTCATCACTATTACCAAATGATTTAAAGAATGGGTGATAAGTGTGAACCTCCGCTCTAATGATAGAATCATCGAACCGAGGATCTTGGAATAACTGTTCTTCTAACATGATAGCCCAAAGATTTTAAGTATAAGATGTTTTTCAAAGACAAAGATGATGATGAACCCACCCTCTTTCTCGAACAGCTAGTGGCAACTGATTGAGGTTGAGTGGAAAAGTTATTGTTTATATACAGTGACGATGGTGTAAATATTAAGCCCATTACATTACCACAATTTCTTCACCTCTAAAATTAACACTTTCAGAATTTTGATCAAGTATCTCCAAAGTAATGTTATTTATCTCGTGTTTGTTTTTTACTGGAAGAAATATTAGATTATTTAGTTCAATGTTAATACGCTTGTGTAGTCGCGTCATTGAATATAGGAGTGTAAAGAAGCGCGAGGAATATGAGAAAACCCGAGTATCTATTGTATCTCTATCCATTATCTGATTTCTCTGTCTAATCCGTTACCCCGCACCCTGATCACACTGCAATGATCATAATACTCTGCTGCTGTATTGAGACGCCACCAGCGGTGTTTATGAGAAGTTATGTTTAATGTTTAACTCGTATTTTCTTTAGTTCCATTTTCAAGTTACAGGACGCAGCGACACTCCGACACTTGCCAAGGTGGTATTGCTCCGACTCGGCTTGAGATAACGCGTAACGCGATGAATCATTTCGCTTCAAATCTACATAAATGCTCATTTCTTGATCTTTGATATAATAAATGAAATAATGTAAATTTTATGTAATATCTCTAGTGTAGTAAGAAAATACTTTAATTAACATTATGTACTTAATTTTATTTGTTTGAACTTTGAAAGTCCACAAGACAAAGTATCCTTAAAATAAGCAGGTATGAATATGTTCTTTAATTAAAAAAAAAAACATTTAGGAAACAGGAAGTGTATTAAGCTAAAATATAAGTACGTATTAATACTTTGCATCAAAAGATGTACTTGGATAAAAATCGAATAATTTCAATCATAACATATATTTAATAAATAGGTATCTACATTAATAAAAATTTACATAATTTTGCAAGTGGATGTTACAAGTTTACATAAAAAAATATAGAGTAATACTGGTAACAATATGTTATAAAACAAAATGATAGTGTATACATAATCACTCACAATGCATAAAATGATATACAGTGTGTCCCAAAAGAAACTATATGTTTTTGAGCCTTCACGTGACTGTGACGTCCGATAATTTATTTAAATGGGACACCCTCTACGGGTGTCCATCTATAAAGCACATTTTGACAGTTTATAACTCGAGAACGAAAGGAGCTATCGAGATACGGTTTTCACTAAACTTCTTAGATTTTCTCCAAGTTTTTCTTGCCTTGCCAATTCTTAAATGTTGTCACAAATTATCGGAAAAAAATAGCCTACTTCAATCCAAAATTATGAGCTTCCAATGGAACACCACCTATATCTGTTACGTCCATCTTAAAGCCCGATACTTTTCCTTTAAGAAAATGTATAAATTGTTACCATTCACACAACGAGATATTATTATTTTTACGAAACCATGCCAAAACATCTTTCTAAAAAAAATACACATTTTAATGGTTTATACAACTAGTGAACTAAAAGAGTAATGAGTGTGTCTTCACTAAATTTCTCAGGCGATCTTCCTCTCTCAAATCGCCTAAGAATACAGTACCTAGGCAGTGGCGGTCGATGTGGGAGGGCTCTGGGGAGCCGCCCTCCCTGCCAAATTTAAAATGTGCAATTTTTTTATAAAGTTGTTTTAATATGTTTTCGTAAATAATTAATATCTCCTTACAACTCAATTATTACCACAAGCAATGAAAAATATATATTTACGTTTATAATCTGTCACCTCTGCCAACGACAATAGTCGTACAATAATGGATTACTCTAATGACTATTTCTAGCATGACGATTTTGAGGTACTTTAGTGCCGATTTAAAAAAAAAAATAGCGTGAACTGAGAAAGAAATTATTTCGTCTACTGCTGTAATCCGAGAAAGGAAACTTTCTCTAATAAATATATACAATAATTATTTTGTAGGTATTCAAATTTTTAAAAATTAGTTAGTTTCTCATTCGTCTTTCTGAAAAACTCATGTATGCGTATCTTAATAAGTCTTTAACAATTTATATATTTCTAAGATATTCAAATGACATAATTCGAGTCAGTATTGGAGTTTAATAAAAAATAAAATATTTCGATTTTCTGAGGATTGTCCTCATACATATACCTACTAAAGTACACCAATGACAATGGTGCATTGTCTTATTGTCACCTAATACAATTTTAATTTTACAAATATATATTTACCATCTCTAAGGTAAAGTATTTGAATATTTGACAGTTTTTCTAGGGAAATATTTGACTACCGGTACTTAATTTTCCCAACTGAATCTATTGTCGGATATTACCGAGGATATTACATATGAAGATTTTTCAAATTCAAAGACCGTTATTGTAACACTTATAAAATATATTTTCATGGCCCCCTTATTGCTACAGATAAAATTGAAATTTTAGTGATTTTACATGTCCTAATACTTTTTGAGTTTCCCTGTTTGGGGCTTAACCGACTATGCGGTATAGTTCATTTCATATTTGTAAAGCAGGGAAAAATGCCACATTTACAAAGCAGAAACGCGCCCTCTTTAACGTTCAAAGAAGCCGCCGCACGTGCTCCTTTGTCGGGAATTTTTTATCTGCGGTACAAAAATGAATTCGACTTTACTGTAGTAGACAATGTAGACATGAATAATCCGTAAATAAAAATTTACCGGAATTGCTTAAATATTGACGAAAATATGAGTACGTAAAGTTGGTCCATTTTTTTTTACATATTCCATTATTTTTGTGCGAAGTGTATATACAGTGTGTCCACGGATGGATGCATGAATAGGTGTAAATGACAAAAAATTTTCGAATTGGACATTACTCTTCTGGATTTAGCCCCTGCTTCGTCTAAAACTAAGAAGTGCCAAATATGAGTGAAATCACTCGTATACATGGTGTTCCAGAGACATATTTAAAAAAATGCACTAGAATAAACTACCGAGTTCCACAAGGGTCAATATTGGGACCCCTCCTATTTATCATTTTTGCAAATGATTTGATAAGTTTCTTAAATAGGCTGTCATCTAATGTATCGGTAATATGTTATGCGGATGATACCAATATTTTAATTACAGAAACTGATTCAAACCTGTTAAAGAGTACTGCAGAAGCCGTGTATAAATCTACTATTCTATGGTCAGACAAAAATAAACTCTCTATTAATAAAAGTAAGACTAAAATTCTAGCTTTCTCATTGCCAAGGGCGAATAATGAAGATATTGTTTTATTTGAAGATTCCGATGGGGATGCAATAACCCCTTCTGCTAATACTAAGGTGTTAGGGATTAATTTTGATAACAGGCTTCAGTGGCAATTTCATATTGATGATCTCTGTACAAAACTACGAAGCAGTTGCTTCGCCATTCATTTCATGTCTAAACATGTTTCTCGGAATATTCTTTTAGTTTTGTATTATGCTAACTTTAACTCTCACATGCGGTATGGGATATTAAATTGGGGTACTAGCACGCATGTTAGCGGGGTTTTTATATTACAGAAATACGCATTAAGAATAATATGTGGACTTAATTGGCAACAATCTTGCAGAAGTGCATTTCAAAATTTAAAAGTTTTAACCGTAGCTAGTACCTACATTTTAGAGATATGTTTGTATGTATACAAAAATAAAACATTATTTCAGGTAAATCAGGTGCCCCATGAGCACAACACTAGAATGCGGGAATTATTGATACCTAACAGCCATCAGACAGCGCTATATCAAAAAAACCTTTTTTACAACGGATGCAAATTTTATAATGCACTCAGTACGGATATAAAGTGTTCTCCTAGCATTCATATTTTTAAATCTAAGTTGAAACAATTTCTACTGGACAAAAACTGTTACACATTTGACGAATTTTTTTAAAGGCTGTACTGACATTTTAAATTGATATTTTGTATATTGTACATACTTATAGTTGTGTTTTTATTATAACTGTTTCTACTTTTTTTTTTATGTGACTGTATATTGTATTTATTGACGTTTTCTCAATTATTGTATTCGTTTGTGTACTTTTTAATTGACGAAATAAATGATTTATTATTATTATTATTATTATTATTATTATTTACTTTTGAAGATACAACAAAATTGTATTAAGAAAAGTTGTTCAAAAATAAAGATTTATGTTGGGTTGCAAAATTTAAGGAAAATCGGCCAACTTTAAAAAACATATTTTTTTTTATAAAGTTCATAAAACTACCTTTATTATGCATTTTTTTTTCATTACTTTATTAACAATGTATCGGATTTTTGTTCTGTTATGGGTTAACTACATACCTGATTTTTATTTATTTGTTCAAATAAAAATAACAAAATTGAGAAAGAATGACGAGTTCATCAATCTTTTTGAAAATTTGTATTCAGGCATATCTTTTTATTCTGAACAACTTTTCTTATTACAATTTTGTTGTATCTTCAAAAGTAAGGGTAGTTTATTCCATTGCATTTTTTAAAATATGTCGCTAGAACACCCCGTATACGAGCGATTTCACTCATATTTGGCACTTCTTAGTTTTAGACGTTAGAGTAGTGTCCAATTCGAAAATTTGTTGTCATTTACACCTATTCATGCGTCCATCCGTGGACACACTGTATATTATTGTGTACCTACTATGTAATTAAATATGTATATAATATCAGCTACGTACTTGACATAAGTGTTCGGCCACACATACGACGGGTGGTGGAGAGGACAGCACAGCGCAGAGCGTAGCGTAAAACGGATGGCGGCCACACATAAAGCTGATTGAAGCGCGACTTGCAAGGCGTATTCTGGAGTAGGAGAAACAGTATAATAAAAACAATAGTATAACAAAACCGCGATCATTTATAAGAAAACGTTTGTTGTGAAAATGTCCGTTTTAAATTTGTTTCTGTACGAAAGTACAGTTTTGAAGATTCGTATGTTACAAAGAAACCGGGCAGTGTGGGTACATGAAGTAAATAGATCAAGGGAAACTTTAGGAGAATTTCATCATCTTTACGAAAATCTGAGAAAGTTTCCCCAAAACGAGGATGTCTATAAGTACTTTTGATTTATTGTTATCAAAAGTAGAGCAGAAATTACTGAAACGTTCGCAGACAACGCTTGAATGCGCTCCAATATTTCAAATAAATTTAATATCTCCGCTACCAGTCAGTTACTACGCTTGCTGTACGCTTCCATCTCCGCTGTATGTGTGGACACTTGCATAAGGACCCATGGCTTTAAATGCTCCGCTGCCCACTCTGTTATCCTCACCGCTCCGCTTTACGCGTGATGTGTGGCCTTAGACTAACTCCGTATATTGGACCGCACAGCGCCGCGCCACTCCGACGGACGAGCTGCCCTTCTTTCTCTACAAAAACGCAGGCATTAATAATTCGATTTCTCGAAAACCATAAGTCCTAGCATGCTGATTTTTTAAAAACAAACTTTTATAAAGTCTTCTCCACATTTGACTCAATATATTCATATATAAATTCCTAATAATTAACATAGCTCTCCATAGGGTGAAGTTTTCCGAGCACAGATTTGCTAGTAGCGACTTTGAGGCAAATTTTTTCAGAAACGTCTCATATTTTAAAATCTTAATTTTTGCCATCGGAAGCGCTTGAGCCGTTGATTTAATAGAGCGATGTATGTTTTAGAAAACGTGTTTTTCAAATTATTTCGCGAGCAAGGAAAAAACGATTTTTCAAAATTCGTCCCTACTAAAAAAAGTTGTAATTCACATGATGAATGGCCAAAACTATGCTCTAAATGATGGCGAAGGTTCCATTTAGTTATACCTTTATAAAAAAAACGACATCCTAATCTGGAAACATAATAATATGGTACACGCCCAGCCCTAATTTAAAAAAACTAATGTTTTTCTTAAGTCTGTTAGTTTTTGTATACACAGTCATGGTATGCTGTTGTTGTCATTATTGAAAACGAATTCACTCATACAAAACAATACCAGAAAATACACAATAACATAGTTATTTCATTGTTTAATAAACAATGGTTATTTACATGGTACAACCATTGAGTAAAAAATAATAAAGAGGCGAAACTGTCAAGGTTTCGAGATTTTAATATTGTATTTTTTTGCCAATAACTTCATGATTGTCATCAATTTTTAGTGCTATGGGAAGGTATTTGTAATGTGGCTGTATAGCCCTTAAAATTGAAGACAATCATGAAGCTATTGGTAAAAAAATACAACAGTAAAATCTCGAAACCTTGACAGTTGCGCCTCTTTATTATTTTGTACTCAATGGTACAACACTACCGCCATTGCACCATTCAATAAAGGACTGTCATTTGTCGCCAATGCTAGCGCCACGCTGTGGCGTTCGACGTTACTTTCACCACACATCACTATTAAATAAAGGTCTCTCTTTACCAATGACATCGCGCAAATCAGCTGAAACTTTCGCAGCCAAATTGCACAACGCCCATGGTTGAGATAAAACATGGTTAGTTTTATCTCGGCTCGATTTTCGTACTGTACTGCGCAAGTAGAAAAACTTGTTGAGTGCCACTAAATAGGTATATGTTTTCTGCAAAGTTGGAACTGTCAACTGTCAAATAACAAATTGTCAAATCTGCAAGAATGTTAAGTTTTGGTTATTTGAATTTATTAATTTAGTCTGGTGGTATCAGTTTTAATTGAAAAATGCACAAAGGTCATGGAGGACTCCTTTAACCACGGCGAGAAATTGAAGAGGATCAAATCTTTGACAATGTAGCAAAAGATGCTTGCCACTCTTGCCAGCTATGCTATTCATTCTCTCATTTGGGCAAGAACTTACTTACATTTATCTTTGTCTACGAGAAATCAACAGAAAAATACAAGATAACTCTAGAAAAACAAACAAGATCACAAAATTTATAGGTTTCAAAAAATAATTATACCTATTATGCTTTATATTATGTAGTTATTATTATGTTGTCCCATGTCCTTTTTAATAGTAAGTAGATTTCAACTTTGTTGAATATCCCTTCATTACTTTAAATTATATATTCTTTTAGTGAATATTATGAACAATTATGTAAATAACATATCTAACATTCATAATATTCAATGAAACTATTTATTATTATTAATTATAATTATATTAAATTATTTTCAATTACTAAAGTCCACAACTGTGAAGTTACAACTTTTATTTATTAAAAATCATGATTAATTTCAAAGCTAATTTCATATTATGTCAAACACGTTCTAATTAAAAATGCAGGTAAACACCACGATAATAAGCACGGGCCATATATAAATAGGTAGATTTTCAATTTGTGGTACTTGATTTCAAGATTAGAAGAAACGGCAAAATCTGTCAAATTATTCTACTTTATATTTAAAATTCGCGCCAAGATTTCTACTTGATGACGTAGTCCTAGCGGTAGTCAAAATGTGCGCCGTGACATACCATCTTATATCTCTACCATGCACAACGCCATATAAAATTCGAAGCCCGCATCAGCCTCGTTTAAAAACGTTAGGTGTCGCTTCTTTTACATTCCTATATTCACTGGTCGCGTGTAGGGGAGACCGCCGTGCCATCTCGCGGATTTGCCGTGTCAATAAGTGGCCGGTGAATGTCAAATTTGCCTAATTTAACCGTGATATGCCTGTGTAGTATCTAAGTGATTTTGTGTAAAATTAAGTGTTATTTCTCCAAATAAAATGATAATTGAAATTACTTATGGGTTTTTACCTGGAAATACAAATATTTTCCGCAAAAAGAGCTTGAGCAAAGGGAAAAAATTGCTTGAAAGTACGTGAAAGAAGTGGTTGACGGACAGAGTAGAAAATTAATTGGAACAGTTTTAAGGGAAACCCTAGGAGCTCATAGCACTCGAAGACACGAAAATACGTATACTCCGGTTGTACAGGTATTTTCTTAATAAGATACAATAACAAATATAAAAGAGGTTAAAATTAACGAATATAAAATGTATTGGAAATCCTAGCAACAGGTGTAATACTGCTAAGTTTTTGCAAAAATTACTTGTTGTAGAATATTGTAGGAGAATTTGTATATTTGTGTTAACATTTATAATATTTTTTTGCAGCTCGAATTTGACCGTACAATTCTGGACATTGCAACTGCAAAGCAGGAAAGAGCTTCTGTAAACACGCCGCAGCAATTTGCATTTTTGTGAATGTAAAAAATCCTACATGTTCAAAAACGTATCAACCTATGATATGGAATCGACCTCCACAAATACAGCTTGATAAATACCATAAAGGATGTAGAACTGAAACATTATTTCCTTGCAAAGGAAATAGGCAGGACCAAGTATTCAGATTTGAGGATTTAAAAAACATTAACGACCAGCATTTGTCTGAAGACTCTCCACAAACTGAAATAATCAAGAGCGAGATCGAATTGCACAATCAAATAATGCACGAAAGAATGCTTGAGCAGGAAAATGAAATATCGCAAAGAAAAGTTTTCTTGAAAAATTGTACCATTTGCAGAGCAACTCGAGCTTTCAAATTTACAATGCTTATAATTGTTTCTCAACGCAAAATATGAAGACAAAATTTGGGAAAATAAGTTGCCCACAAGAATATTTATGTAAATATGAGAAAATCAAAGTCGACAAAGAGAAATGGATGGAAATGGCTTTCAATTCTATAGGTCATTCAAATACTTATATGGGGTTGCAACAACGATGCACAAGGATTACCTGCAGTGAAAAGGCACATACAATCAAAACAAGAGTAGCAAATTTTCACACACTGACAGAGCAGAAAAATAAAGCACTAAAACCGATCGCTATCCAATACGGACTTGAAATGGAATTAACAGCAAGATTACTGTTTGAAGAAACATACGGATACCGTGTTCACGAAGTCGGTCTGATTGTGTCTTTAAAACAACCATATCTGATGCAGCCCTGATGGTATAATAGACGCTGGTGAAAATATGGATCTTTTGGAAATCAAGTGCCCGTACAGTTGCGAGAACACCAAGATTGTGGATTTCCGGACTAAAATGTCATTTGTTCCATATCTCATGTTCGATGAAAATGGAGAATTGTTTTTAAAAGAAAATGACAAGTATTACACGGAGATTCAAGTTTTCATGTATATTTTGGGAATTCAAATGTGCCATTTCTTCGTATATTCGTAGCAAGATCACGTGTGCCTGAAAATATCAAAAAGCGAGTCATTTTTATCAATATTAATTCCAAAAATCGAAATGTTTTATTTTGAATATTTTATTCAGTCTTCTTAATACCATTGCTTATAAAGTATTATTATAAACAATGCTAATACATAGGCAAACGTCATTATGATTCGTATTGTGATTAAAAAACATATGTATTTCAATATTAATTACAACGCAGATTTTAATATATTTTATAATAAAGAATTATAAAATCCTTTTTTTATTTTTTGCGGATAAGGGGTTCCTTGTTATTAGCCAATACACAGGCTACGTACATAATTTTATCCATGTGTGGAATAAGTTTTATATTTATGTGTTCTAGGATTTAAAAAACTTATTACGGCTTGAAAATAACTAAATTATCTGTGGAAGATATCCACTGAACATAACCGATCGCTAGTTGAGATACGGAACGTACCCTCACAGCTGATTCAGTGAACCATCTGAAGTCGGTCGACGGTCGTTGATAATACAGTTCTCTCAACCTTACCAACACTTAATTATTATTCGTTTAGAATAACATTGATAAATAAGTATGCTGTGTAAATATTAACCTTTAGAAATTGTTTAAAAAAACCAGTTACTTTTAATAAATAGTCCAACGAAATATTCAATGGTTCAGAAATATAGGTCTTTTTTTAGTGTACATAGTGAGTTGGCAACTCTGCTAGATTTAGACTAGATGGGTTTTTTTTTTCTAAGGGAATACTTTATAAAACGCGTTGAAAATGAAGAAATTTCTCTCTTCTGTTCATCAACTAATGAACCGATAGTTTCGTTGTATGATAATTGTGATAAAAGCGTTTTTGGTTGCTTTCGGCTCGTTTTCGGAATATAACACAATTTCTACATGTTTGGTTAGTTTAATACATTTTAGATTAAACTTAATTTCGATTTATTCGGATTTTGTAAGAAACTCATCGTCCAGAATAATCTGGGTAAGTTCTAGTAGTTTTTTTTGTCTTTTAAAAGACCACGTGTTTTATAGATTAACTTTAAAAAACAATTTTGATGTAATATTTTAGACGATTTTGGTACGGTGTAATTTGAGCGATACCACCAGCTTGTACTGACAATTGAGTATTTTTGGATTGTAATTGGATTTTTTGGACTTTGGATATTTTTGGCAATTTTCGTGGACTTGATTTTGGTATACTATTTTACCTAGAAGATAAGCCTAGCTATTTTATTATTGAATACCTTTGAGAACACCATATTATGCAGTAACTAAGACGAATACTATACCCAACGAGGACTGTAGATCTTCCAGAAGGCTCCCGAGGCGTAACGAAGTAATCTTGTTTCTGGACCCGATTAACTCTCATTAAGTTGATTTTGTACATTCGTTTTTTGAATTCCAGCTGTTGTATTGTATTATTTGCTTGTAATTAGATTAATCATTTTTTTTTCCTTACAGATAGTTGTCTTGATCTATTTTAATTATTTAATTATTGTTATTACAGACTATATTATTGTAATTTAAAATCTACCCTAGACTAATT
This sequence comes from Rhagium mordax, assembly GCA_963680705.1. Taxonomy (NCBI): domain Eukaryota; kingdom Metazoa; phylum Arthropoda; class Insecta; order Coleoptera; family Cerambycidae; genus Rhagium; species Rhagium mordax. The sequence goes on from OY796656.1 coordinate 59,841,309, forward strand.
GTTATATATAAAATCTTTTTTGTTGTTGGTATTTATCCTAGCTATTTAGCTAGTTAATAAACGTTTATATAATTTTTTAAGAGACACGACTTTTATTGCTCTCAATAAAGGATTAGTAATACCCCGGACCTCACTTTATCACTACGATTTTAGATCGTAACAAACTTTTATACGTTGAATGCTTCTTTCTCCATCATGGATTCTCACTGAAGCTATCGAGTATCCATGTAATACTTCCTCGCACGAAAATTGCTGATTAAAAGCAGAAGGAGGCATAGTAAGTGTACATTTTCTTTGTGACAATTCTTGCTCTATTCCAGGAAATCCCTTGTCAGCTAAAATTTGATCTCCCGGCTCAACCAGATACAAAACTTATATACCCACTTGGAGTAATAGCCATCAAATCTATATTTTTCTATTATGTTATCCATATAAGGGCACCGGGCGGTGCCCTTATCCATATAAGGGCACCGGGCGGTGCCCTTATATTATTAAACGCTGATAAGGCAGACTCACTCTAATTTCACAGTGAAATTTATGTACTTTGCCTCCTCAAAGGCTTTTTTCCGGGCGAATAGCGGCGCGCAGCGCCGCTTATTTTAGGCGTCGTCGGGTCGGGAAAATCGCAACGTCGTATTTTCGTGACGATCCGTTGAGTATTAAGAAAGTTATTAACGTTTCAATACCCCCGTGTCGGAGGGTTTTGAAAATCAGCGAAATTAGAAAGAGTTCGAAGACTAATGGCCGCCGCCGGAAGTCGACGAAATTTTAACCCTACATTAAATTTTACGTTTTCCCTCGAAAATGTCACTTTTCTTACGCTCCTCCTGACTCGAACGGCAGCCAAAAACCCATGTCTCGATTTATTTTTTCGATTTTCGGCACCCTAAGCGAGCTACGGCCGTTCTAAGGTTGGCAATTTTCGACTTTTTCCCGACACGTACCCACATTTCTTTCGACTGCAACCTCAAATTTCGATCCGGAGACTCCGGCCCCGGACCGATGGAAAGAGGACGGACAGACGAAAAACTTTGTCGTTTCACTTTTTCGAGATCGCCGTTATTTGCCGAGATGCGAATTTTTCAAAAAGGTCGTTTTCGGTACTATTCCGGAAATAAACACTCCGGAGTCCGGAGGATTTTTTCGACCAAATTTTCAGGGAACCTTCGTCCGACCTTCCTCTCGGGTCCTCTAAAAGTTCGTCGCTTAATATCTACGGATGGCCGAGATATTTATTTCTTCCTCGATCGCTACAAACACCCCGGCGCTAGGAGGTTTCTATACGCCGCGACACATCTCGAAGTTTTCCGAGGCCGGTACCGAATATCAAAAAAAAAAAATTTTTCATTTTTCATCCCACGCGAAAACCGATAGCATATTCGGAATCGGGACGACTCCACGATTCCGAAACCGTTTTCAGATTTTCGATCGGACGTTCCCTTCTCATCTCGATTTTAAGCGTCAAATTTCTTTCAACCAATTAGACGGCTTCATTCTATATCGGCTAAAATGGCCAATTTCGAAACGATTTTCGTGCGGTTTTCGATGGGGGATCGGTAGAAGGTCTCTCCGAGCAACTTTCACGACCTTCATACCGGGTGTTCGATTATCCCGAGACCCCCAAAAGGAATAAGAAGTCGACCAATCACAGGGCTTTATTCTATATCGGCTAAAATGGCCAATTTCGAAGCGATTTTCGTGCGGTTTTCGAAGGGGGATCGGTAGAGGGTCTCTCCGAACGACTTTCGTGACCTTCATATCGGGTGTTCGATTATCCCGGGACCCCCAAAGCGTCAAATTTCTTTCGACCAATCAAAGGGCTCCATTCTATATCGGCTAAAATAGCCAATTTCGAAGCGATTTTCGAGCGGTTTTCGTTGGGGGATCGGTAGAGGGCCTCTCCGAGCGACTTTCTTGACCTTCATACCGGGTGTTCGATTCGCCCAGGACCCCGAAAAAAAATGAAAAGTCGGAAAAAGTCCCCAAATGTCGCGTTTTCTTGCTGCTAACGCCTAGGGAGCCCCAAGAAAAATTAGAACGGCGGCAAAATTTTTTTGCAAGAGGGTCGAAAAAAATAGATGGCAGGCGTCCCCAAAAAAATTTCTTAGGGTCCAAAAAAAAATTATTACTTAAAAAATTTTTTTTTTTCGATTTTGAACCTCCCCCCCCCGTAAAAAAAAGTTCCAAAAAATTTATCTTTTTCGAAAAATGTCATTTTGACAGCTGTCAAAAAATTTTTTTTTATTTTAATCACTTCATTCAACTGAAAAGAACCCGCCGGGGCCAATTCTTTAATAACTTAATCACCACAACCCTCACAGGCGGCGTCAAATTTTTTTTCCAAGGGGGTCGGAAAAAAAAATCGACAGTGAGCGTCCCGAAAAATTTTTCCAAGGGGGTCCAAAAAAAAAAATTCGGAAATTTTTTTTTTTTTTCGATTTTCGCCCCTTTTTCAACTTTCTCGACTCATCCAAATCCACCCCACCCCCCTTTCGAGCCAACCCCCGCTAGGGGGTAGGCGAGGTCTTCGTTTATGTAAGCCTCAAAAAAAAATTGCAATAAACCGATTAGACGAGTGCCGTAGGCACGAGTATTTCGCTCCTTAGGCGGCGTCAAATATTTTTTCCAAAGGGGTCGGAAAAAAAAATCGAAAGTGAGCGTACCGAAAAATTTTTCCGAGGTCCAAAAAAAAAAATTCGTTTATGTAAGCCTCAAAAAAAAAATTGCAATAAACCGATTAGACGAGTGCCGTAGGCACGAGTATTTCGCTCCTTAGGCGACGTCAAATATTTTTTCCAAAGGGGTCGGAAAAAAAATCGAAAGTGAGCGTACCGAAAAATTTTTCCAAGGGGGTCCAAAAAAAAAAAATTCGGAAAGAATTTTTTTTTTTCGATTTTCGCCCCCCACCCAAAAAAAAAAGTTCCAAAAATTTTTTTTTCGATTTTTACGCGGCAGACGAACGCCGTAGGCGCGAGGCTTTCGCTCCTTCAACTTTTTCGACTCATCCAAATTCATCCCACCCCCCCTTCGAGCCAACCCCCGCCAGGGGGTTGGCGAGGAGTTCGTTTATGTAAACCTCAAATAAAAAATAGCAGACCCCGACAACCTAAAACCACAAGTCCCGGATTATCAACTAGAAACCCCGAGATAAAAATCCACCCCACCCTCCAATCGAGCCAACCCCCGCTAGGGGGTTGGCGAGGAGTTATTGACAGCCGCCGGCAGGCCTAGATCGTGCTCTGCACGATCTAATATTTATCTATTAAAATCTGACAAGGCTTCCTCACTCTAATTCGGCGCCGATTTTTCACACATTCTGCGGCGCTAAAGGCTTTTTTCTTAACGCGTTTGGCCGCGCAGCGCCGTGCGTTATGAACGTTTTCGTGTCGGGACCATCGAATAGCGGACATTCGTGGCGATCCGCCAAGTATTTTAAAAGTTATTGGCGTTTCGATAGCACCGTGTCGAAGAGGTTTGTAAAATTTGAGAAATTAGAAAGAGATACGACACGCGAGAAATTTGAAAAAAAAATGGCCGACGTTTTCTGAACGATAGACGTCAAAATAGCGCTTTTTCGTTAGCTCCTACTGAGTCTAAAACCGGCGGGGGGCCGCGCGATTCGCGATGTAGTTTTAAGTTGCATCCTCTAACTCGGTTTTCGCGCAAGAACGGCGGTCCGGCGGCGATCTTTCGTTTGGAAATAACGTTTGAAGTGTTCGTGTTTCCGCAATTTTTTCGAATTTCCAAAACATGTCCCCCTTCCGAGCTTATTAACTCGCGACTCCTTTGAGACGGACCGGCGGCGTATTTTTTTTTAAAACTAGATAAAATTTAGAAAATCGCTGTCGAAAATCGTTTTTCTCGATTTTGCCTCCCAAGTAAGTTATGATTTTTTGAAAAGCGGCGATTTTGTCGGATTTCGACGATTCTTCCGACATCTACCCATTAGAAACGCGTCACAGCCTTTCCCTTTGGATATAGAGGATCGCGACATGCACGACGGCCAAGAAGAAGGACAAATGAACAACTATTTTTTTTCTTTTTCGTCCATCTGAGATATTACCCGAGATACGAATATTTAAAAAAGGTCGATTTTGCAGAAAAACGCTACTTTTCCCCAGGCTCTAACTTCTTTAACCGGAGGATTTTTTCGCCCGGACTTTCGGGAAAGCTAGATCCATCCTACCTCTTGGGTCCCTGAAAATTTCATTCCTTAATCTCCACCGGCGTCCAAGCGGTGAATATTTTAAATTACCAAGACACGCCGAAAATTCGTCGGTGACGTCACCAAACATGTGGACACCCTTATTAAATACCCATGCCGAGCGTCGCATACATTTTTTGTATTCTGCCCTCATTAGCAAGAGTGGTGCATTAATTAGTAATATTGAGAAAATAGCGATTCACTTTATAGTATTTGATGCTTATGATACGTATTGGAAATTAACCATTTGGTTTTACACAAAATGCTTTTGATTAATAATAATGAAATCACAAGAACATTTTTAACAAAAATCTAATGCAAATAAAAATACAAGAAAAGAAAACAGGTACATGCTGCACTTTTACTATGAAACAGGCGCAATGTTTGTTGGTATAATACAAAAGCAAAATGCGGCATCTGCAAAAGATAAAAACAACTTTAAACCGGATACAACTAAATAACACGAATTGTTTAACGAAACGGCGAAGGCAATGAAAATACGAGAGACCCCTTTTCCCTCGACCTTATTTCCTTTCATGTAACAATTCTGTCGGACTGTACGCATGTTTCCCGAAATCTTTAAACTGGATCCAACTAAATAACCCGAATCATCGCTTAACTTAACAGACACGCCAGTGAAAATACACGAAACGTCTCTTTTTTCATGACCTTATCACTTTTCAAGTGGCATCTCTGTTGGACCCTACATCTTTCCCGAAACTCCTCCACCGAATCCAACTAAATTACCCGAATCCCTTAACTAATAATAATAATAATAATAATAATAATAATAATAATAATAAAACGTCTTTATTGAATTGATAACAAATAAAACAAATTATCAATTAATCAATCCTGGGCGAAGTTTAGCGCTATGGCTATTCTTCGCCATCGATGACTCCTACGAAAATACGCGAAACGCCTCTTTCCCGATGCCATTCCCACTTTTCAAGTAGCATCTCTGTTGAACTCACACCTTTCCCGAGACTCTTAGACCGGATCCAACTAATTTACCCAAATCACTTAACTAATCGAAGACGCCTACGAAAATACACGAAACGCCTCTTTCTTGATGATCTTCCCACTTTTCAAGTAGCATCTCTGTCGGACTCTACATCTTTCCCGAGATTCTTCCACCGAATCCAACTAAATTGCCCGAATCCCTTAACTAATCGTATATGCCTACGAAAATACGCGAAACGCCTTATTTCTCATTACCTTATCAAGTGGCTTCTCTATAGACCCCTACTTTTTTCCCGAGAAAATTAGACCGGATCCAACTAATTTACTCAAATGACTTAACTAATCGAAAACGCCTACAAAAATACATAAAACGCCTCATTTCTGATAATCTCACTTTTCAGGTAGCATCTCTGTCGGGCTCTACATCTTTCCCGAGACTTCCACCGAATCCAACTAAATTACCCGAATGTCTTAACTTATCGAAGACTAATACGAAAATACACGAAACGCCTCTTTCCTGATGACCTTCCCACTATTCAAGTAGCATCTCTGTTGAACTCTACATCTTTCCCCAGACTCTTCCACCGAATTCAACTAAATTACTCTAATCCTTTAACCAATCGAAGACTAATACGAAAATACGCGAAATACCTCATTTCTCATTACCTTCTCATTTTTGAAGTAACATCTCTATCATACTCTACATCTTTCCCGAGACTCTTCCACCGAACCCAACTAAATTGCCGGAATCCCATAACTAATCGAAGATGCCTACGAAAATACGCGAAACGCCTCATTTCCGATGATCCTTACACTTCTTAGGTAGCATCTCTGTCGGACTCTACATGTTTCCCGAGACTCTTCTACCGAATCCAACTAAATTACCCGAATCCCTTAACTAATCCAAGATGCCTACGAAAATACACGAAACGTCTCTTTTTTCATGACCTTATTCACTTTTCAAGTGGCATCTCTGTTGGACCCTACATCTTTCCCGAAACACTTCCCCCGAATCCAACTAAATTACCCGCATCCCTTAACTAATCGATGACTCCTACGAAAATATGCGAAACGCCTCTTTCCTAATACCCTTCCCACTTTTCAAGTAGCATCTCTGTAAGACTCTACTTCTTTCCCGAGACTCTTAGACTGAATCCAACTAATTTATCCAAATCACTTAACTAATCGAAGACGCCTACGAAAATACGCAAAACGCCTCTTTCCTAATGCCCTTCCCACTTTTCAAATAGCATCTCTGTTGAACCCCTCCTCTTTCCCGAGACTCTTAGACCGGATCCAACTAATTTACACAAATCACTTAACTAATCGAAGACGCCTACGAGAATACACGAAACGCCTCTTTCTTGATGATCTTCCCTCTTTTCAAGTAGCATCTCTGTCGGACTCTACATCTTTCCAGAGATTCTTCGACCGAATCCCACTAAATTACCCTAATCCCTTAACTAATCGAATATGCCTACGAAAATATGCGAAACGCCTCATTTCTCATTACCTTATCACTTTTCAAGTGGCTTCTCTATAGACCTCTACTTCTTTCCCGAGACTCTTAGACCGGATCCAACTAATTTATCCAAATCACTTAACTAATCGAAAACGCCTACAAAAATACGCAAAACGCCTCATTTCTGATGATCTCACTTTTCAGGTAGCATCTCTGTCGGGCTCTAGATCTTTCCCGAGACTTCCGCCGAATCCAACTAAATTACCCGAATGTCTTAACTAATCGAAGACTAATACGAAAATACGCGAAACGCCTCATTTCTAATTACCTTCCCACTTTTCAGGTAGCATTTCTGTCAGACTCTACGTCTTTCCCTTCCCGAGACTCTTCCACCGAATCCAGCTAAATTACCCGAATCTCTTAACTAATCGAAGACTAATACAAAAATACACGACACGCCTCTTTCCTGATGACCTTCCCATTGTTCAAGTAGCATCTCTGCTGAACTCTACATCTTTCCCTAGACTCTTCCACCGAATTCAAATAAATTACCCTTAACTAATCGAAGACTAATACGAAAATACGCGAAATGCCTCATTTCTCATTACCTTACCACTTTTCAAGTAACAACTCTATCATACTCTACATGTTTCCCGATGCTCTTCCATCGAATCCAACTAAATTACCCGAATCCCTTAACTAATCGAAGATGACTACGAAAATACGCAAAACGCCTCATTTCCGATGATCTCACTTTTCAAGTAACATCTCTGTCGGGCCCTACATCTTTCCCGAGACTTCCACCGAATCCAACCAAATTACCCGAATCCCTTCACTAATGGAAGTCTAATACGAAAATACGCGAAACGCCTCTTGCCTGATGACCTTCCCACTATTCAAGTAGCATCTCTGTTGAACTCTACATCTTTCCCCAGACTCTTCCACCGAATTCAACTAAATTACCCTAATCCCTTAACTAATCGAAAACTTATACGAAAATACGCGAAATGCCTCATTTCTCATTACCTTCCCACTCTTGAAGTGACATCTCTATCATACTCTACATCTTTCCCGAGACTCTTCCACCGAATCCAACTAAATTACCCGAATCCCTTAACTAATCGAAGATGCCTACGAAAATACGCGAAACGCCTCATTTCCGGATGACCCTCTCACTTTTCAAATAGCATCCCTGTCTGACTCTACACCTTTCCCGGGACTCTTAGACCGAATCCAACTAAATTACCCGGATCCCTTTACTAATCGGAGACTCCCACGAAAATACTCGAAACGCCCCTTTCCTGATGCCCTCTCACTTTTTAAGTGTCATCTCTGTCCTACTCTACATCTTTCCCGAGACTCTTCCACCGAATCCAACTAAATTGCCCAAATCCCATAACTAATCGAAGATGCCTACGAAAATCCGCGAAACGCCTCATTTCCTGATTCCCTCTTACTTTTTAAGAAGCATCTCTGTCGGACTCTACATCTTTCCCGAAACTCTTCGACCGAATCCAACTAAATTGCCCTAATCCCTTAACTAATCAAATACGCCTACGAAAATACGCGACACACCTCATTTCTGAAGACCGTCTCACTTTTCAAGTAGCATCTCTGTCGGACTCTGCAGCTTTCCCGAGACTCTTAAACCGAATCCAACTAAATTACACGGATCCCTTAACTAATCGGAGACTCCTACGAAAATAAACGAAACGCCTCTTTCCTGATGCCCTCTCACTTTTTAAGTAGCATCTCTGTCGGACTCTACATCTTTCCCGAGATTCTTCCACCGAATCCAACTAAATTGCCCGAATCCCATAACTAATCGAAGATGCCTACTAAAATACGCGAGACGTCTCTTTCCTGATGCACTCTCACTTTTTAAGTAGCACCTCAATCGGACTCTACATCTTTCCCGAGACTCTCCGACCGAATCCAACTAAATTGCCCGAATCACCTAACTAATCGAAAACGCCTACGAAAATACGCGAGACGTCTCTTTCCGATGATCCTTACACTTCTTAGGTAGCATCTCTGTCGGACTCTACATGTTTCCCGAGACTCTTCTACCGAATCCAACTAAATTACCCGAATCCCTTAACTAATCCAAGATGCCTACGAATATACACGAAACGTCTCTTTTTTCATGACCTTATTCACTTTTCAAGTGGCATCTCTGTTGGACCCTACATCTTTCCCGAAACACTTCCACCGAATCCAACTAAATTACCCGCATCCCTTAACTAATCGATGACTCCTACGAAAATACGCGAAACGCCTCTTTCCTAATGCCCTTCCCACTTTTCAAGTAGCATCTCTGTAAGACTCTACTTCTTTCCCGAGACCCTTAGACTGAATCCAACTAATTTATCCGAATCACTTAACTAATCGAAGACGCCTACGAAAATACGCAAAACGCCTCTTTCCTAATGCCCTTCCCACTTTTCAAATAGCATCTCTGTTGAACCCCTCCTCTTTCCCGAGACTCTTAGACCGGATCCAACTAATTTACACAAATCACTTAACTAATCGAAGACGCCTACGAGAATACACGAAACGCCTCTTTCTTGATGATCTTCCCTCTTTTCAAGTAGCATCTCTGTCGGACTCTACATCTTTCCAGAGATTCTTCGACCGAATCCCACTAAATTACCCTAATCCCTTAACTAATCGAATATGCCTACGAAAATATGCGAAACGCCTCATTTCTCATTACCTTATCACTTTTCAAGTGGCTTCTCTATAGACCTCTACTTCTTTCCCGAGACTCTTAGACCGGATCCAACTAATTTATCCAAATCACTTAACTAATCGAAAACGCCTACAAAAATACGCAAAACGCCTCATTTCTGATGATCTCACTTTTCAGGTAGCATCTCTGTCGGGCTCTAGATCTTTCCCGAGACTTCCGCCGAATCCAACTAAATTACCCGAATGTCTTAACTAATCGAAGACTAATACGAAAATACGCGAAACGCCTCATTTCTAATTACCTTCCCACTTTTCAGGTAGCATTTCTGTCAGACTCTACGTCTTTCCCTTCCCGAGACTCTTCCACCGAATCCAGCTAAATTACCCGAATCTCTTAACTAATCGAAGACTAATACGAAAATACACGACACGCCTCTTTCCTGATGACCTTCCCATTGTTCAAGTAGCATCTCTGCTGAACTCTACATCTTTCCCTAGACTCTTCCACCGAATTCAAATAAATTACCCTTAACTAATCGAAGACTAATACGAAAATACGCGAAATGCCTCATTTCTCATTACCTTACCACTTTTCAAGTAACAACTCTATCATACTCTACATGTTTCCCGAGACTCTTCCATCGAATCCAACTAAATTACCCGAATCCCTTAACTAATCGAAGATGACTACGAAAATACGCAAAACGCCTCATTTCCGATGATCTCACTTTTCAAGTAACATCTCTGTCAGGCCCTACATCTTTCCCGAGACTTCCACCGAATCCAACCAAATTACCCGAATCCCTTCACTAATGGAAGTCTAATACGAAAATACGCGAAACGCCTCTTGCCTGATGACCTTCCCACTATTCAAGTAGCATCTCTGTTGAACTCTACATCTTTCCCCAGACTCTTCCACCGAATTCAACTAAATTACCCTAATCCCTTAACTAATCGAAAACTTATACGAAAATACGCGAAATGCCTCATTTCTCATTACCTTCCCACTCTTGAAGTGACATCTCTATCATACTCTACATCTTTCCCGAGACTCTTCCACCGAATCCAACTAAATTACCCGAATCCCTTAACTAATCGAAGATGCCTACGAAAATACGCGAAACGCCTCATTTCCGGATGACCCTCTCACTTTTCAAATAGCATCCCTGTCTGACTCTACACCTTTCCCGGGACTCTTAGACCGAATCCAACTAAATTACCCGGATCCCTTTACTAATCGGAGACTCCCACGAAAATACTCGAAACGCCCCTTTCCTGATGCCCTCTCACTTTTTAAGTGTCATCTCTGTCCTACTCTACATCTTTCCCGAGACTCTTCCACCGAATCCAACTAAATTGCCCAAATCCCATAACTAATCGAAGATGCCTACGAAAATCCGCGAAACGCCTCATTTCCTGATTCCCTCTTACTTTTTAAGAAGCATCTCTGTCGGACTCTACATCTTTCCCGAAACTCTTCGACCGAATCCAACTAAATTGCCCGAATCCCTTAACTAATCAAATACGCCTACGAAAATACGCGACACACCTCATTTCTGAAGACCGTCTCACTTTTCAAGTAGCATCTCTGTCGGACTCTGCAGCTTTCCCGAGACTCTTAAACCGAATCCAACTAAATTACACGGATCCCTTAACTAATCGGAGACTCCTACGAAAATAAACGAAACGCCTCTTTCCTGATGCCCTTTAAGTAGCATCTCTGTCGGACTCTACATCTTTCCCGAGATTCTTCCACCGAATCCAACTAAATTGCCCGAATCCCATAACTAATCGAAGATGCCTACTAAAATACGCGAGACGTCTCTTTCCTGATGCACTCTCACTTTTTAAGTAGCACCTCTATCGGACTCTACATCTTTCCCGAGACTCTCCGACCGAATCCAACTAAATTGCCCGAATCACTTAACTAATCGAAAACGCCTACGAAAATACGCGAGACGTCTCTTTCCTGATGCCCTCTCACTTTTTAAGTCGCACCTCTATCGGACTCTACATCTTTCCCGGGACTCTTCGACCGAATCCAAATAAATTGCCTGAATCCCTTAACTAATCGGAAACACCTACGAAAATACGCGACACCCCTCATTTCTGAAGACCCTCTCACTTTTCAAGTAGCATCTCTGTCGGACTCTGCAGCTTTCCCGAGACTCTTAGGCTCAATCCAACTAAATTATCCGGATCCCTTAACTAATCGAAGACGCCTACGAAAATACGCGAGACACCTAATTTCCGATGACCCTCTCACTTTTCAAGTAGCATCTCCGTCGGACTCTACATATTTCACGAGGCTCTTCCACTGAATCCAACTAAATTACCCGGATCCCTTAACTAATCGGAGACTCCTACGAAAACACACGAGACGCCTCTTTTCTGATAACCCTCTCACTCTTCAAGTAGCATCTATGTCGGAATCTACATCTTTCCCGAGACCCTTCGACCGAATCCAAATAAATTGCCCGAATCCCTTAACTAATCGGAAACACCTACGAAAATACGCGACACCCCTCATTTCTGAAGACCCTCTCACTTTTCAAGTAGCATCTCTGTCGGACTCTGCAGCTTTCCAGAGACTCTTAGACCGAATCCAACTAAATTACACGGATCCCGTAACTAATCGGAAACTCCTACGAAAATACACGAGACGCCTCTTTTCTGATAACCCTCTCACTCTTCAAGTAGCATCTCTGTCGGACTCTACATCTTTCCCGAGACTCTTCGACCGAATCCAAATAAATTGCCCGAATCCCTTAACTAATCGAAGACTCCTACGAAAATACGCGACACACCTCATTTCTGAAGACCCTCTCACTTTTCAAGTAGCATCTCTGTCGGACTCTACATCTTTTCCTAGACTCTTCGGCCGAATCCAAATAAATTGCCGAATCCCTTAACTAATCGAAGACGCCTACGAAAATACGCAAAACGCCTCATTTCCGATGACCGCCTTACTTTTCAAGTAGCATCTCTGTCGGACTCTACATCTTTTCCTAGACTCTTCGGCCGAATGCAACTAAATTGCCCGAATCCCTTAACTAATCGAAGACTCCTACGAAAATACGCGACACACCTCATTTCTGAAGACCCTCTCACTTTTCAAGTAGCAGCTCTGTCGGACTCTACATCTTTTCCTAGACTCTTCGGCCGAATCCAACTAAATTGCCCGAATCCCTTAACTAATCGAAGACTCCTACGAAAATACACGAGACGCCTCTTTCCTGATGCCCTCTCACTTTATAGGTAACATCTCTGTCGGACCCTACATCTTTCCCGAGACTCTTCCACCGAATCCAACTAAATTGCCCAAATCCCTAACTAATCGAGGATGCCTACGAAAATACGCGAAACGCCTCATTTCCTGATTCCCTCTTACTTTTTAAGAAGCATCTCTGTCGGACTCTACATCTTTCCCGAAACTCTTCGACCGAATCCAACTAAATTGCCCGAATCCCTTAACTAATCGAATACGCCTACGAAAATACGCGACATACCTCATGTCTGAAGACCCTCTCACTTTTCAAGTAGCATCTCTGTCGGACTCTACATCTTCCCCGAGACTCTTCGACCGAATCCAACTAAATTTCCCGAATCCCATAACTAATCGAAAATGCCTACGAAAATACGCGAGACGTCTCTTTCCTGATGCCCTCTCACTTTTTAAGTAGCACCTCTGTCGGACTCTACATCTTTCCCGAGACTCTCCGACCGAATCCAACTAAATTGTCCGAATCACTTAACTAATCGAAAACGCCTACGAAATATGCGAGACGTCTCTTTCCTGATGCCCTCTCACTTTTTAAGTCGCACCTCTATCGGACTCTACATCTTTCCCGGGACTCTTCGACCGAATCCAAAAAAATTGCTCGAATGCCTTAACTAATCGGAAACACCTACGAAAATACGCGACACCCCTCATTTCTGAAGACCCTCTCACTTTTCAAGTAGCATCTCTGTCGGACTCTGCAGCTGTCCCGAGACTCTTAGACTCAATTCAACTAAATTATCGGGATCCCTTAACTAATCGAAGACGCCTACGAAAATTCGCGAAACGCCCCTTTTCTGATGCCCTTCCCACTTTTCACGTAGCATCTCTGTCGGACTCTACATCTTTCCCGAGGCTCTTCCACCGAATCCAACTAAACTACCCGGATCCCTTAACTAATCGGAGACTTCTACGAAAATACACGAGACGCCTCTTTTCTGATAACCCTCTCACTCTTCAAGTAGCATCTCTGCCGGACTCTACATCTTTCCCGAGACTCTTCGACCGAATCCAAATAAATTGCCCGAATCCCTTAACTAATCGGAAACACCTACGAAAATACGCGACACCCCTTATTTCTGAAGACCCTCTCACTTTTCAAGTAGCATCTCTGTCGGACTCTGCAGCTTTCCCGAGACACTTAGACTACATCCAACTAAATTACCCGGATCCCTTAACTAATCGAAGACGCCTACGAAAATACGCAAAACGCCTCATTTCCGTTGACCGTCTTACTTTTCAAGTAGCATCTCTGTCGGACTCTACATCTTTTCCTAGACTCTTCGGCCGAATCCAACTAAATTGCCCGAATCCCTTAACTAATCGAAGACCCCTACGAAAATACACGAGACGCCTCTTTCCTGATGCCCTCTCACTTCTTAGGTAACATCTCTGTCGGACTCTACATCTTTCCCGTTCCACCGAATCCAACTAAATTGCCCAAATCCCATAACTAATCGAGGATGCCTACGAAAATACGCGAAACGCCTCATTTCCTGATTCCCTCTTACTTTTTAAGAAGCATCTCTGTCGGACTCTACATCTTTCCCGAAACTCTTCGACCGAATCCAACTAAATTGCCCGAATCACTTAACTAATCGAAAACGCCTACGAAAATACGCGAGACGCCTCATTTCCTGATTCCCTCTTACTTTTTAAGAAGCATCTCTGTCGGACTCTACATCTTTCCCGAAACTCTTCGACCGAATCCAACTAAATTGCCCGAATCCCTTAACTAATCGAATACGCCTACGAAAATACGCAAGATGCCTACTAAAATACGCGAGACGTCTCTTTCCTGATGCACTCCCACTTTTTAAGTAGCACCTCTATCGGAGTCTACATCTTTCCCGAGATTCTTCCTCCGAATCCAACTAAATTGCCCGAATCCCATAACTAATCGAAGATGCCTACTAAAATACGCGAGACGTCTCTTTCCTGATGCACTCTCACTTTTTAAGTAGCACCTCTATCGGACTCTACATCTTTCCCGAGACTCTCCGACCGAATCCAACTAAATTGCCCGAATCACTTAACTAATCGGAAACACCTACGAAAATACGCGACACCCCTCATTTCTGAAGACCCTCTCACTTTTCAAGTAGCATCTCCGTCGGACTCTACATCTTTCCCGAGGCTCTTCCACCGAATCCAAGTAAATTACCCGAATCCCTTAACTAAGTGGCGTCTCTGTTGGACTCTACATCTTTCCCGAAACTCTTCCACCGAATCCAACTAAATTACCCGAATCCCTTAACTAATCCAAGATGCCTACGAACATACGCGAAACGCCTCATTCCTAATGCCCTTCCCACTTTTCAAGTAGCATCTCTGTAGGACTCTACTTCTTTCCCGAGACTCTTAGACTGAATCCAACTAATTTATACGAATCGCTTAACTAATCGAAGACGCCTGCGAAAATACGCAAAATGCCTCTTTCCCGATGCCCTTCAAACTTTTCACGTAGCATCTCTGTTGAACTCCACATCGTTCCCGGGACTCTTAGACCGGATCCAACTAATTTACGCAAATCACTTAACTAATCGAAGACGCCTACGAAAATACACTAAACGCCTCTTTCCTAATGCCCTTCCCACTTTTCAAGTAGCATCTCTGTAAGACTCTACTTCATTCCCGAAACTCTTAGACCAGATCCAACTAATTTACCCGAATCACTTAACTAACCGAAGCCGCCTACGAAAATACGCGAAACGCCTCATTTCTATTACCTTCCCACTTTTCAAGTAACATCTCTGTTAAACTCTACATCTTTCCCGAGACTCTTCCACCGAATCCAACTAAATTACCCGAATCCCTTTACTAATCCAAGATGCCTACGAACATACGCGAAACGCCTCATTCCTAATGCCCTTCCCACTTTTCAAGTAGCATCTCTGTTGAACTCCACATCTTTCCCGGGACTCTTAGACCGAATCCAACTGATTTACGCAAATCACTTAACTAATCGAAGACGCCTACGAAAATACACGGAACGCCTCTTTCTTGATGATCTTCCCACTTTTCAAGTAGCATCTCTGTCGGACTCTACATCTTTCCCGAGATTCTTCGACCGAATCCCACTAAATTACCCTAATCCCTTAACTAATCGAAGATGCCTACGAAAATACGCGAAACGCCTCATTTCCGGATGACCCTCTCACTTTTCAAATATCATCTCTGTCGGACTCTACACCTTTCCCGAGACTCTTAGACCGAATCCAACTATATTACCTGGATCCCTTAACTAATCGGAGACTCCCACGAAAGTACACGAAACGCCCCTTTCCTGATGACCTCTCACTTTTTAAGTATCATCTCTGTCGGACTCTACATCTTTCCCGAGATTCTTCGACCGAATCCCACTAAATTACCCTAATCCCATAACTAATCGAAGATGCCTATGAAAATACGCGAAACGTCTCATTTCCTGATGCCCTCTCACTTTTTAAGCAGCATCTCTGTCGGACTCTACATCTTTTCCGAGACTCTTCCACCGAATCCAACTAAATTACCCGAATCCCTTAACTAATCGAAGATGCCTACGAAAATACGCGAAACGCCTCATTTCCGATGACCCTCTCACTTTTTAGGTAGCATCTCTGTCGGACTCTACATGTTTCGCGAGACTCTTCTACCGAATCCAACTAAATTACCCGAATCCCTTAACTAATCCAAGATGCCTACGAAAATACACGAAACGTCTCTTTTTTCATGACCTTATCACTTTTCAAGTGGCATCTCTGTTGGACCCTACATCTTTCCAGAAACACTTCCACCGAATCCAACTAAATTACCCGAATCCCTTAACTAATCGATGACTCCTACGAAAATACGCGAAACGCCTCTTTCCTAATGCCCTTCCCACTTTTTAAGTAGCATCTCTGTAAGACTCTACTTCTTTCCCGAGACTCAGATTGAATCTAACTAATTTATCCGAATCACTTAACTAATCGAAGACGCCTACGAAAATACGCAAAACGCCTCTTTCCCGATGCCCTTCCCACTTTTCAAGTAGCATCTCTGTTGAACTCCTCATGTTTCCCGAGACTCTTAGACCGGATCCAACTAATTTACCCAAATCACTTAACTAATCGAAGACGCCTACGAACATACACGAAACGCCTCTTTCTTGATGATCTTCCCACTTTTCAAGTAGCATCTCTGTCGGACTCTACATCTTTCCCGAGATTCTTCGACCGAATCCCACTAAATTACCCTAATCCCTTAACTAATCGAATATGCCTACGAAAATACGCGAAACGCCTCATTTCTCATTACCTTATCACTTTTCAAGTAACTTCTCTATAGACCTCTACTTCTTTCCCGAGACTTTTAGACCGGATCCAACTAATTTACCCAAATCACTTAACTAATCGAAAACACCTACAAAAATACGCAAAACGCCTCATTTCTGATGATCTCACTTTTCAGGGCTCTACATCTTTCCCGAGACTTCCACCGAATCCAACTAAATTACCCGAATGTCTTAACTAATCGAAGACTAATACGAAAATACGCGAAACGCCTCATTTCTAATTACCTTCCCACTTTTCAGGTAGCATCTCTGTCTCTACATCTTTCCCTTCCCGAGACTCTTACACCAAATCCAGCTAAATTACCCGAATCTCTTAACTAATCGAAGACTAATACGAAAATACACGAAACGCCTCTTTCCTGATGACCTTCCCATTGTTCAAGTAGCATCTCTGCTGAACCCTACATCTTTCCCTAGACTCTTCCACCGAATTCAAATAAATTACCCTTAAGTAATCGAAGACTAATACGAAAATACGCGAAATGCCTCATTTCTCATTACCTTACCACTTTTCAAGTAACATCTGTATCATACTCTACATGTTTCCCGAGACTCTTCCATCGAATCCAACTAAATTACCCGAATCCCTTAACTAATCGAAGATGACTACGAAAATACGCGAAACGCTTCATTTCCGATGACCCTCTCACTTTTTGGGTAGTATCTCTGTCGGACTCTACATGTTTCCCGAGACCCTTCCACCGAATCCAACTAACTAAATTACCCGAATCCCTTAACTAATCCAAGATGCCTACGAAAATACACGAAACGTCTCTTTTCTCATGACCTTATCACTTTTCAAGTGGCATCTCTGTTGGACTCTACATCTTTCCCGAAACTCTTCCACCGAATCCAACTAAATTACCCAAATCCCTTAACTAATCGATGACTCCTACGAAAATACGCGAAGTAGCATCTCTGTAAGACTCTACTTCTTTCCCGAGACTCTTAGACCGGATCCAACTAATTTACCCGAATCACTTAACTAATCGAAGACGCCTACGAAAATACGCGAAACGCCTCATTTCTATTACCTTCCCACTTTTCAAGTAACATCTCTGTCGGACTCTACATCTTTCCCGAGACTCTTCCACCGAATCCAACTAAATTGCCCAAATCCCATAACTAATCGAGGATGCCTACGAAAATACGCGAAACGCCTCATTTCCTGATTCCCTCTTACTTTTTAAGAAGCATCTCTGTCGGACTCTACATCTTTCCCGAAACTCTTCGACCGAATCCAACTAAATTGCCCGAATCACTTAACTAATCCAAGATGCCTACGAACATACGCGAAACGCCTCTTTCCTAATGCCCTTCCCACTTTTCAAGTAGCATCTCTGTTGAACTCCACATCTTTCCCGGGACTCTTAGACCGAATCCAACTGATTTACGCAAATCACTTAACTAATCGAAGACGCCTACGAAAATACACGGAACGCCTCTTTCTTGATGATCTTCCCACTTTTCAAGTAGCATCTCTGTAGGACTCTACATCTTTCCCGAGATTTTTCGACCGAATCCCACTAAATTACCCTAATCCCTTAACTAATCGAAGATGCCTACGAAAATACGCGAAACGCCTCATTTCTCATTACCTTATCACTTTTCAAGTGGCTTCTCTGTAGACCTCTACTTCTTTCCCGAGACTCTTAGACCGGATCCAACTAATTTACCCAAATCACTTAACTAATCGAAAACCCCTACAAAAATACGCAAAACGCCGCATTTCCGATGATCTCACGTTTCAAGTAGCATCTCTGTCGGGCCCTACATCTTTCCCGAGACTTCCACCGAATCCAACCAAATTACCCGAATCCCTTCACTAATGGAAGTCTAATACGAAAATACGCGAAACGCCTCTTGCCTGATGACCTTCCCACTATTCAAGTAGCATCTCTGTTGAACTCTACATCTTTCCCCAGACTCTTCCACCGAATTCAACTAAATTACCGTAATCCCTTAACTAATCGAAAACTTATATGAAAATACACGAAATGCCTCATTTCTCATTACCTTCCCACTCTTGATGTAACATCTCTATCATACTCTACATCTTTCCCGAGACTCTTCCACCGAATCCAACTAAATTACCCGAATCCCTTAACTAATCGAAGATGCCTACGAAAATACGCCAAACGCCTCATTTCCGGATGACCCTCTCACTTTTCAAATAGCATCCCTGTCTGACTCTACACCTTTCCCGGGACTCTTAGACCGAATCCAACTAAATTACCCGGATCCCTTTACTAATCGGAGACTCCCACGAAAATACACGAAACGCCCCTTTCCTGATGCCCTCTCACTTTTTAAGTGTCATCTCTGTCCGACTCTACATCTTTCCCGAGACTCTTCCACCGAATCCAACTAAATTGCCCAAATCCCATAACTAATCGAAGATGCCTACAAAAATACGCGAAACTCATTTCCTGATTCCCTCTTACTTTTTAAGAAGCATCTCTGTCGGACTCTACATCTTTCTCGAGACTCTTCGACCGAATCCAAATAAGTTGCCCGAATCACTTAACTAATCGAAAACACCTACGAAAATACGCGACACCCCTCATTTCTGAAGACCCTCTCACTTTTCAAGTAGCATCTCTGTCGGACTCTGCAGCTTTCCCGAGACTCTTAGACTGAATCCAATTAAATTATCCGGATCCCTTAACTAATCGAAGACGCCTACGAAAATACGCGGGACACCTCATTTCCGATGACCCTCTCACTTTTCAAGTAGCATCTCTGTCGGACTCTACATCTTTCCCGAGGCTCTTCCACCGAATCCAACTAAATTATCCGGATCCCTTAACTAATCGGAGACTCCTACGAAAATACACGAAACGCCCCTTTCCTGAAGCCCTCTCATTTTTTAAGTAGCATCTCTGTCGGACTCTACATCTTTCCCGATACTCTTCCACCAAATCCACCTAATTTTCCGAATCCCATAACTAATCGAAGACGCCTACGAAAATACGCAAAACGCCTCATTTCCGATGACCGTCTTACTTTTCAAGTAGCATCTCTGTCGGACTCTACATCTTTTCCTAGACTCTTCGGCCGAATCCAGCTAAATTGCCCGAATCCCTTAACTTATCGAACACGCCTACGAAAATACGCGAAACGCCTCATTTCCGATGACCCTCTACTTTTCAAGTAGCATCTCTGTCGGACTTTACATCTTTCCCGAGACTCTTCCACCGAATCCAAATAAATTACTCGAATCCCTTAACTAATCGAAGACGCCCACGAAAATACACGAAACGCCTCATTTCCACCTTATCTATGAATTCTCTGTTGGGCTCTGCATCTTTCCCGAAGCTTTTCGGCCGAATCCAACTAAAACGCCCGAATCCTTTAACTAATCGAGAACGCCTACGAAAATACGCCATACGCTTCATTTCCGATAACCTTCTCACCTTTTTTTTATTCAAGACTTCTATGTCGGACTCATTTTTTTTGCAAATTTTTTACCAAAACTACTTGATGCGTACGGTCATTATTATTTTTGCTATATTGGACCGTCTAGAACCTACTATTTCTACGATCCCACAGGAGCCATTTTTTTAATATATTTTAAAGAACGGCATCATATTTTTTTCCAATTGGGGTCGAAAAAAAATTGAAATTGGGCGCCCAAAAAATTTTTCCGAAGTAGGCCGAAATTAAAAAAGTTTCGAAAAAATTTTCCCCCATTTTAGACACATTCCCCCACCAAAAAAATTTTTTTTTACCAAAAAAACGTCACTGACCATTATTTGACAGCTGTCATCGAAATGTTTAAAAATTTTAGTCTAGAACTCACTATTTCTACGGCCCCGAAGGGGCCATTCCATCAATATTTCTTAAATAGAGCCCCGCAGGGGCTCAGAACTTTTTATTTTTTTTTCTCAAATTTTAATCCTAAAATCCTGAATTTTTTCCAACTCCCCGACCCCGCCCATGTCGGACTCTACTTTTTCCCGAAATTTAAAAACCGTCTTTCAACTAAAAACCCCGAGATAAAACTACTGATATAGAGGGTCAGCCTCGCAGAGATAGGTTAGGCAAGCCAGACCCGTAGGGTCTGGCGCCGCCTAACCTAGTATTTTAATGTAAAATGAGACTTGTACGTGGAATACATAGATGCTCGCATTTTCACAGTGGGAACAGTTTCGACAGTTCGGGTAATTTTTTAAGGTTTCTGGTAAAGTAGCTTTTACTGCTTCTTTTGACGGCCAAAAAATCCATATTTTTGTGTGATAAAATACAGTTTCCAAAACACTATAAAAAATATCACTTGCTAGTTCAGTCAATAAAGGAGGTGTAGACTGCGTGAGCAGGGACCTAAGCGGTTCCTTCAGAAACTTGTTCCGGGTGCTTTAGGGAGTTAACATACTAAAAGTCCTGACGTATAGGAGGTGAGCCGGAGGAGGGGGGGCACAAAGAAGGTCCCACTTTTGGATCTTTCGCTTATATCTCGATAATGATGAGTCGTAGAGAAAAATTTTCTGATACCAAATGAAAGCTCATGAAATTCTCTACAACTTTCATTTTATACCCTTTTTTCGAATTCGCAACCGTTTTCGAGCTACACGCTCCGAAAAAGTGAAAATTTTCGAAAAGCAGATTTTTACGTCACATTTTTTCATCAAACATTCTTTCATTCCTTCATATCGTCTAAATTATTCATCTGAGAAAGAAATTCCCTTTGAGGAAGTTGTAGAGCATTGAATTCCCTTTAAGAATATACAGATAAGTCCAGGATGCTTCGAACACGACAGGGATTGGGACGAATATACGAGCGGCCGACAACTTCAGTTCGAAATTATTTGTACATTATGAGAAGGGCAGTGCGCTGTGGCCGAGGCCACTCAGTGCTCGCTCAGCAGTCAGCACTGTTGTTAGTATCTCATTACACAATGAAAAAATAAGAGATAAGAAAATGGAATAAGAAATGGAATAATTATTTATCTTATATTAAGTTTTAAATACACAATACTCTGGGCGATAACATTAGTTCTTATTCGATTTAAAATTCAACTGTTCAAATTGTTAATTGCTTTTCGGATATCATTATTTGTTAATTCTATTCCATATTTTTAATTTCTTATTTCTTACCTCTTATTTTTTTCATTGTGTTTAAACCTTTGTTGGGATGTAGAACTCATGTCTGAAAGAAAATTGATTTACGTTTCGAAATTTTTCTAACTTCAGTAATTTATCCTAGATAGGATTAATTACTGTAATTCTAAAAAAATCTCAAAACACATTTAAATATTTCCATTGTTTGTTTTTTCGCAACAAAAATGTGATTCTACAACATAAAATTAAAATTAATTATTAATTTTAATTAATTGTCGCTGCACCTCGATTGTTTCAGGTTTAATAAAAATTATTATAAAAGAATTCAAACAAGGAATAGTAGACGTGATAAGAGCCATCGGCTACAGCGCGGAGATCCACGATTCCCACCATTGTGTCCGCTTGCCTACAACGGGCACAAGTAAATCGCGCATAATACCCATTATATTATATTATATTATACACCACAAGTAATTACGACCCCCTTTATCCCAGAAGGCTCTAGGAGCCTTGTGCGGGAGGGGGCTACACATTTAAAGACAAGGGACACACATCCAATATCCGTGTATAATGGAAAAATCCCTCTCACAGTATTTTCCATTGCCACGACCGGGATTCGAACCCGGGACTTTTGGGTGAGAGGCAGGTACTCTACCATCTCGACCATCAGTCATACCATGTTCGAACCTCCTTGGTCTTTACTGTATATACATACCCAATCTCCAACCGGTTAACTGTTACACCACTTTTAAGATTTTTCGTAAAATTTCGTCATTTTCAGAAATAGTATATTGTTTTATTAGGAGTAAAAATGATACTTATGTGACAATTTAGTAGGTTTGTCACAAGAAGATTTTTCGCCCAATCCTACCAACAAAGTCAGTTCATCTCCTTACAACAGATAACGCTTCAGGAAAATATACAGACTCCCACCACCAATAATGCTGAGGTCTTTATCGTGAATACTTCTGTGGAACAATTCACTCGCAGTTCTGTGGCTGTCGTTGGTGAGGATGTGGGCCTCGCTGTCCTTTTGATTGCTTCCACTCCTCCCACCCAAGACATCTTGCTGCTGAAACCCGGCCGAGGGAAAACCAAAACAGTGGCACTGTCCACCCAAGAGATGCAGCAGCATGGATTTGAACACATCCTGTTCTTATATTCATTTACCGGCTGTGACACAACATCTGAAACTTTAAGGAGAAGCAAAGTGGGTTTCTCAAAATTGTACTTGAAGTCAGAAATAATCAAGGAAGTGACAGTGTTCTTTGATAACCCCTCCTCCATTCACGGCGAGGTTGAAGAGACTGGGAAGATTTTCTTCCTCAAATGATATGGGGCACCAGTAAGACAGACCTCCCTCAACCAGTAGGTATCGCTTCCAGTCGTTCATGAGGTCAGTGACAAATATTAAGCCTGACATCAGACTCCCTTCCACCAGCTGAGAGCGCAGTTAAACAGAATTCCCGGCGCACCCACTACCCCTCTCAAGAGTGGAGGTGGAAACATGTAGGAGACACCCTGGTGCCAATTACAACAGAAGATCCACCAGAACCGAAGATCCTACTGAAAACGATATTTTGTCGGTGCACAAAGGATTTTGGTAGTGGCAAATGTGGATGCCGGAAAGCAAACTGTTCTGCGACGTGGCTAACCTGCCAAGGGAAGTGCCTCAACGGCGTGCCTGTTTACGACGAGGACGACGATGAAGATGACGTAGAGCTGTTCAGTAAGAACCACTGAGGATGAAGATGCCTCTCACGTCCAAAGAGTATGAAAACATGAATCTAGGGAAAGTTGAGATTTAACATTGAGAAATTATTGACAGTGAGAACAATAGAATTATTGAAATCGAATAAAATTACTCACAATATGTGACTTTTTTATTCACTTTTAAAATACAATTTTCCATTATTATTATTATTATCCAGATGAATAGTTTAGAGGATATGAAGGAATGAAGGAATGTTTGATGAAAAATGTGACGTAAAAATCTGTTTTTCGAAAATTTTCATTTTTCCGGAGCGTGTAGCTCGAAAACGGTTGCGAATTCGAAAAAAGTATATAAAATGAAAGTTGCAGAGAATTTCATGAGCTTTCATTTGGTATAAGAAAATTTTTCCTACGACGCATCATTTTCGAGATATACGCGAAAGACCCAAAAGTGGGACCTTCTTTGTGCCCCCCCTCCTCCGGCTCACCTCCTAGACGTCAGGACTTTTAGTATGTTAACTCCCTAAACACCCTGAACAAGTTTCTGAAGAAACCGCTTAGGTCCCTGCTTACGCACTCTACACCCCCTTTTGGGACATTCGTTGACTGGACTATGCTGCCTTGGTTGATATTTGAAACAAGCATGCAAGAGCAACAAAATTCAACCTCAACTTCATTTTCATTAAAAACATTAGCAGTCTGTCTTCAGCTTTCATGACTTTAAAATAACCTGGCTGGCCATACACATTTGGCTTGAAAAAATTTAATAAAACATGGAAAAAGGATTTTGTTATTCCACACAATTGCTTGAAAGAACCAAAGACTTATAAAGAGGAGACTGGTGATAAGCTGAATTTGTTTGGCCTGAACAATATACCCCAGTTAATGCCCAATTGCCACAGAGCGGTTGCGCAGTTACTTTCGTTTTGTTATTTGTTATTCTACAAGGCTTTGCGACGCCATTTTAAATCTTGCTTGATTTGTGTGTCCAGCGTTTTTCTATCTATTTTCATTTTTCGTGTTAATTATCTGCTTTGTGGTTAAAGACGTTATAAATACGGTTAAACAGTGTTTGTATTGTAAAAAAACTTTAGTATTAACGTCAAATCGAAGTTTTCACATGTAAGTACATAAAAATCATATATTATGCATAGACGTCACTTTGGCATTTATTCAAAAAATAAATTTTAAGTTTTATTAATTATACCTAATCTGATATTGTTAATCCTACATTCCGGGCTATATTATGCTTCTTACGCAAGTGTGTACAATTTGTATTGATCATATACCTAAGTGTTTATTGAAATATTATTTTTAATCGACGAACGAAATATACACAGTTTGCTCAAATTCCGTATTGATGATTGCTTGGAACCATTTCTGTCACATAATTTCAACTTAAGAAAAACAAAAAAGTTAAATTATATACCTAATAAGTAACAATTGCCTACATAAAAGATTCCATAATAATTTTAATGTTATAATATTTCAATAAACACTTAGGTATATGATCAATACAAATTGTACACACTTGCATAAGAAGCATAATATAGCCCGGAATGTAGGATTAACAAAATCAGATTAAATATTAATAAAACTTAATATTTATTTTCTGAATAAATGCCAAAGTGACGTCTATGCATAATATATGATTTTTATGTACTTACATGTATTGTGAAAACTTCGATTTGACGTTAATACTAAAGTTTTTTTACAATACAAACACTGTTTAACCGTATTTATAACGTTTTTAACCACAAAGCAGATAATTAACACGAAAATAGATAGAAAAACGCTGGACACACAAATCAACCAAGATTTAAAATGGCGTCGCAAAGCCGTGTAGAATAACAAAACGAAAGTAACTGCGCAACCGCTCTGTGGCAATTGGGCATCACGATACATGATTGGGAATCAACTGGGGTATATTGTTCAGGCCAAACAAATGCAGTGGATATATAGGCGATCTCCAGTCTTGTATTATTAAGCCGCTGGAAAGAACTATCGTCTTGCATATCATCGTACCACTGAAACCCATTTCGCATTTCACAATCAGGACCCACACAAACAGACTGGGTGCAAACCTTCCGTGGTTTTTCAATAACAAAAACTTTTTCACTTTCCTTCTGTAAATTATTAACTGTAATACTCGTTTGAGTTGCAGCTTCATTTGTTGAAGAGTCTTGCCAGCAATATAAAGTAAATATATAACTGTAATTCCGGATTTGCATTTCGGCGATTAGCGCAACCCGGGACGCAAAAAGCATGCCCGACGATTTTTACAGCCCTTTTGTTCATTTGACGAGTTAAAATGTTTATTTCACACAAAAAAATTGTTTTTGAAACTCTTTTTATCGTGGTTTTTATCGGCGCGCGGCGTGATGAACAGGATACAGTTTGTTTACCAGCCATGTTTTGTCACGATGTAACCACTACGCGGCGCCACTATCGCTACTACACAAGCGTATAGCGTATCCTGGATTTACAGATGGAGCGAATTCGAAAATCGTATGTGATGGGTTGTAGAAAGCTCCTGTGG
This sequence comes from Rhagium mordax, assembly GCA_963680705.1. NCBI lineage: Eukaryota > Metazoa > Arthropoda > Insecta > Coleoptera > Cerambycidae > Rhagium > Rhagium mordax. The sequence continues at coordinate 59,867,537 of OY796656.1, forward strand.
TGATATTGCAGTCTATATGAATAGTTATAACTTTTACTATCTGTACAGGTAAATCAGATTGATGTAATATATCAGGTTTTAATTCTCTAGCTGAATAACCCAACAAACTGGCTAAGCTGTCGGTGGGTGTGAAGTTTATGTCATGTTTGCTCCTAATTTCACACTTGAGAGTATTATTGTTAGGCCAATGACAAATGTAAACTATAAAGACATGGAACGACATTGTTGTATTTGAAGCAAGAAAATGTATAAAATGCGGTTGGACACTGCCAGAGGGCGACATTAAATTTTTCTTCTTACTCTGTTAATATTATCCATAAAATATATATTACAATATTGCTTTAAAGTTATTTCAAAAAAACGTATTAAATATTTAAAACCAGTAGTATCAGTAAAGAAACAGAGAAAGAACAGTATCGCCCTCTGGCAGTGTCCAACCGCATTTTGTACATTTTCTTGCTTCAATTACAACAATGTCGTTCCATGTCTTTATAGTTTACATCTGTCATTGGTTAGGCTTCAATGAGAAATGTTCATTCGGATCTTTAGCTCCTTTCGGTGCCATTTGACTCTGAAGATAAATCTAAGGAATTGAAATTACTTTTTCCTTAGTTCTATCACCTTGTTCCCAATAGTAAAGCTTATTATTAACTTCTTCTTCGATACTAGGAATACTATTATATGTGTGAAAACCAATAAGAGCTAATGCGTAATTGTACTGAGGATTCAATTCGATGGGGGTTGTGAAATTGACTGAGAGAGTGGCGCCTCGAACTTCTTGACCTTGACGTCTTATCGTGAATATCTGTGACATAATGAATGAAACTTATTAGACATCATCATTTTTATAAAGAAACTCCAAACATAAATGGCCGCAATTAACCGTATTGAAATTTTGATAATTATCATAATTAAATGATATTTTACATTTATCACCAAAGTAACATACTAGTTCTACTGGTGGTTTTAGCGCACCGAAGCTATCAAAATAAACAACTTTATCGTTATGCTTTTTGTAAGCTACCCAATGTGTTTCGGGGCCCTCTTGTACATCAAGATTAATAATTGCACTCTCATATCTTCTAGGAGTCTGAGGTAAAGAGTTACGCATATAGATACGTCTGAAATGTGGTATTTTCAATTTTTTAGCATACTTTATCAACTCTACATGGAAGAGGGCTCTTTTGGATAGCTTCACTGGCAGTTTTTTTGCTGCTTTTTCAGATAGAGTCCCAGCCCCCTTTTATAAGGTTTTAAGTACAGCCCGGAGCCTTTTTACCAAGAGCTATAGCTTCCATAGTTTGTTTATGTCTTTGAGCCTCCTCCAATTTTTTCTTCGCAGCCTTAGCGTCTAAAACGGCCTTAGCAACTCCAGAAACACCGCCTGTCAAGGCTCCTAAGGCACTCAATCCAGCGAAGATTGGTATTAGTGGCAAAAATCCACCGCTTTGTGGTAGTGGTAGTACACGAGGTGTTTTAATCTTTTTTCGACCACCCACACCTTTCATAGCTTGTCTCGCTGCTTCTACAGCAATCTTAGTATTTGATCTTAAATTATTATCCTTGGGCTGTTTCATTAGTTTTTCATGGCCTTTTTAAAACCAACTTTACGATGTCGAGGACCCATACCCATCTTACTTTTAAAAACACGTTAGCTGCCACGTGATCCGCCGTTGACCCACGTCATTGCATAATTACTGCGCCATTCTCAACGGATTTAAAAAAATAAAAAAAGCAAAAAAATATTTAAATTCACATTAAGCCAACAGTGCTAAGACAGTTACATTACCGTAGCGCCATTGGAAGTTATGTTCCATTAGAAATACATAGAAACGTGGGTCAACAGCGATCCACGTAGCCTGGTAATCAACTATTGCATTAGGTCATCGGCGGACCACGTGGCGTGCCAATAATCAATATGATTATATATGGGTGGCAGCTAACGTGTTAACTTTCATGGTGTTAACAATGGCCCAGGCGGCGGCTTTTTCCTTCAAATTAGCGTCCTTAGACTTAACACTTTCCCAAGCACGCTGCTCTAGTTCGTAATCAGCCTTGTGTCGATCCTATATATTAGAGCTCTTACTATAGGCTATATCGTGACTGTGACAGCTTCTATCAAGGTCGTTAATTCCAGGGTCACCTCGCCGTAAACGTTTTTCCAACGTTGCACCAGGTCCACAGTACTGGTATCCAGGTAAGTGTAATTCAAGCGGCAGCTTATTAATTATGGAGTTTACCACATCAGCACCACCGTGTTTCACCGTTGACATCTAGACTGATAATGAGCATAAGTATAGTATATATATAAATATATAACATCAAACACAAGAGTCTACAATGCGCCTTCTTAAGCATCAGGTGTCACTCCCAGTGGAGAACTTGGACATTTTCTCACAACAGCCTATAACCGAAAAACATGGTCCGTTATTTCCCAGCGCGGATCTAGTAATTGTGGAAAAACCAATTTGCTATTATAAGCTTATTGTTTAATCCTAACGGTTTGTGGTTTGAAAACGTATATGTATATTCTAAATCATTATATCAACCTAAATATAAATTGCTTGAAGATGTATTAAGAAAAGTAAAAGGTGTTAACTACTTTCCATATGCAGATAGTGAGAATATAATTGATCCGTCTGAAGCTAGAACTAATTCTATAATCATTTTCGATGATGTGGCCTGTGATAAGCAGGATAAAATAAGAGCGTATTTCTCTATGGACCGACACAAACTTGTTGATAGTTTCTATCTCTGTCAGACCTACACGCGTATTCAAAAAGATCTGGTTAGAGATAATTGTAATTGTATAATCTTATTCAGGCAAGATCGACTGAATCTTAAACATATATTTGATGATCACGTGGCCCCAGATGTGAAGTTTGAGAAATTTTAAAAACTATGTGCCGAATGCTGGAACGAGACTTATGGCGCACTGGTAATTGTTAAAGACTATGATATAAATAATGGTCGGTATCGTAAAGGGTTTGACAGGTATATATGTATTTGAAACATCAGTTAGAATCATTACTGTTATACCCGTTATTATATACAGACCTATTTCAAATACAGCCTGTTCCAAATACAGCCTGTTCCAAATACAGACTCTATTCCAGATACAGCCTGTTAAAACAGACCCTGTTCCAGATACAGCCTGTTCCCGAAACAGACCTGTTAAAAGTTGTTTTTGAGCTGTTAAATAGCTGTTTTGAGTCGTTAAACAGGCCTGTTTCGCAAACAGACCCTGAAAAAGATAATGATGATGCTATATAGACGACAATGAGGCGGAAAAGACGTTTGGAGAAATGAAAGCGGAATATGATGATTTGCTTAAACATAACAAACCTGTATTAGATGAATTTCTAAATCAATTTCCAAAACATGCAAGATATTACATTGAGGGATTTTCTAGCAATAGGGATGACTATGATGAAAATGTTGGTGCTCGTTTTGATCCTGTGACTAATAAATTATTTATGGGTAATAAAGAGTTGCAGATTGGAGCTAATAGTGAATATTCGATGGTCGACCATACGCAGATACTGTTGAGTATATAATAATAATAATAATAATAATAATAATGAAGGAGGAGGAGAAACGGACTAAATACAGAGATCTCCGGTACGAGCTCCAAGTGCCATACCCAGGCTACTCTGTCAAGATGGTCGTCCTGATAATCGGTGTACTCGGAGGTGTGATGTCCACGCTGCTCTCCGCATTGAAGACCATGCCTGCCTGCCAAACATCGGCAGAATGGTTGGCTGGTCAAATACAGAAAGTGCCTTCGTCCACTTAGGGCACACGAGTCTGAAATCTACAGTGACTAACCCTGCGGGATGTGGGGAGTTGCTGTAGATTATTCGCTGGCGCTCTCTCTGTGTGGTGTCGGAGGTCACAGGGAGACTGTCCAGCATTAGGTTCGGGAAACCGAAAAAAAAAAAAATAATAATAATAATAATAATAATAATGAGTTCTCAGCACCTGCTGAGACAAACATCGCCTTGAAGGAGGAGGAGAAACGGACTAAATACAGAGATCTCCGGTACGAGCTCCAAGTGCTATACCCAGGCTACTCTGTCAAGATGGTCGTCCTGATAATTGGTGTACTCGGAGGTATGAAGCCCACGCTGCTCTCCGCATTGAAGACGATGCCTGCCTGCCAAACATCGGCAGAATGGTTGGCTGGTCAAATGCAGAAAGCAGTCATCCTGGGATCCCTCCGTCTACTTAGGGCACACGAGTCTGGGATCTACAGTGACTAACCCTGCGGGATGTGGGGAGTTGCTGTAGATTATTCGCTTGCGCTATCTCTGTGTGGTGTCTATGATAGTCTATGGTAATGATTAATGATAATATAATTGTATGACATAATAGTATATTCTGTAATGAGTTTGGAATGAAGCATATTCTGCGCGAGCGGAAGTTTGTCACCCGAGCGAAAGCGAGGGGGACGGTCCGCGAGCGCAGAATATGCCATTCCAAACGAATTACAGACTATACTTTTTCTACGCCTATAATTTAATTAATTATTAATCTACTTACATTTAACTTGTTTTGTGCAACGGCCCTTTAAGGTTAACTGTCAATAGAAACGTCAACTGTCAGCAGAAACTCAAACAGTATTACAAATTGCACTACTTCTAGATGGCGCAACCCATGCTTGTTACACACTCTTGTTATACATTTTAGGCATGTAATGAATATTACATATCACTCACTAGAATATAGGTCGTAATTACATGTGGTGTATTTATTTATTTATTTATTATTCCTTATTTAAAATCGACATCATAATGCTCATATTACATAATAGGCGTAGAAAAATGTAATGACAGATGTGTAATAAAGAAGATATAAGAGTATCTGTAATTTAATTGATTAAAACAGTTATAAGAAGATAAAATGTATTTATCAAAATAGAAGATAAATCTTATAAGAAGATTTAATAGGTTATGGGCCCAGATACTCAGACATAGGAGACAAGCTATCTAGATAAGAGTGATAAGAAAACAAAAAGATAAGAAGTAAACGAATAGTAGTTAAGGTAACGAAAAAACAAAAGAAAATAAAATAAAAAATAATTTATAAAAAAGAACACACCACAAAACTTTAGTGAAGATTTTATTTAGTATAAATAATTGATAAGAAAGAAGTACCTATATGTCAGGAAATACAAATATGACAAATAATTTTAATATTGAACTTCTTAATGGCAATAATTATCATACATGGAAATTCAGGATGACTTGTTTTTATTGCATATTCTTAAAGTTTACGCTGTGCTTAGTAAGTGTGCGAATTTTTTTTTTATCAGACCACGTCTTCATATATTAAAAAATTGTTAAAGTCAGCGAGTTGAATAACGCTCCGTTGTCAACAGTGACGTCAGCCCATCCGTGTATCCGATGTATTCGAGCACCTGCAATCGGCGCCGCGCCGCCGATATGTCGATATGAAAGTCTTTTTTAAATGAACACACAGTTGAGGCGTTTGTTAAAATACAACTAGACATAGTGTAGGTATAATTAACCACAGAGTAAGTGTATAACTGTTCCTGTAATTTTGTTTGCTATTTTGTGTTAATACGTAAAGATTTGACTTATGCAATCAAAGAAAATATAAATATGTAAAAATACTACTGTGACATCGCCATATAAATTTTTCATTTCTTTACCTAAGGATAAAAAACAAGAATTCTATGGCAAAGCAATGCGCAGAGTCGATCTTTTAGGAAGTAAAACGACAGAGGATCATTTTAATGTAATTTTTTTTTTTAATTTCAAATAATAAAGAAATTATTTCAAATTATTTTTAGCGTGAAGAAAACATAGAAAATTACGTGTATTAATGAAAAATGTAACAATTAATAAAGATAGTGTAATTCCGCATATCTTCGATTGCCAGGAAGACCGAAAACAGTCGCATATAGTGCTGTTCGCCGAACATCATTTTTGAAAAGACAAAGGCAATCACTATTAGATAATCCTTCAGGAAGTGCCAGAAAAAGTCGCGATTTTCAGGTAACGAGTTGTCAGAAAACCCTGAATGTGGTTCCGACAATTTGGAAAATAACTAACATTCTAAAGACGAGAACGAGAATACAAAGAATAAATTAATTCAAGTAAATATGTGTGTGTGTGTGTGTGGGGGGGAATGGCAATGGACTATGGTCCTGTAGCCACAGAAAATTCAATGGAAGGAAAAAAATTATATGTATATACATACTTATTAGATGTCTAATTTGGTTGATTTAATGAATTCAATTAAAATATCAAATACATGTTTGTTATTCAGGCTCAATAGGTGTGTAATATTTATAGGAAATTGGATATTATAAAATTTTAATTTGTTTTCTAGAATCAGTCTAGATTGTGTAAAATTAGGACAGGAAAAAAATAAGTGATTTAGATCTCCAACAGAGGTGTTGTCACAAGTACATAATGGGGAATTTTGCAAGCCAATTTTGTGCATGTGGGAAGGAAAGCGACCATGATTTAGTTTCAATCTTGTTATTGTGGATGAATAAAATTTTGAGACTGAATAGCTGAAAATATGGGGGATTGTTTTAGGTAAATTAGGGTGTATGAGGGTGTAATGATTGTGAGATATTCTGCTGAAATCCGACCACTGTGTCTTCCATTTCTCACGAATATCATGCTTATATGTGTTAACTAGATCATCGTTTGTTGCAATGTAATTAATTTCTTGCAGTGAGGTGGCTTCTTTAGCAAGTTTATCTGCAGTTTCATTTCCAACAACCCCTACATGTCCCTTTGTCCATATAAAGGTTATACTCGTTCCCTTTCTATGTAGGTCTACTAGTCTCTTTTTAATGTCGCAAATGATTTCATTTTTACCAGATTTCTCGGTTGTATTACCAATGGCTTTTAAGACAGATTTAGAATCCGACACGATGACATAGTTATCGTTGCTTGCATTGTTTTCGGTTAACCAAGATAAGGTGCATTGAATTGCGTAAGCTTCGGCAGTATAAATGGAACTCATATCCGGCAGAGCAAATTTAAAGGATTGATTGCTATTAGCTACAAAGAAGGCACATCCTGTCCCTTCACTGCATTTTGACCCATCAGTGTAAATGATAATGTCATTATTGTGACTGCTCAGTATAGAATTCGGAAGGTTATTATTAATTCTATGGATTTCTGTAAATCTAGGGAATATAACTGTTGGCTTGAAAATTAAGACATCATAATCTAAGTTAAAAATAGGGTATTTGTCATTAGGTGTTATAAATTTTTCATGTCTACTTGTTTCAATTAATGCATCTGCAAGAGGAGGACTATTTTTTAATTTCCAGTATTTATTAGTCAGATTTTCTATTGAAAGTCTATACACACAGTTTAATATTGAGGTGTTGTTCATGGATCTATGTTTAATAATAAATTTGCTGGCCAAAAACTGTCGCCTCAGGCTCAAAGGAGGCTCAAGGGCCTCCACCAGAATAGCAGGACACGGTGAGGATTTCATAGCTCCGATACACATGCGAATAGCTTTGTACTGAATACGATCTAATATTTTTAAATTCGTATTAGAGGATGACCCATATAGCACACAGCCATAATCCAATATAGATCGAATGTAAGACCTGTAAAACGTGAGGCCGATTTTCGAATCTGCACCCCATTTACTTTTTGATACGCACTTTAACATGTTTATGCCTTTTTCACATTTATTTTTAATGTGATTAATGTGTTTAGACCATAGAAGTTTGTTGTCTAGGACTATACCTAAGTATTTATAATGGTCTACTATTGGTATATCGAGATCGCTAAGTTTTATAGTATTAGGTGTCCTGAGTCTATGTCTGGTAAAAAACATAATAGCAGATTTTTCAGGACTTATACTAAAACCGTGATCAAATAACCAGATTTTAAGGCGGCGTATTATGTGTTTTAGGTCCTCTACACATTCTCCATATGAATCCTGTCTGGTGTATATGCATATATCATCTGCATACTGAATAACTTTTAGTGGCGTATTAAATATGCTATGCAAGTCTTGTGTATATACATTGAATAATAGTGGACTCAGGACGGAACCCTGGGGGAGGCCTTTGGAAACAGTTCTGGGTCCATGCAAATTATTGTTATGGTCTCTAATGAAAATTGTTCTACCATTATATAGTTCCGTGATACGTGCTGCATTAATTCCTATACCCATATTGCACAATTTAACATTCAGTATCTCCAAGTCAACTGCGTCATATGCACCTTTTAAATCGACATATAAACACGCCGAATACATATTCTGAGAAAAGGTTAACTGGATATCAGATACCAATTGTGCAACTGCGTCAACCGTACCCTTCCCTTTCCGGAAACCATACTGAGACTGCGGTAATAATGACCTATTTTCCAATTGCCATTCTAGCCTTAATTTAATCATTCTTTCGAATATCTTAACCAAACAAGACATAAGAGAAATTGGTCTATACGATGAAGGTAACAGAGAGCAATAAACAGCAATAAACATATAACAATTTCTTTAAACTGAGGGACGTTCTCCATTTAACCACCAATTGTTAAATATTTGAAGGAGTAGACGTTTTGCAGAGTAAGGAAGATTTCTTAGCATTTTATAAGATAAGCTATCTATACCGGGAGACGAGTTTTTTGTACTTTGTAAAGAGATGTCTAACTCTGCTATAGTGAAACATTTCAGTAATTGGTCGTCATATGTCATCGTGTCGAGGTTCGGTTGGTGTGGTTGCAATATATTGTTCGGTACATAAGCAGGTGCAAAGTTGTCTAATAATTTATCGACGAGTATCTGTGATATTGATCCTTTTTTGATTTGAAAGTGTTTATTGTTAATTTTTTTAATGAAGTTCCATATTTCTGTTGGAGGAGTATTTTTATTTAGTTTATTTAAAAAGTTTTTCCAGCATTCTTTTTGTTTATTTTTGAATAAACGTTTAGTTTGTGCGTCTATATTTTTATAATTTAAATAATTTTCTAAATTGGATTGATTTTTGTATTTGGACAACGCCTCACGTCTAAAATTATTTTTGTTGGAACATTCCTCATCCCACCATATGGGACGGGCAGTTTTTGGTGAGAAAGGTTTATTTGTTTTCATAGAGCTAGAGGCAGCATTACTTATAGAAGAGACTAATGCATTAAATTGATCTATATTGCATAAGTCATCTGGTAATTCACAAATTGTATTTTCTATAAGGGCCTGGAATGCCAACCAATCAGCTGACTTTTCCTGCCACTTTGTTGCAGGGTTTATGATTTTTGGCAGATTATTAACTTCAAAATCGATTAATATTGGAAAGTGGTCTGACCCCATTGTGTCAGGTAAAATACTCCAGCTACATTTACTTACTAAATCATTACTTACTAGGGTAAGGTCAACAACCGAGGGGAGATGATTTGGTGGGGTTAAACGAGTGGGGCTACCGTTATTTAATATGACGAAATTAGAATCTTCTAGAGATTCAACCAAATATTTCCCAGAGATATTTTCTTGGTAGGAGCCCCATAAATTGTGGTGGGAGTTGAAGTCACCACAAATAATTGTAGGACATGAGAATTGCGCAAATAAATTTTCCCAATCAGTTTTATTTGTGCGAATATTGGGAGGTTTATATAATGAAACTAACGAAAGAGTATAATCTGCTATGTAAATTGCGCACACTTCTATATTAGTGTTAAAATTGTGGTTTATTATAGTTTCTGTGTAACTAAGGTTTTTGGCGATAAGTATACCTACACCGCCTTTACCGTCATTTCTGTTTTTTTTTACAAAATTATAGCCATTAATGGAGAAATTTGAGCTTGGTTTGATCCAAGTCTCGGAAAGCATAACTATATCTATCTTATTCTTGTTTAAGAAGTTTTGTAAGTGGCCTTTATTGGCTATGACAGATCGAGAATTCCACTGAAGAACTTTAATTTTTTTATTAGTATGTGGATTCATTGTCACTGATATTTATTACTTCTGTTGTAATATTACCCAGGTCTATGATTGATAAGATATCTTCTTTAATTTTATGATCGTTTTCTAAATTAATATTTTGACTAGCGTTACTATTAAAACTGTTGACTATGTTTTGGACATAAGTTGCTATTTGACAAACTAGTTTTTCTTTATATTGTATGAATTCGTCACGATATGGGTTAGGGATTATGGGAGAGGAAAAGGAATTTGCTTTTTTTGCAGAGGAATCTCTTAAAGGAGGAGGAGTGGCGGGCTCAACGCGGACTGGAGATCTCGATTTTCGTTTTTTAGGATGCGTTGGGATTATTGGCCGTTTAATATTATTTGCCGTTTGTACCTGATTTGAGGAGTGAGAAGAATTATTTAAGGTGGGGAAATTGTTTAAATCATATAATAATGAGAACCTGTTGTTTGTTACCACTTTACTATATGAGGGATTATTTACGAGTGCCTCGGCCTCTTTAAATGAGGTATTTTCTACAGCCATCGTTTTTTTAATATTATATTGTTTGATATAGACCGGGCATTTTTTTGATAATGAGGCATGCTCATCTGTTTGACAGTGTATGCAATATTGAAGGCCATCCTCGCAGGTATGATTTTCATCACAAATTTTTGAGCAATTTTTACATTTTTGTTCATTACTTCTACATAATTTCTTTGTATGTCCGTAACGCAAGCACTTAAAACACTGCACCACTGGGTGTACATAAGGCTCTACTACGAAATTGACTAAATTAATTTGTATATTAGTGGGTATTGAATTTCCTAAAAAGGTTACTACAATAACTTGTCTGGGAACCATTTTAAACGTACCATCGCGATTTTGTACTCTTCTATGCAGCCTTTGAACCTCGACTACGTCAATATTGGATTGTATGGCATTTTTTAGATATTGCTCATCAAAGAAAGTGTCTATCATTTTTACTACTCCCTTTTTTTGAGTGTAGAATTTGGGTATATAAGCCACTAAATTCTGATTGTTAATAATATCGTGATTTACTAGTAAATTTGCAGATAGAAACGTTTTGAAAATAACTTTAACTCTGTTTATACCTACAGATTTGATATCCGTAATATCATTTTTAAATTGCAAGTTTTCAAACAAGTAATGTCCAACCCTAATAGGAAACAATCTTCCCAATTTCTTATCGAGGTGCTCTACAAAAACATAATATGGACCTTTATCAGTCGACTTATACCTATTCAACAGATCGTAGCTCTTTTTGTTCTCCTTATCACTAGAAGTTTTTTTTTCACTTACCAATAAGGATTCCTCCGTACTCATAAAACTGTTGTTTTTGTCAGGTGACACTCATACTTACTTATTATAAATTCTATTCACTACACTTAAAAAATTAATATAATTACGAAATTCTAGTATTAATCCTAGGGCACTAAGATAAATAAGGTAATTAAAAACGAAAACGCACTTATTCATAGGATAACTTCTACGTTAACAGGAGCTGTAGACAGTTCGACTGTCAATCGCGGAATCTGATCAAGTAAATATAAAACCTACATTGCGGTCGAAGACTAGTCAATGCAGGATATTATCACTATTATCAGTCCCCAGGAAAGGTAAACACTAGTAAACAGTTTAGACTGGATGCAAAAAAGTGGCAACAAATTTATTACTCCTTTGATAGTTATCGTGTATTTCTTGCGGGCGAACTTAAATAATAGGGATATGCTGACGTCACTCCGGCGTGCTCGCCGCACAGAGCTTTTTATTATTCAAATGCAAATATCTCCCTCAATTTTAGTTCAATCGACTTGAAATTTTTGTGAGGCAGTTTATACACGAAACAGATTATGATAATTAAAGAAAATTAGCAATATTAATTTTTATTAAATGAGCCTATTACACACTAGTACAATAAATAAGTTGGGTTTATCAATCCATTCATTTTGGGTTTATCAATTTTCTCGAGATTTCAAGATCAGATTCAAGTTTTATAATATAAATATTTCAGGTTCAACATTTGATTTGAATATTAATAAATATGTTTATTTGTAGATGTTAACGGCAGACATACAAATTGCAAGAGATCGAAAATATACGTTAGATGAAGAGAAATATAATGCAACAAATTTTTTAACACTATGGGACTTTGAAGGAGTTTTTAAATATTCACCATTATTTTATGGATGGTATACCAATAATAACTCTGATAATATAGGTTACAGATTACCAATTGCCTACTTTGTGGCTGGTTTAATTGTGTATGCTTATAGTTTCTTTGCAACCCTAAGAAAGTAAGTACCTATAAATTAAGACTTATATTATATCCAAAAGAAAATTCTGAAATAAATTAGATTAAGAGAGAAAAAAACAAATTACTGATTCTTACAAGAAACATTTTATTTAAAACGAATGCATTTTTATTTATATGTTGTGACTGTTGAAAGAAGTTTTCGCAACTACATAATTTAAAATTCAGATAAATTTTTATATTTGTCAAGTTTGATGTATGTGAAAAACTTTAATATGAAGAGGGTGCTAATGGTGTTTTGTGCCCTAAACATTTTATAACAATTCAAATTCTGAAGATACGTACATTTCTGTCGTAAGTACCTGTCAAATACACTGGTCATCATTTGAAGTGGTCCACCTAAAATAAGGGTCCACTTCGATAGTTTGTAACTTTTGAACGGATGGATATAGCTTAAAATTTCTTTGAGCACTGAGATGGTCCCTATTTTAGTAACTAGCCTGTATATTGTTATTCATTTCACACCATCGTTACTTTTTATACAGGGTGATTTTTGGTTGAATGTTTTTTATGTCAACTTTTTGAGGGTGCACAACATTATGCTAACACTCTGTATATTTTTTTTATGCATTTTTATTTAGACACATGTCATTGCTATACACGAAATTTTGAATTATAATACCAGCTTATTTTTGCTATGAGATATTATTTTTTAAATGAAACGATGCAAAATTCAAAGATATGGCAAAGTGGAAAAGTTAAGGAGGCTTTGATAACAATAATAAGTACGACATTTCCCTTGTCATTATTATTGAATTGTTACGAAAAATGCCACGACATAATACTGCAGTATTAAATCAAATTATTGGTATGCTTTTAGCTGGTCTTTCACATAGAGAAGTTGCTAGACGTCATAATCTAGCGCATAGTGTAGTTAGTCGCGCTTGGAGACGGTATGAAGCAAACAACTCATCGCAATATACTCACGGCGGAGGACATCGTAGAGTAACTACTCCGGCGACTGATAGGTTCATAAGAAGAACTGTTCTTCAAGATAGAACAAAGAATGCCACACAGTTACAACGGATATTACAACCTAATGTGAACATATTCAACGTCAACAGTGCGAAGAAGATTGCATGAAGGCGATCTCCATGCTAGGCGGCCAGCTAAACACCCAAAGTGGACCCGAGAGCACAAAAGGCGACGACTACAGTTTGCTCTAGATCATCAAAATTGGAACATAAACGATTGGTCCCGTTTTTACAGACGAGACAGGGATTTCTGAATTTTCTGATAGCAACCGAATTCGTGTGTGGCGGAGGGCTAATGAGCGTTACGACGAAGAATGCACGGTTGGAATAACTCCTTTTGGTGGACGCTCAGTTACTGTTTGGGGAGGTATTTCTGTAGGTAGGCGTACTGAATTAGTACTATTCAGAAATTCGACAGTTACGGCCATTCGATATTTAAAAACAATACTCGAGCCAGTAGTTCTCCCAGTGGCCAATAATATAGGTCCACAATTTATTTATGTCGACGATAATGCCAGACCGCATCGGGCGAATATCGTGAACGATTTCTTTGGAAGAGAGAACATCGAACGAAAGGAGTGGCCGGCAATGTCCCCCGACCTCAACCCAATTGAAAATATTTGGGATGTACTCAAGCGCAGACTTCGGCTCAGAGAAGTTCCTCCAAATGGAATTGAGGAGCTTTGCAATGCGATTGAGGATGAATGGGTAGCATTACCTATAGAAATTATAAACAACAGCATCTCAAGCATGCCTAGAAGATGCCTAGAAGTCATTAGGGCTAGGGGTGGCCCTACACATTATTAAATTCTTTCAACTTTCCAATTATTTGTTATGTTACGATTAAAAATAAAATGTTTTCTGCTTTGCGATATCTTTGAATTTTGCATCGTTTCATTTAAAAAATCATATCTCATAGCAAAAATAAGCTAGGATTAAAATTCAAAATTTGTTGTATGGCAATGACAGGTGGCTAAATAAAAATTCATAAAAGAAATATACAGAGTGTTTGTATAATGTTGTGCATCCTCAAAAAGTTGACATAAAAAAACATTCAACCAAAAATCACCCTGTATAAAAAGTAACGATGGTGTGAAATGAATAACAATATACAGGCTAGTTACTAAAATAGGGACCATCTCAGTACTCAAAGAAATTTTAAGATATATCCATCCGTTCAAAAGTTACAAACTATCGAAGTGGACCCTTATTTTAGGTGGACCACTTCAAATGATGACCAGTGTATATGTAACGGAAAATTTGACTTTCTTGGCTCGCCCCGTAAAATCATGTTCAGAAAAGTTGAACAAAATCTTACTTTATAATATAAAACAAAATAAATATGAAAATGGTAAATTAATTTAGACCCAATCTGGGTTGTTTTGTGACACTAAAGTTAAAGTATCTCGTTTCAAATTCAATTAGAATAATTTAAATCGGTCGATTCATTAAAAAGAAGTGAGAACGAAAATTCCTAGTTAGCAGACTCATTACGAGTTTTTCGATATAGTTTTTTGGTACCGATGAAATGATAACGAGAAAGAACGGACCATTACGGAAAAAAGACGTTAGAGAGAGAGGGTTGTGTTGATGCTGCAAACGTGGTTATTTTAGTGCAGTTGGTGATAATAAAATTATAATACTGAGTTAAGAAACAGGCTTTTCGTTGGAAGAAGGTATGTTTTGTTGTCAATACATTCAAGTGTTTGATATTTAAATTTTTTCGCGTGTTAAATTTTAAAATGCGTTTTTTCTTAAAATTTTAGATTTACTGGCCTTGTTAATCTATTATATTTGGTTTATTCGGCTCATTACAAAATCTCTGCTCTATATTATTGGCTACGTCCGATTTAATTGTTTGTTGTAAAATTATTCCGTTAATTTCCTTAAAATTCCGAAAAACACGACTTTGGAGGCCTGGGACGTCCATCATGCTTGAATATTTTGTATGGCGAGAAGGGATAAGGATATGGGCTATCAACCCCCGAGTCAACACTCCTAAGGTCAGACCGTTTATATTAGATAACCATCCACCGAGTGATATGAATTTCCTAGTTCCTATTATTGCAATAAATAAATTTATTTGAGAACACTGCGCGGAGCGCGGAGGTGAAATACTTTTTTGTAAATTATATTTACTTACTATTATACAAGGTAGTCATATATTATGTAGGGTAATTAGGTGATACGATTGTTATACTTTTGGTTTTAAATAACATATTTTAATACAAATAATATGTGAACCGGAAATTTGCGGGATTAAATCAATGAGTTTTGTAAAGTTTTAAATTAAATTGTTTCTACACAACCACCTTCTGTAAGGTTGCAATTTCCACTGTCTACTAATTTAATCACCAAAAGGATTTTCAATAAATTATTTTAGAACCCAGTAAATATTTTGTTTCAATACTTGTCAACGACAATCACCTCCCTAAGTTATATTTTCTTAGTTTTCCAAAAAGAATAAAACTATGTGGCACCCGATAGAAAGTAATCTGTGGTTACATAAAACAAATTTTCTTCTAAATAAAGAAAGGGAAAAATCCTTACCTACCCCAGTGCTCACCGACGAAGAGCTGCCGCCATGCATAGTGTAACTTCTCTAAAGAAGTTATACAAAATTTGACACCTAAACGTGGGGCCCGATTTTTGTCATAGATTATTTTTCAGCAAAATTACATTTAACTTAAATATTTCTTTAAGGAACTTCATAATTTGTGTGAAACTATCCACACATTTCCGTCCACACTTTTTGACCTGAGGAAAACGTATGTCGAATCTTTATTATGATGGACTGGTCGGACGCGCTCGGTTGTGAGCTGAATGCGCATGCGCAGTAATTGGATTGCACATGCGCAGTAGTTTCCGTCCCATAAAGTCCCATTAATACCTGGGAACTCTTTCAGCATTTTCATGTATATTTCCGAAACATTACATTCCTTTAATAAAATTTGGCATAAGGAATAACATGACACTTTTAAGGCTTACAAATATATTACCCTCCATATTACGTCACAATAAATTTGAGACTGCCGTGATATTTTACATGTAGGTACAGTCGGCGCCATCCAAATGTGAACGCATTTTGGTTGTCATGGAATTTTTTTCTGAATTTCATTGTAGTAAGTCAGACTTTGTTTAGTGGCGTAACACAGAGAGGATATATTGACAGAAAATAATATTACTTTTATTATTTTCTGCTACCATAATAATAATTGGAAGGACGAAGTCCGACACGAGTAATATAAAAGAAGTTAACAAAATAATTAACTAAATATTACCTACATGTTAGTGGAAGAAGGTTAATATATTAATTATTCCTTTAATTCATTCATGTTTAACGATTGTAAGAAATAAAATGACACAAACTAGCGTATCAACAATAATTAATATATTTCAACACATACACCTAATAATTTATAATTCATAATTCAGAAAAACATTAATAAAATAAAAATGGTAAAAACTAATCTCTATATTTAAAAATCAGCAATTCGTCAAGCCAGATAGCTTAAGACGTCTTTGTGCTATCCTGGAAGACCCTGGGAATAATGTTTCTTCTTGAGTTTTGACAGCGGTTTGGTTTCGAAAGGATTCTGATGGATAAATTCGACCAGAGCATTGTCTTTATTCTCATTGGAGACCTTAATACCTTGCAGATCTTTGCAGTCTTTGTTCTTCTCGCCAGCGCTTTTTTATATATAAAGTATATAACTTTTACCAACATTTAAATCAGCAGCCACTTCACTCAAAAACTTATTTTTTTCCCATTTTTAGCTATAACCCTCGCTTTTTGCGCTTTAGTTAAATGTCTTGGCATAGTTATCTTTACTTTTACTTTTGACAAATTATGACAAATATATTTGACAACTATTTTCAAATTTTACGGCGACTATGATTTAAAGTGTAAATTACACTATACAATTTTACCGTTCACATTTGGCTGGCGCCGACTGTACACCAACTGTATGTAAGAGGAGACAAAAGCGTAATAATTTAAGCGGTTATTGGCTGTACACCTTTTCCTACGGCGTTGCAATGAATTCTACATTGCATACAGCAGTTCCTACTTCATATTACATATCATGTCAAAATTTGGAGAGGGTACATTTCCTTGTTTGCGAGTAAGGCGGATAAGAGTAATAATTATAGCAGTTTTTTTCCTATGGCGATCCTTTTTCCTACGGCGATCTCACGAAAAAAAGTAATCTTCACAAAATATTCCTACAGCCGTCCTTCTTCCTTTGGCACACGAAATCTCTAAGCGAAAATTAAAAGAAAAAATATTTTTAATTTCATATAACTACAAAACTGAGGATTTTTTCTTTTAATTTTCGCTTAGATTTTCGTTTGCCAAAGGACGAAGGACGGCTTTAGGAATATTTTGTGAGGACTTATTTTCGTGAGATCAACTGTAACCGAGTATTGAGTTATTTTATTTGAAGAATATTTTTTATTTCATATACCTACACAACTGAGAATTTTTTCTTTTAATTTTCGCTTAGATTTTCGTTTGCCAAAGGACGAAGGATGGCTGTAAGAATATTTTGTGAAGAATACTTTTTTTCGTGAGATCGCCGTAGGAAAAAGGATGCAGCCCAAAAACCGCTATAATTATTACTCTTATCCCTCTTACTCGCAAACAAGGAAATGTACCCTCTCCAAATTTTGACATGATATGTAATATGAAGTAGGAAATGCTGTAAGCCGTGTAAAATTCATTGCCACGCCGTAGGAAAAAGGATGCAGCCCATAAACCGCTATAATTATTACTCTTAATCCTCTTACTCGTAAACAAGGAAATGTACCCTTTCCAAATTTTGACATGACATGTAATACGAAGTAGGAAATGCTGTAAGCCATGTAGAATTAATTGCCACGCCGTAGGAAAAAGGATGCAGCCCAAAAATCGCTATAATTATTCCTCTTATCCCTCTTATCCCTTATTAGGAAAAAGTGTGCAGCCCAAAAACCGCTATAATTATTATTCTTATCCGTCTTACTCGCAAACAGGGATGTGTACCCTCTCCAAATTTTGACATGATATGTAATATGAAGTAGAAAATGCTGTAAACCGTGCAGAATTCATTGCCACGCGGTAGGAAAAAAAATGCAGCCCAAAAACCGCTATAATTACTACTCTTATCCGTCTTACTCGCAAACAAGGAAATGTAGCCTCTCCAAATTTTGACATGATATGTAATATAAAGTAGGAAATGCTGTAAACCGTGCAGAATTTATTGCCACGCCGTAGGAAAAAAAATGCAGCCCAAAAACCGCTATAATTACTACTCTTATCAGTTTTACTCGCAAACTAGGAAATAAACCCTCTCCAAATTTTGACATGATATGTAATATGAAGTAGGAACTGCTGTATGCAATGTAGAATTCATTGCAACGCCGTAGGAAAAGGTGTACAGCCAATAACCGCTTAAATTATTACGCTTTTGTCTCCTCTTACATACAGTTGGTGTACCTACATGTAAAATATCACGGCAGTCTCAAATTTATTGTGACGTAATATGGAGGGTAATATATTTGTAAGCCTTAAAAGTGTCATGTTATTCCTTATGCCAAATTTTATTAAAGGAATGTAATGTTTTGGAAATATACATGAAAATGCTGAAAGAGTTCCCAGGTATCAATGGGACGGAAACTACTGCGCATGTGCAATCCAATTACTGCGCATGCGCATTCAGCTCACAACCGAGCGCGTCCGACCAGTCCCTCCTAATAAAGATTCGACATACGTTTTCCTCAGGTCAAAAAGTGTGGACGGAAATGTGTGGATAGTTTCACACAAATAACTTCATAACACATCGTAACTAATAAAGTTGTCTCCTAATTTCAAGTAATTTTAAGATTTTTAATTCATCAAGTGTTACTTAAAATCTTTGACTTTTGGTGCACAAAATAATTTAGGTTTGCTAAATAATTTTGAAATTTGATCTCTCATATATAATAATAAATTTTTGGTAGCGTTCATAGATAAAAACCGAATGAACTGTGTTTTTGCGTTTAGCCATTTTTTTTGTTTTTATGATAATAAAAGATTGTGTCTTTTTATTTACCCGTGGTTTTCGTTCTATTTGTTAATAGAAATCGTTAAGAATTTAACGCAAGCTAGATTTGTAACGTTTCAGTTGTATACTGGGCGTCCCAAAATGTATTTTACAGGGTGTTCCAAAAAGTATTTATAAATATAAAATATATTTGTATAGTACAGACTTTTACGTAAGTATATGTGTAAAACAATCATATACCGGTCAACACAGAAGTATATACACATACATTTTGTTTCCTTTATACATCTTTATATACATGTTGCATCTATTTGTACTATCGCGGCCGAAAATAAGTAATCGACTGATTTTCCCGTTGTAACTATGGTTCTATTCAGTGTCGCATCAATCCCAATATTTTTTTATTAGTGTCAACGTCATTATCATATTAAGCAAAAATAAATTTTGTATTACTTAATCATGCCTTATCATGTTTTGAGTGAAGAAGAAAAAGGCTACATCATCGTCAAACTTGGAGAAGGGTGGTATAACAACAACGCATAGCAAGTGAAATTAATTGCAGCAAAAGCACAATTCAAAAACTAAACAAAAAGTGGAAAGAAACTCATGATCTGAGCAGGGCAGTGGGTTCTGGGCGGCCAAGAAAGAGTTCTCTAGAAAACGACAATACCCTGGTTAACTATGTGAATTTATACCCATTTTCTAATTCTATTGAAGCCAAAGAGCAAACCAACTTCCCAGCATCTGTTAGGACAGCAAGAAAACGGTTGCGAGAGCAAGGTCTATTTAACTGTGCCAGTGCTAAAAAGCACCGACTAACAGATGATAATAAAGAGGCAAGAATGCAGTTTGCAAATACTTTTATTAATGAATAAGGTCGTTACTGGGAGGGAGTGGTCTTTTCCGACGAAAAGATATTTCAGTCCTGCTACAATGGTCAACTGCGAGTTTTCCGTCTCAGGGTTCATAAGTTTGATGAAGAATATTTGTACAAAACAGATAATAGCGGAAGGTCTGTCTTTTTGTTTAGTTTTTGAATTGTGCATTTGCTGTAATTAATTTGACTTGCCATGCGCTGTTAAGACCACCCTTCTCCAAGTGTGGTGATGCTGTAGCTTTTTTCTGCTTCTCTCAAAACCATACTAATTAATTGTTTTCTTATAATTAAAAAATATTAACAACTTATTTCTTATTAGTTTTTTTAAATAAATACGACCCCACCAATGATTTCTTGTCAAAATAATTTAATTGACATAACTGATGTAAACACTCCCATTTACAAAGGAAAATTTTTCGAAAAAACATACTATTTGATAAAAAATCGATTACTTTTTTATCAAGTAATAGACCTTTGCTCTCGCAACCGTTTTCTTGCTGTCCTAACAGACGCTGGGAAGTTGGTTTGCTCTTTGGTTTCAATAGAATTAGAAAATGGGTTTAAATTCACATGGTATTGTCGTTTTCTAGAGAACTCTTTCTTGGCCTCCCAGAACCCACTGCCCTGCTCAGATCATGAGTTTCTATCCACTTTTTGTTTAGTTCTTGAATCGTGCTCTTGTTGAAATTAATTTCACTTGCTATGCGTTGTTGAGACCACCCTCCTCCAAGTTTGGCGATGATGTAGCCTTTTTCTACTTCAATCAAAACATGATAAGGCATGATTAAGTAATAAAAAATTTATTTTTGCTTAATATGACAATGACGTTGACACTAATAACAAAAATATTGAGATTGATGCGACACTGAATAGAACCATAGTTACAACGGGAAAATCAGTCGATTACTTTTTTTCGGCCGCGATAGTACATACTATATACTATGTAACGATCAGCTGATCGTACCTTAAAGTTAAAAACATTCAGTAATGGGGTATTAAAAGAAAACGTGATAAAAAGAGCGATACAAAAAAAACTTGCGCTAGCGAGAACGATTCGGTGTCGACGATACCAGAAGACAGACAACTACCGGCGTTTAATTAAGTAAATAAAATTGTGATTAAAACTGCGGAAAATATTTGATATTTAATAAAACAATCGTGATAAAAAGTAATATTAAACCAGTGAAGGCATTTATTGCTATTGCATAGAAATAAATAATAATATCAATGAACATTTATAGCGTTAAAGTGATCATAGAGTAGTGGTGAAATCCATTAAATAAGTTGGAAATATTTACTGATTCTGGTGAGTTGAAATTTAATATTGCTGATTTTAAATTGTAAAGTGAACCATTTGGGTTTTATACACAGGGTTCGGCCATTTTCAAGCTGTGAACTACAATTCAATCCGATAGTACAGGGTACCGCGTGAAGCTGGAGAAAATCTTCAGTTGCCGCCGCCCTATCTAGGAAGTTTATCGCATACACCATACATGCACCATAGAGAAGTTTCTTAATCTGATTGAGATAATAAAGTTTCCAGTAGAGATCCGAATAGTGAACCTTCAAAACCCGTAAATGAGCGGAACTATTAGTTGTAACTACGTTTGATTGCTGTGTTTTTTTAAACGTGTTTAAAATACGGATTATTTTAGGCATCGCCAAATTATTGGTTGAGTTATATTTAAGGTGGGGAAAACTGGTCATTTAATTGTAGGGGATACTTATAAAATTTCATTGTTATATACTATTACGGCTAGAAAATAATTAAAAATGTCTGTGGAAGATCCACTGAACATAACCGATCGCTAGTTGAGATACGGAACGTACCTCACAGCTGATTCAGTGAACCATCGGAAGTCGGTCGACGGTCGTTGATAATACAGTGTTCTCAACCTAACCAACAATTAATTATTATTCGTTTAGAATAACATTGATAAATAAGTATGCTGTGTAAATATTAACCTTTAGAAAGTGTTTTAAAAAAAATCAAGTTACTTTTAATAAATAAATAGTCCAACGCCTCGAAATATTCAATGGTCCAGAAATATAGGGATTTGTTTAGTGTACATAGTGAGTTGGCAACATCTGCTAGATTTAGACTATAGCTGTGTTTTTTTGCTAAGTGAATACTTTATAAAACGTGTTGAAAATGAGGAAATTTCTCTCTTTTGTTCATCAACTATTGAACCGATAGTTTCGGGGTAGGATAATTGTGATAAAAGCATTTTTGGTTGCTTTCGGCTAGTTTCCGGAATATAACACAATTTCTACTTGTTTGGTTAGTTTAATATAGTTTTGATTAAACTTAATTTCGATTTATTCGGATTTTGAAGGAAACTCATCGTCCAGAATAATCTGGGTAAGTTCTAGTAGTTTTTTTGTCTTTTAAAAGACCACGTGTTTTATAGGTTAACTTTAAAAAAAAAATAATTTTGATGTAATATTTTAGACGATTTTGGTACGGTGTAATTTGAGCGATACCACCAGCTCGTACTGATAATTGAGTATTTTTGAATTGTAATTGGATTTTTGGACTTTGGATATTTTTGGCAATTTTGTGGACTTGATTTTGGTATACTATTTTACCTAGAAGATAAGCCTAGCTATTTTATCATTGAATACTTTGAGAACATCATCTTATGCAGTAACTAAGACCTGAGACGAATACTCTACCCAGCGAGGACTGTATTCTTTCCAGAAGGCTCCCTAGGCGAAACGAAGTAATCTTGTTTCTGGACCCAATTAACTCTCATTAAGTTAAGTTGATTTTGTACATTCGTTTTTTGAATTCCAGCTGTTGTATAGTATTATTTGCTTGTAATTAGATTAATCATTTTTTTTCCTTACAGATATTTGTCTTGATCTATTTTAATTAGGTATTTAATTATTGTTATTACCGACTATTTTATTGTAATTTTAAATCTACCCTAGACTAATTGTTATAGTAAAATTTTTTTTGGTTGTTGGTATTTATCCTAGCTCTTGAGCTAGTTAATAAACGATTATATAATTTTTTTAAGAGACACGACTTTTATTGCTCTCAAGAAAGGATTTGTAATACCCTGGACCTCACTTATCTCTACGATTTTAGATCGTAACAATTTTTGAGGGCTCGTGTCCGGAATCTTTAAGAGAGCAATAAAACTTAATTATAAATTGGTCAAGACAAACAATCAAGTACTTAATAAGGAAGGTACTAATTTTACTTTGAATTTTTGGCACAGGTACAACTTGACGAGTTCCAAGAAGGGAAAGAAACCAAAGAGGCTGTTCGTAACGTTTGGGAAGCATTCTACGAGGGATTTAGAGGACTTCGTTGGATATTCGACTCTCTCAGGAATTTGGTATTCTTAGTTTTTAGAACTGCTTAGTAATTTTTTTGTGTAATTTTTTCTTACTGTTATCACAAAGATAAAATGGCTAGTATTAATACATCACAATTAGAAAGAGAATTCTTAATATATGAATTAAATATACGCGGTGTAGAAGTAAAGTCTAGTGACAAGACTAAAGACTTATCACAAAATTTATCTGCATTTTTAAGACAGGAATCGCAGGGTAAAGTTTTTGTAGCGTTAAGAGATTTGGATCCTATTTCTGAATTGCAAAACTGTGCAACCATTTTGAACATAGTAACAAAGGCAGCTAAAAGTATTTGGACTCAAACTTTAATTGATAGGCTGGATTCTTTATTTTGGCATTTAAGAGGGCGGATTGGTCGAATAGTTGGAGAGACAGATGACCAAGTAGATCAAATTTCAGGGTTGCTCAAAGAATTTGAAAACATTTTTAAGGATTTTAATGATAGAAAAGAATATCTTGTTGATCCACCATCTACTGAGACTCCAGTCGATCAGTCATCCACTTTAGCCAGTCTTCAGACATTAGTTTTGACAGATCCAGATTATGTTCCAGTAACCCGTTGGAATTTTACTTTTACGGGGAAATATAGAGAAAGTTTGGATGTCTTAATTTTTATTAGAAAAGTTAATCAGTTTTGTAAAACCAGAAAAGTATCGGAATCTAGATTACTTGCCGGTATAGGTTGTTTATTTGAAGATCGTGCGGATGTTTGGTTTCGATCTATTGTAAATGAAATTGAGACTTGGGCAGACTTGTGCTCACGTCTCAAACAAGAATTCTTGCCTCGTAATTTTGAAAAACATATTTAGGATATGATTAAGAACCGATATCAGCTTGACGATGAAAGTATAGGTACTTTCATAGCTCATGTACATGAGTTATCAAATTATTTGCCAGTTCCTCTCTCTAAGGAGAAAAGTCTAAAAATAATTAGGGAGAATATGTTACCTGAATACCAGGAAAGGTTAATTTTAGAGGACATTGACTCCGAACAAAAATTAGTGGAGCTAGTCAATAAGATAGACGATCGCAAAGACACTAGCAGGCTTAAGGCCAATTCAAGTACTCGTCCAGCTGATAATCGTGTTACATTTTTTGAAAAAGATATTTTGAATAGTGACTTTGGTAAAAATTTTAGAAGTGAATATAATAGTCAATTTGAAGTTAGCAGAGGCAGAAATTCAGATCGTTCAAGTAATAACCTAGACCATAGGCAAAGATATAATAGGAATTTTGACCGTTCTAGTAGTAGAGACCGTACCTTTAGACATAATGATAGCATGGATCGAGATTCCCATCAATCGAGCAGAAATAGATCTAGTAGTCGGCTCAGGAACCATACTCCTAACCGAACTGACCGATATTCTCATAATAATCGTGAAGCTTCGATTAGTAGAGACGGTAGATCAACTAAGGGGAATAGTAGTAGTAAGGAGAGGTTCCGAAATCGATCCAGTAGTCGGAATAGAACTGACCAGAGACAAGTAAGCTCTCTGCGTTGCTTTAAGTGCAATAGCACACAACATCTAGCTCGGGATTGTACCTCAAAAGTGATAAAATGCTATCGTTGTGGCCTAATAGGTTATACAATACGTACTTGTCCTACTTGTTTGAGTCAGGGAAACGACTCAAGGACTTAGTTAATAGCCGTGAGCTAGGTCTAACGATTAAATCGGCTAGAAATGTTGATAATCCTATTTTATCTGAGAGTGTGGTAGAAAGTCAGCGTGTAAGGAATGTTTTGGATTATATTTTGTCACAAGTGAATGAGAATGAATGTCCGTATGTTAGAGTGGAAATTTATGATGTGCAAATGTTGGCTTTGTTAGACAGTGGTGCAAATGATATATTTATGAACTTGAAAGGATGGAAAGCTTTAGAATCGTTGGGTTTTAAAATGGACACGTGCTCAGTTACTTCATGCACTGTCGCAGATAATAACGACATACCAGTTTTAGGTCAAGTGACTGTTCCTATAAAACTTAAGGACAAAGTACATCTCTTTGAAATCATGATTGTACCGGATTTGCGTCATACATTAGTTTTGGGTACAAATTTTTGGGTGAAAATGGGAATTGTGCCTAATTTGCGAAAGGGTGAATGGTATTTCTCTAGTGAACCTGTCATCAATGATATTGTTAGAGAGAATAAAGCTTCACTTGAGGGAGCTAATGACTTGACAGGGGAGCAAAGAGGAAAACTGAATGAGATTGTGTATGATTACTTTGACAGCATCAAAAATACTGCTTTAGGTTGCACGGACGTAGTCGAACATAAAATTGAGATAGATGAAGGGGTGCAGCCCATTAAGCAAAAATATTATCGTGTAAGTCCGCCAATGCAACAAAAGATAAATGATGAACTTGATGAAATGTTAAGGCTTGATGTTGTCGAACGTAGTCAGAGTGAGTGGAGCTCACCTATAATGATGGTGAACAAGGATGATGGAAGTTACCGTTTCGTCGTAGATTTCAGAAAAGTAAATAATGTCTCTAAGAGACCTGTTTATCCGTTACCTTTTATACATGAGACATTAGATCAGTTAGGGACAGCTCGTTATCTTTCAAGCCTTGATATTAGATCTGCATATTGGCAAGTTAAGCTCGAGGAAAACAGTAAGCAATATACTGCGTTTACAATACCTGGCCGTGGTCATTTTCAATTTAAACGGTTAGCTTTTGGTCTACATGGGGCACATAATCGATCTACCAAGCCTTGGTAGATCGATTATTTGGACAAGAATTAAAGCCATATGTTTTTGCCTATTTAGATGATCTAATAATTGTAACTAGTGATTTTGAAACTCATCTTCATGTATTAAAAGAGGTATTTAAACGTCTGAAATCTGCAGGCTTAACGTTGAAGCGTGAGAAATGCAAGTTTTGTAGAGAAGAACTTGAATATTTAGGTTACCGAGTAAATCGAGACGGTCTTGGAGTAAATCCTAAGAAGGTTAGCGCGATAGTGGATATGCCAAAACCAACATGTCCTCGGGAGGTAAAGAGAATTATTGGGATGCTATCTTGGTACCGTAGATTTATCCCAAACTTCTCTACAATTGTTGCACCTCTTACCAAACTCACTCGTAAGAATTTCAAATGGGATTGGACTGAACAATGTGATGAAGCCTTTTTGAATATTAAAAGCGTTTTGATTAGTGCTCCAATATTATCACGTCCAAATTGGAATTACCCGTTTATTTTACAAACTGATGCTTCTCAAGTCGGGTTGAGTTGTGTACTCACTCAGTTTTATGATGACAGAGAACATGTGATATGTTATCTATCACGAGCACTAACTAAAACGGAGGCTAAATTTGGGGCTACCCAGTTGGAAATTCTTGCAGTTATTTGGTCTATAGAAAAACTAAGAGGTTACATTGAAGCAACTAAGTTCATTGTCATAACAGACTGTTATGCTTTAAAATGGTTAAATAATTTAAAAGATCCGAAAGGTCGGCTTGGCAGGTGGTGCTTACGACTTCAAAGTTTTGATTTTGAAGTTATTCACAGAAAAGGTCGTTATAATGTAGTGCCTGACTGTCTGTCAAGGGCAGTTCCTTTTGGTATAAATTCAATTAACATAGACAATGAACCTATAGTTAATTCAGGTGATCCTTGGTATGACAAAATGCTATCTCGGGTGAGAAACGATCCATTGCATTATGTTAATTGGCGTGAGTTGGATGGAAGATTGTATAAACGTGTTGAATGTGGCTTTAAAGATCTTCTCTCGGATATCGATACATGGAAGGAAGTAGTACCTAAGCCAGAGAGACAAAAACTTTTGGAGAAATATCATGCCGATATATTAAACGGAGCACACATGGGTGTGTACAAAAGTTATAATCGTCTCATTCAAAAGTATTTCTGGCCACGTATGAAAGCCGATGTGTATCGTTATGTGAAGAGGTGCCGAATTTGCTGTAGTCAGAAACCTACACAAAAGATACCTGCGGGATTAATGGGTAAGAGACCAGAAGTTACTCGTTGTTGGCAATTAATAAGTAGTGATCTTTTTGGACCTTTACCGCGTAGTAGTACAGGTCATGAGTATATTCTGGCTGTTACCGATTATTTCAGCAAATTTGTTATTTTTGTTCCGCTTCGAACGGCTACTGCCAAAAATGTTATAAAAGCCATTGAGGAACATGTTTTCCTAGTATTTGGAGTTTGTGAGTTCATGATTGTAGACAATGGTACTCAATACGGAAGGAGTAAAGAGTTTCGGGAGTTTTTGGACTCTTATGGAGCCAAACCCTTGTTTAATGCTTTGTATCATCCTCAAAATAACCCCACGGAGAGGGTAAATCGGGTATTAAAAACTGTACTTTCGTCTTATGTTGATGAACAACAAAAGAACTGGAGTAACAACCTACCACATCTTGCATGTGCAATACGAACTGCAAAGCATGAAACAACACGGTTTACTCCATACTTTACAAATTTTGGTTGTGAGATGATTGTCAATGGTGAGGAATATAACGTTCGACGAGACAAAAGTAAATTTGGTACGGATGATCTAAGAGAGAATGTTGAATTTAAAAGTAAGGGACTAGCTAAGTTGCATAAAACGATTAAATTAAGTTTGCAAAGGGCTTATGAAAGGACTAAGTTGAGATATGATCTTAGAAGACGTCCAGTTAGTTTTCAAGTAAATGACTATGTTTGGAAAAGAGACTTTCCTCTGTCGGATGCTTCTAAACATTTCTCTGCTAAGTTGGCTCCCAAATTTAGTGGTCCCTATCGAGTGAAGAAAAAGTTTGGTTTGAATGTGTATGAGTTAGAGAATGATGCCAAAAGGTTAGTAGGTCGATTTCATGTAAAAGATTTGAAACCTGATCACACGTTAGAGATAGAATAAATTTTGGAATTGGGAGTATTTTGAAAAAGGTAATTTTTTTTTTGGTGTGAAAATTTTGTAAGTTTAGGAAATTTTTGGTGATTTGCCAAACTAATTTAAATATTAGTTAGGTATTTCGGGTTGTTAGAGAAATTTTGCTGTTAAATAATTTTTTTGGGTGGGTGCTGTTCATGAATTAATAGGAACGACGATCAGTTTCCTAAATACCAGTAATGATGCTGAGTGACGACCAACTAAAAACTCTCATTGCTGAAGACCAAAAAAACGACCTAGTAAATTTTTTGGGATTGTTGTTGATGGTATGTTTGGATTTATTGTTGTTCTTGTCTAAATGAATGAAAGTGATTGTTAGTGATGGATGATTGTGATATAGCTGATACGGAGGGATTTCTTGCAGGAGTTTGCATTTGGTTGTAGGTACAGAATGAGATTCATGTAAGTTGTCGCTGACACACGAAACTATATCCGCTAGAGATAGTCTGAATTGATGCTCGTCTAACCTAGCGTGAAAGAACCTTGTCCTTTGTAGTTTTTTTTCCACCCTTCTGGTGTTTCAAACATTTTCCTTGTCGCCTCACGACAATTTAGGCTTTGCAGATGCCATAATCTGGTCCTAAGGAACCTCATTTCTTAGTTTCAGCTCGTATTTGCTATAAAATACTTTAGTTTAAGTTGTCTTTCGTAGTATTTGTTTAGTAGATGAATGGAGAATGAGCGAGTGAGGGGAGTAGCTATTGTGAAGGTATCTGTTGTGGAGAGTATTGCAGGGTGTAGGTCCTTGTATAGTCTGTGCTAGGAAATGCTGACGCAAAAACTATAACCAATGTGATTTGATGCATAGTATAACCTAAGTATGCCTTGAACCTTGTCTGATGTGTCTTTTTGTTTTCACCTTTCTGGTGTTTAAAATGTTTTTCTTTGTCGCTTCACGATAAATTTTGGTTTTGCAAGTACCATAACTTGATCCCTAAGATTCTTCAATTCTTAGTTTTAGCTTGGTTTATGCTAAAATAGACCGTAGTTTTAAGTTATGTTCTGTCGTCTTAATTGTTAGTAGATGAATGGGAAACGTATGAATGAGAGTGTAGTTGTGGTTGAAGGAAGGCACCCGTTGATTTATTCTGAGTGTAGGTCTGCAGAATACTTCATGCAGTTTGTTTACCGTATGCTAGAGCTATAACTAGTTTGAATTGATGCAAAGTCTAACCTAAGAATGTTTTGAACCTAGTCCGTTGTGCAATTTTGCTTCCACCCGTCTGGTGTTTTAAATTTGACCTGTCTAGAAACGCAGTTTTGATCAATTTGAGTTAATAAAAATTTTAGTTTGGTACATACTACAATGTACTGAATTCTCTTGTAAACTCTCGGCTTCACCGAAAATTTTGGCTTGTAAATTTTACTATGCATATTTATTTGACTAGTGAAAAAAAAAATCCTTCAGATTTTTTTTGTTGTTTGGTGGGATGGAGTTATTACGGCTAGAAAATAATTAAAAATGTCTGTGGAAGATCCACTGAACATAACCGATCGCTAGTTGAGATACGGAACGTACCTCACAGCTGATTCAGTGAACCATCGGAAGTCGGTCGACGGTCGTTGATAATACAGTGTTCTCAACCTAACCAACAATTAATTATTATTCGTTTAGAATAACATTGATAAATAAGTATGCTGTGTAAATATTAACCTTTAGAAAGTGTTTTAAAAAAAATCAAGTTACTTTTAATAAATAAATAGTCCAACGCCTCGAAATATTCAATGGTCCAGAAATATAGGGATTTGTTTAGTGTACATAGTGAGTTGGCAACATCTGCTAGATTTAGACTATAGCTGTGTTTTTTTGCTAAGTGAATACTTTATAAAACGTGTTGAAAATGAGGAAATTTCTCTCTTTTGTTCATCAACTATTGAACCGATAGTTTCGGGGTAGGATAATTGTGATAAAAGCATTTTTGGTTGCTTTCGGCTAGTTTCCGGAATATAACACAATTTCTACTTGTTTGGTTAGTTTAATATAGTTTTGATTAAACTTAATTTCGATTTATTCGGATTTTGAAGGAAACTCATCGTCCAGAATAATCTGGGTAAGTTCTAGTAGTTTTTTTGTCTTTTAAAAGACCACGTGTTTTATAGGTTAACTTTAAAAAAAAAATAATTTTGATGTAATATTTTAGACGATTTTGGTACGGTGTAATTTGAGCGATACCACCAGCTCGTACTGACAATTGAGTATTTTTGAATTGTAATTGGATTTTTGGACTTTGGATATTTTTGGCAATTTTGTGGACTTGATTTTGGTATACTATTTTACCTAGAAGATAAGCCTAGCTATTTTATCATTGAATACTTTGAGAACATCATCTTATGCAGTAACTACCCAGCGAGGACTGTATTCTTTCCAGAAGGCTCCCTAGGCGAAACGAAGTAATCTTGTTTCTGGACCCAATTAATTCTCATTAAGTTAAGTTGATTTTGTACATTCGTTTTTTGAATTCCAGCTGTTGTATAGTATTATTTGCTTGTAATTAGATTAATCATTTTTTTTCCTTACAGATATTTGTCTTGATCTATTTTAATTAGGTATTTAATTATTGTTATTACCGACTATTTTATTGTAATTTTAAATCTACCCTAGACTAATTGTTATAGTAAAATTTTTTTTGGTTGTTGGTATTTATCCTAGCTCTTGAGCTAGTTAATAAACGATTATATAATTTTTTTAAGAGACACGACTTTTATTGCTCTCAAGAAAGGATTTGTAATACCCTGGACCTCACTTATCTCTACGATTTTAGATCGTAACAATACGTATAGGGATAGGATCTAGTTATTTTACTATTAAAGTTTAAATATTAAAAATAGGCGGCGAATATCTATTAGTAAGTTAGATACGTAGGTATCGTAGAATGTGAGATAGCATTTCTCGAAGGATATATGCGTTGGCCAACTGCATCGTTCTTCGAGGGAATTGCCTTAGGTGAGTTTAACTTTTAATTACCTTATCGAATAGTTAGTCGTAGGATGGTTGTTTATTTAGTGGGAATGTATTATTATAAAATGCGGGAACTTAGCAAATAAAATTTACACTGTCCTGTTAAGTAGCTGTTCATAATATTAAGTAAATTTCAATATATCTTGGAGTATAACGGTGTTTCTTAATAGTGTAATAAATTAGTTTCAAATTTATAAGAGTGTAACATTACATCTGGCGCCCAACGTGGGGCATATTCGGAGAAAAAAAAAAATTTTTTTGGATTTCGTTGAAATCAGTAGGAAAAGAAGAAACTTTACTTCTCAAAATAATATATTTGATGTATTAAATAAGTCAGAAAAACTAATGTAATCGGAAAGCTAGTGTGCGTTTCTCAGTTGTGCATTATTATTCTTGATGTTTTTAAGACCAGGAACTGTAATCTCTCAGTCTAACAATAATAACCATAATATAACTAACATGGGAAATACCTGGGACGGAAACGCCGCTCCAAATATTTTCACGCAAGGTACGTCTAATAGAACAACAAATGCGTTGTATGCAAGTAACCCAGAAATAAATCAACGGTTGCTTACACACACTAACAGACGAGAGACTATATTTTCTGTTAATAGTAATCCAGAATTTAGACATGTTGCATCCGATGATGCAATGATTAATAATTCAATGATGAGTAATGTGTGTCCAGTGACTGGATCCTTAATAAATATAGCTGGCAATCAGAAATCAGTTAGCAAAATGGCCGATCCCAGGTTTCAGGCTGGTGGGACTAGATTTTCAGCTATCCCACATGTAATAACTAAAGAATTACCGAATCAGACTAATATTTTGCTCAATAATGTTAACAATAACCATAATAAACAAGCCGGTCCCAGTCCTAATACACAAAATTCTGCAATACCGGATACCCAAAATTTTACAATGCCCGGACCGGCTCAAACCCAATTTTTTTCATATCCAGGTATCAATAATAATTATACGCAGCATCAACCACTGAATGCTGGTGGATTTGCATGTGGAATACCTAACTATGTGCCTATGCCTCCACAGCAGATATATACGGGGGGTTTTCAAAATGCTG
Organism: Rhagium mordax; assembly: GCA_963680705.1. Lineage (NCBI taxonomy): Eukaryota > Metazoa > Arthropoda > Insecta > Coleoptera > Cerambycidae > Rhagium > Rhagium mordax. The sequence goes on from OY796656.1 coordinate 59,899,955, forward strand.
TTCCTCAATATTACTCCTGTAATAATAACGGGGTACCGGGCAGTAATTTACATCCATCTACCTCTATGTATAATACAGGGTGGGACAATAAGACTGGGTTAAACGTTACAACGAATCAGGTAGAGATATATAAAATTTTAAAATATTTACCTACTTTTTCCGGGCAAGAAGGCGAATTTCCACTAGATTTGGTAAAAGAACTAGAGTCGGTATTTGTAGATATGAAAATTCCAATCGAAGATCAGGTTATATGCGCGCGTAGATCACTCCAAGGCGCTGCTCGCAGATGGGGGCATGTTTTTGCATCTCATGTTACCGGGTACGGGGAGTTTAAGGAATTATTTTTAACCGAATATTGGGGTGAATCCGCGCAAGGGTCGGTGCGATACGTCATTGATAATGGTGAATATGTTAGGAGGGGCGCGTCTAAGATGGCAGAGTACTTTTTAGATATTGTCACGAAAGCTAAATATTTATCAAGTCCGTTTCGCGAATCAGATCTTATTTACGCACTCGCGTCACATTTTTCGTATAATACTGAACGTACGATATTAGGGTTGCATTATCCTAATATCAGCCAAGTATATAGACTATTGCAACGGTTGGACGAATCGGAAAATAAGCGAAATGCAAGAACATATAACCGAACGGGTAACAATTGGTCAAATGGGGACCGTAATCGAAACTTTTCGACCAACAAAGCTTCAACGTTTGAAGGTAATAATACATACAATAGGGGGGCCGATAAAAGTAGTTTTTCGGCCAGGCCGCGAAGCGACCGTGTTCAGACAGAACAACCATCCAAGTATCAATCCGTGGTGAATGTGAAAAATATTGAGGTAAAGGATGATGCTTTTGAAATTTTGAGCGAAATGTCGGAAAACTCCCCACAGCATCTGGGGTAGGCTTCGACCAGATGTTGTATGATAATGGAGCCGAAGTTGTCGAAGTTCATGTAAATACCTTATTTAATCAGACTAATGTGGGGAGTAAAAAAAAATGTAAGCTACCCATAATCAATGCTGTAGTAAAGTCAGTAAATGTTTCGATATTGTTAGATACTGGTTGCGAAATGTCGTGCGTTTCCGAATTATTTTATTCCGAACTTTGTAAGAGGGAGGGAGATCTCCCCACTCTACCCGTTTATGATGCGAGATTGGATCTCGCAGAAAACGAGTAACGAGACAAGTTTACCTACATGTACAAATGAATAACTACGAAACGGATATAGTGTGTCTGGTTGTGAATGATTTGCGACATTCATTTATCTTAGGGGCTAATTGGTTTTTTGAATCTAATGTAATCTTAGACTTTGATAACCAAATGGTAAGAATTGCCGAAAATAATAAAAATTTTGCCATTCCATTCAATAACGCTGTCGATCACGAAACACAAAATTTTCAATTAGATACTAATTATATGACATCAATTACGGATGAACCTGGCCGGGGCCAGACTAAGGAACTGGTGGGACAGATTAATAATGTTACGAATGTACAGAGACAACAGCTGCTCAAACTTATCTCTAAATTTAGTGATATTTTTTCTGATAGGCCCGGGCTAACCAACGCCTATGAACATAGTATAAAAATACGGGAAAAAGCGCCGTTCCAATCTAGAGGGTTTCCCATTCCTTTCGCACACCGTCCAGCAGTCCAAGCAAAAATTGATGAAATGCTTGAATGGGGTATAATTGAAAAGTCGGATACACCGTACATCAATAATATGGTTCCGGTAATAAAGAGGGATGGCTCTGTTCGCATATGCCTTGACGCGAGAAAACTAAATGCACAAATACTTATGGACCATGAGGGCCCGCTTCCGCCTGATGACTTACTGTATCGATGTGAGAAACTATCATTTTTAAGTACATTAGATCTGACCAGTTCGTATTGGCAAATTCCACTCCGGGTTGGTGACCGAAAATATACTGGGTTTACTTTCAATAACAGGGTGTATCAATATCGGGTTATGCCATTCGGGTTGTGTACTGCAGTAGCTGGGATAACGCGGTGTTTAGATATTTTTTTGATTTTTTTTATTGGTCATAAAAAAATGCACCGTGGTGCTTTGACATGTCATAAAGTATAAAGAACATGAGTAAAATTAAAATATTAAAATACATTGTCAAATACAATTACAGGAACAATAGGATAAAGTCCTAAATATAGTCAAAGAATATGACAATAAAATAAAATAAATTGAAAAACAAATCAAAACAATAAATAACATACAAATATATAAACATAATCACAATTAGGAACATTGGGTCCTAATATAGTCACAATACAAGTGTATATATTACAAAAAATTAATTGTTCTGGGACCGTGTTTATCTTTCATTTTACCGTATGTGGATGATATTTTGGTGGCCTCAAAATCATTCGAGGAACAATTATATCAGCTACATGAAGTATTTAGTAGGTTGAGACGAGCCAACATTACGTTGAATATAAATAAATGCATGCTTTTACGACCAGAAGTTAAGTTCTTAGGTATAATTTTAACCCCAGAGGGAATTAAACAGGACCCGGAGAAAATTTCTGCAATCCGCAATTTCCCAAGGCCTCGAAATCTTCGTCAGCTACGAGGATTCCTGGGACTTTGCAATTATAATCGGAAATTCTGCGAGAATTACGCCCGAACTATTGCTCCACTCAATAGTCTGTTGCGCAAGGGGGTTAAATGGAAGTGGGACAGCAATGTTGAAGATTCATTTGAAAGAACAAAGGAAGCTTTCATAGAAACCACGATTCTCCATCATCCCGATATGAAGCAGCCTTTTTATTTGCAAACCGATGCATCTAATTTCGGATTGGGTGCTAGGCTTTTTCAGATAGATAACGGTAACAGGGAATTAGTAATTGCGTATGCGAGTCGATTATTAAAACCACCTGAAATTAACTTCACGTGCACAGAAAGAGAGGCGTTCGCTATCGTGTATTCTTTAAAAAAATGGCGCACTATCCTTCTGGGCAGTCGGCTAACGATTTTGACAGATCACAAGGCTCTTACTTTTTTACTTCGATGTAAATTACTAAATGCTCGACTGGTTAGATGGGCAATAACCATACAAGAATTTGCATTCGATATAAAATATTGTCAGGGGTGTCAAAACACGGTAGCGGATACTTTATCGCGCTTTCCAGAAGCAGTTGAAGAAAACATGAGATCTATTCGCGATATAGAAATTGCCTTTATACAAATAAATTTAAACAAACAGATTACTACCAAAATACGACGACTAAGAAGTTTACAATTAGAAGACAAAAAACTAAAGGGTATAATCGACAGTGTTAAAGATGGCACATACAATACCTCACAAAAGGGGTTGTGCTATAACTTAATTGAAGATATGCTAGTTGCCAAGTGGCCGCAAGAAACTAAATGGCGACTAACGATTCCTAAATCACTGGTTACTGAATTAATTTTTGCCTATCATGATGCATATGGGCATTTTGGTTCAGCCAAAATTTTTCATTTAATTTCACAAGATTTTGTCTGGAACAATATGCGTCGCGACATCATACGCGTTACCAGTAGTTGTGAGACGTGTCAACAGGTTAAATATAGTCACACTAACGTTTCTGGAGAGATGCATTCTGTTATACCAGAGAATGAGAAGGACTTAGTGGCAATCGACGTTTTCGGTCCTTTGCCGACGTCTAGGGCTGGTGTGAAATACATCGCAGTCATTATAAATGTTTTTACTAAATTTGTTACGCTATATCCATTGAAAAGGGTCACAGCTCGAGCAATTGTAAACCGTCTCGTGCATGACTATTTCCCAAATGTGCTAAAACCTCGACGGATATTGTCAGATAACGGTACGCAATTTTCAGGCAAATATTGGCTTGATACTATGCGCGACTACGGAATAAAAACAATGTTTTGTTCGGTTCGGTATCCTCAGGGCAACCCGGCAGAAAGGGTTATGCGAGAGTTAGGACGGTTATTCCGCACCTACTGCCATGACAATCACACCTCTTGGGGTACTTGGGTCAAAGTAGTTGCCAATTGGATTAACTGTGCGACGCACGAATCAACGGGATATTCCCCATTCGAGTTACAATTTGGTTTAAACCCTTGCCCAAAAATAAAAAAGTTATTGAAGCTGCCTGAGGACGAGCGGGGTATTAGTCGCGAGGTTAAGTTAGAGCTGGCAAAGAAGAATTTGCTGTCTAAAGCGCAGTATAGAAAACTAAAACATGATGCACAATTACATAGTAAAATCAATTTCGAACAAGGGGATCTAGTGTGGGTACGATCTAACCGTATATCCAATGCAATAGATAAACAAATTAAAAAGTTCTTTAAACTGTATGAAGGACCATACAAAGTAGAACAGTCTTACGATAATAATTCCTATAAACTGGTCAATCCTGATTCTGGAGAGGTCCGAGGAAATTTTAATGTAGTGTTGTTAAAGCCTTATCGGAAGTAAAATTGAATTTAATAGTGTTCCAAATTTGAAACCCCATTAAATTGGTGGGACGTTGTAACGATCAGCTGATCGTACCTTAAAGTTAAAAACATTCAGTAATGGGGTATTAAAACAAAACGTGATAAAAAGAGCGATACAAAAAAAACTTGCGCTAGCGAGAACGATTCGGTGTCGACGATACCAGAAGACAGACAACTACCGGCGTTTAATTAAGTAAATAAAATTGTGATTAAAACTGCGGAAAATATTTGATATTTAATAAAACAATCGTGATAAAAAGTAATATTAAACCAGTGAAGGCATTTATTGCTATTGCATAGAAATAAATAATAATATCAATGAACATTTACAGCGTTAAAGTGATTATAGAGTAGTGGTGAAATCCATTAAATAAGTTGGAAATATTTACTGACTCTGGTGAGTTGAAATTTAATATTGCTGATTTTAAATTGTAAAGTGAACCATTTGGGTTTTATACACAGGGTTCGGCCATTTTCAAGCTGTGAACCACGATTCAATCCGATAGTACAGGGTACCGCGCTGGAGAAAATCTTCAGTTGCCGCCGCCCTATCTAGGAAGTTTATCGCATACACCATACATGCACCATAGAGAAGTTTCTTAATCTGATTGAGATAATAAGTTTCCAGTAGAGATCCGAATAGTGAACCTTCAAAACCCGTAAATGAGCGGAACTATTAGTTGTAACTACGTTTGATTGCTGTGTTTTTTTAAACGTGTTTAAAATACGGATTATTTTAGGCATCGCCAAATTATTGGTTGAGTTATATTTAAGGTGGGGAAAACTGGTAATTTAATTGTAGGGGATACTTATAAAATTTCATTGTTATATACGTATAGGGATAGGATCTAGTTATTTTACTATTAAAGTTTAAATATTAAAAATAGGCGGCGACTATCTATTAGTAAGTTAGATACGTAGGTATCGTAGAATGTGAGATAGCATTTCTCGAAGGATATATTATGCGTTGGCCAACTGCATCGTTCTTCGAGGGAATTGCCTTAGGTGAGTTTAACTTTTAATTACCTTATCGAATAGTTAGTCGTAGGATGGTTGTTTATTTAGCGGGAATGTATTATTATAAAATGCGGGAACTTAGCAAATAAAATTTACACTGTCCTGTTAAGTAGCTGTTCATAATATTAAGTAAATTTCAATATATCTTGGAGTATAACGGTGTTTCTTAATAGTGTAATAAATTAGTTTCAAATTTATAAGAGTGTAACATTACAACTATTAAACTACTATATTAAGAGTCAAAAAATTTGTGTGAGTGTTTGAAGAAAATAATTCTATACCGGGAGGAAAATAAAAACGTTCAGTAAAATAATATTTTGATTTCAAAAGCAAAAAAGTTTATTTAATAATAATTGCTAAGATAGATGTAGTACATTAATTCTTCAACACTTCAGCCCTTTATATATTTTGCTCACAGTCGTGTTTTATTGTAATTTGCATTATTGTTAGTTTGTTGTTATTATTACGTTCTGGTAAATTGTTTGTTTATATTCTAAAGAAAATAAATTTTGCTTAAATAAGTACGTGGTAAAAGAAAACAAAATGGACTAGGCTATGAAACCTAATCATTTGTTAGCCGTTGAAATAAATTATGAACTTAGAATCCGAGGCGTAGTAAACGGTCGTGACATTAGTGAAAAGAGGAAAATTCTGGGCCGTCCTTTAAATAAAGAAAGAGGTAGAAATCTCGTCATTAAAGATCCTGACTTCAATTTTGATACCGAAAGGGGAGCTATTACATCACCGGTCGAAAACTTTAAAAGCTTAGTTTGTGATTTTGAGTCTCCAGCTACTGACAGTCTATTTATACGCTTGCGCTCTAGGTTACTTCATATTACGAACCGAGTAAGGCGATTAGAAAGTGATGATGGTGCAGATGAGGGTCGAAAATTGTTTAAAAATGAAACTTATGCTACTTGTTTGCAACTGAAAGCTGAACTATATGATCGAGTAACTTCGGGTGTGCCTGCTGTCGAGGGTCCTGCACAGACTAACACAGTTGTGCAAATACCTACGCAGTCGTCGTCTTCAATACAAGTTTACAAATGGGGCGTAAAATTTGATGGGGTTTCGCAACATTTTGGTGTAGAAGCTTTCATAGAACGAGTGGAGGAACTTGCTGACGCTAGGGGCGCTAGTAAAAGGGTTCTGTTTGCTTCAGCTGTAGATCTATTTACCGAGAAGGGTCTCTGGTGGTGGTGTTATGCCAAGTCTTCACTTAGTGATTGGAATTCTGGAAACAATAACAGAAACAAGTCACGCGTTTGGGAAGCCAAAACGCAAATTCTGGTGCAGCTCCAATCGCTAGTAGTAATAATACATCCTGTACGGTTTGTTGGAATTGCGGCCAACCTGGTCACACGTTTAGGAATTGTACGCAAAGACGTAGGGAAAATAACGTAACGGTCCCAACCTGTAATAATTGTTCGGGAAATGCAGGCAGAAGGTAAGATGGCACGACCTTATAGTAATTCTCAGGCCGATAATTTTCTTAATGGAAATGGACGCCCTAACGAACAGGATATAATATTAGAACAAATAGCGACATTTTTTAAAGACAACTTTAAGGAACCCGATGTCCAGAAAATATCCCCCGACCGAGAACAACCACAGAAATAAAACGGTTCACAGGTATGTGTAGTTGGTATCGACGCTTTATACCTCACTTTTCTCCACTTATGTCACCAATTAATAGTTTACTTACTGGTAGGAAAAAAGGACAGCGCATTATCTCTGAGGCGGCTGAAAAAGAACAAGATGGCCAGGAAAAGGTAATAGCTTTTGCGAGTAGAAGACTCTCGAAAAGCGAAAGAAATTATAGCTGTACCGAAAGAGAGTGTTTGGCGGTGGTATTCGGGTACGAAAAATTTAAACCGTATGTTTTAGGAGCTAGGTTCTGTTGTGTATACTCAAGAAAACAGTGGATTCTCCAAAGTAGCTAAGATATTTTATTCAAGGTTTTTTGTGACAAGTACAGCTCATAAACAAACTTCCCTTCTTTATTTTGTCAGCGTTACCCTGGACACTAATAATTAACAACTACTTTAACGATAACCAATGCATACCCAATTTAACCATTGGTTAGTAAATAAGATTATAGGAAATAACTACTGGACGGGCAAAGGCCCCTACTCCCATTGAATTATACCTATAAATCCAAAATTGGTAGCCAAATTTGTTATTTGTCTTTTCTCCACCAGACACAGACCGGTTTCGAACTCTTTATGTTCTCATCAGTGTGCCACAGGTAGCTGAAAAGACAAATAATAAAGGCAAACCAAACTGGCCTATGGCAGACCCAGCACATGTAAGTAGTGAGGGATAAGTACATCCCTCTGGTGGTCAGTTGCTACTACCAGTCAAGACATCGACGGTGTCTCTGTGACCGATAGCGGCTTGCCAAGCAAGCACCAAGAGCGGCGACCTCTAGCCCTGATGGTCTAAAACATGCTTAGTAAATAGGATTATAGGAAACAACTACTGGATGGGCTAAGGCCCCTACTCCCATTGAATTATACCTATAAATCCAAAATTGATAGCCAAATTTGTTATTTGTCTTTTCTCCACCAGACACAGACCGGTTTCAAACTCTTTATGTTCTCATCAGTGTGCCACAGGTAGCTGAAAAGACAAATAACAAAGGCAAACCAAACTGGCCTATGGCAGACCCAGCACATGGTAGTGAGGGATAAGTACATCCCTCTGGTGGTCAGTTGCTACTACCAGTCAAGACACCGTCGATGTCTTGACTGGTAGTAGCAACTGACCACCAGAGGGATGTACTTATTCCTCACTACTTAACAATTGGTGTACATTTTCCTTCTTACTTAAACAAAGACTTAACAGTAACTATAATTAAGACGTTGAGGTGGGTTGCGAATCCGAGTGCTTCGTCTCAAAACTAACCCTGGCGAATCAGTTTCATTAGTCTCAGCCGCATTAGTACAATCTGACTGAGAACGATTAACAAGCCCGTCAGTATTAGTGAATTTGTCTCCGTCTAGTAGTTCTACTACATTACTTTTAGGCATAGATAGCTTTACAGAATCACTAGGGGTTGGATACATATTCAAATTCGGCGTTGAAATCACTTGATTCGCAACGCTCCTATCTAATACTGATTTTCTTAGGCTATTGACATGTTTGTACATTATTCTATCATCAACATTTACAAGATATGTAACAGCACTTATACATTTAACTACGACCCCTTCTTTCCATTTATCACTACAATACGGCCCTAACTTACCTACTAGAACTTTCTCCCCAACTGAGAACATAATAGGTTTTACACAGTCAAAAGATTTCTTAAACTCTATGGTACCTCTTTTTTTGGTTTCAGTAAATCTAACCGAGTCTTCGGTTTAATTTTGAAGATTATATCATTAGGGCTCAAGCCTGAACTAGCACATGGCGTATTACGGTAACTAAATAAAAAGTTTACAATTTATTGCTCAACTGTCAGTGTTGACTTTTGTAATAAGAATTTATCTAATGCTACTTTCACGACCTGCACATGTCTTTCTGCTGTTCCATTAGACTGTGGATGATAGGGCGGAGATTTTAAAATGTTTATTTCATTTACTTGACAAAACTTAATAAAACTACTTGAGTTAAAAGGTGGTCCATTATCGCTTACTATTACATCTGGTAAAGTCTGTGTCATATCTATACAGCACATAGAAAGAGCCGTCTTGTTTGAAGTTTTTATGGGCATCAAACAAGCCGCCGGTTTTTTATGTGTCTTACAAATCTGAAGTCGACCATATACCCATAGTATAAGGAGAATGGTATGTCAGGTTGCCGTCCAATTTGTGTATCTACTGCGCATTACGTCACTCAGTTTAAAAAACGTCGAAAGTCAGTTGCACTCTCGCACGTTTAATTTTTATTTTAATATTTTTAATAGTGTTAACGAATAGCAAACATGCCTGTTTGTGCTGTGGCTGGGTATAACAATTATTACACGAAGACAAAAAGGTACTGACATCAAGTATTTTACATTTCTCCGCGTTGAAAAGCTCGCGAAAGTATATGGATCAACGATAAAATTAATTTGAAAAATAGCAGGTTAATTTTTGATTTCGTCGGTTTATCCTTTTCATTGCCTATTGTCTGTTTATAGCACGTATTTCTTCTGTACTTTTCAACGCAACAGAATCAACAGATTTTAAAATTTCTTTAATACAGCAGATATTGTTATATTTCCCCCAGGAACAGTAGAAACTTAAAATATGATGCAGTTCTAACTGTTAATATGTCTGGCGCTGTTTCTTGACTGTCTTAAAAGGAAAATAAATGTGATAAATCACTTTAAGTTGGAAAAAATATTAAAAATAGACTACTAATTTTAGGTTAGAATTCCACTAACAGAAAACATCTCATTTTATTAGATTAAGCTAATTAAAACTTTATTAATAATGCACTGAACAAGATTTTAGTTGATAGTAAAGAAATCATGTAGAAATTTTAACAAAATTGACAAAATATTCGAAAATTCTAGAAAATACATATTTTTGAGGTTAATTGTGACGTCACCCCTGCCGCTTTTGAAACTGAGTGACGTCACCGTGCCTGCGCGCGGGCATACCATTCTCCTTTTACCATGCATATACCCATTATTGCAAAAGTAGATTTTAATTTTTTAATAGTCTGAATATCAATCCATTTGGATTTGCTATCAACTATCAGTAAATAAGCTACACCATTTCGATAGAAAAAGTAATATGTATTCTCTGAAAAACATTTTCTGTTTTTGGCCAAGATATCAAGTATTTTTCCGAGCTGTTTTGACTCAATTGACACCCGACAACTATTTACCATATTTTCAATATCTTGTTGCAACAACCCAGGCCACCACAGTACAGACCTAGCTAATATTTTAGCTCTTACAATATAAGAAAATATTGTTTTAATTTCGTATCCTCTACTTTAGTAGGCCACCCTGTACGAACCATATCTATAACTTTCGCGATAAATCCATCCTTACTAGAGACTTTTGCAATATCTTCATAGGATATTTGTAATTCATCTGATAAACTAAACGAATTTATAGAACTATCAACTTCCGTAGAGTCCTGCAGCGGTAACCTCGATAACATGTCAGCTTCATATTATAACTGCGAAGCCTTGCGATACTCTATTTTATAGTCATATGCAGACAAAATTACATTTCACCTTATGATTCTAGACGCTGACATAACTGAAATACTACGGTCTGGATTAAAAATAAATTTTAGGGGTTAATGATCAGATACTAAAATAAATGACCTACCATATATATATTTATAAAAATTTTTTACACTGAAGATTATTGCCAAAGCATCACGTTCTAACTGTGAGTACGTTCGGCCTTTGATAATGTGCCCGATGCAAATACTACTGGCTTTTCGATACCATTGACCCTATGACTTAGCACGCCTCCTACACCATACGAGCTTGAGTCGCACGAAATAACAATAATCTTCTCAGGATCATAATGTGTTAACACCTGAAAAGCTTCACGACACCCCTTATTAAAATTAAACTCTACATCTTTTTCCAACAACCTATACAATGATTTTAACTGTGAAGATAACATGGGCACAAATTTCCCATAGTAGTTTATTAGCCCCAAATAAACACGCAACTGAGTGATATTTTGAGGTTCTGGTGCCTCATTAATAGCACGCAACTTTCCTGCCGTAGGATGTATTCCCTCACTATCAATCCTATGTCCTAAATATTCAACTACTTTTTTCAAAAATTTACATTTATCCAAGTTTACTTTCACGTTATACTTGTTTAATCATTCCAACACAGTTTCAACCAACTCTTGGCATTCTTGTACTGATCTTCCCGATATTAGAATATCATCCAAATAACAATTTACTCTAGGTCTTCCACACAAAATCTGATCGATTACCGACTGAAAAATTGCTGGTGCAGATGATATCCCATAAGTTAATCTAGTATACTACAGTAATCCAATGTGTGGTAATGGTTAAATATTTCTGAAAATACAGGTTCCTTTAATTGCTGATATGCCCCTGATAAATCTAATACTGTAAAAAATGCTACCACCTGCTAAACTTGCGAAAATGTCGTCAGGTTTTGGAAGAGGATATTGATCAATATTTTATACTTTATTAACCGTCAAACGAAAATCAGTACAAATTCTTATATCCCCGTCTTTCTTTGGAACTACTACTACTATGGGTGAAGCCCATTCACTATTTGTTACGGGTTTCAAAATACCTACTTTAATCATTTGCTAAATTTTCTTTTCTACACGCGGTTTTAATGCATATGGCATTGAATATGCTTTTTTTTTATTACTGGTGTTACGTTGTCTTTAATACAAAATATTACTTCTAATACTTTTATAGGACTACATAAATTCAAATCAAACACATTGTTATAATTACCCTTAGCTTTGATATCTTACATTTAATTTATAACCCACAGGTTTTTACGGCAATTTTAAAATTTCTTTATACCTATCAAATGACATAACTGACTTACATGCACCAGTATCTACCTCAAATGCTACCATTTTGTTACCTAATTTTAATAATACTTTATAGGGAGAAGTAGCATATACACCTACTTTGTTCAAATTATATGTCACTGTTAATTTCTGCGCACCCAGCTTCATCCATTTCTTGTTCTTCAACAGCACCAACAGCTTTAGATCCCTTCGATGGACATAATTTCGCAACATGCCCAAATTTAGAACATAAGTAACACCTCCATTTTACAGCTGGGCACCATCCCCTGGGATGATTCCTGCCACACTTTTGACACTGACCATAACTAACTTGACCTGTATTTCCCTCTGACTTTACTTTTAATTCCTCCTGCTGATGATACCTTGCCACATTTCTACTCTCACTTCCTTTTGTAAACTTTTGTACAAAATTAACATTGTTTGTACAGTTATCCGCTAAGGATTTAACTTGTTCCTCCGCTAACTCCTTTGCTTGTGCTAATTGACATGCACTGCTGAATGTTAATTTTGATTCTGACAGTAATCGTATTTTAATGTTTTCCAACTGAATACCACAGACAAATCTGTCCCGTAAAGCTTCATCCAGAAATTGTTTAAAAATACACTTACTGGCAAATTTACGTAATTCCACCTATATATTCAGCTATCGTCTGACCTATCTTTTGGTTGCATTTGTTAAAAATAAATCGTTCATATATCTCTGACACTGGAGGCGAGTAATGTTTTTTTAACATTTCTGTTGTTTCTGCATATGTCAATTCAGTTGGTTTCTTAGGTGCCGCCAAATTTCGCAGTGTTTTGTACACATCATAACCTACAAGCGTTATGAACATTGACACTTTCATTTCTTCCGGAATCACATTAACTTTAAACAAATGTTCCACTCTCTCCAAATATGTTTCAAATTCTTCGGCATTTCCGTTGAAGTGCTCGATATTGCCTATCAACGCCATTATATATGTAACATATATTTTTTTTTATTCACCTTTCCACACAGGAATGATTTACTAAACTTCGGATACTTAGTTACTCTGTTAATCCTCGTCGCCAATATGTTGTGTATACTCAAGAAAACAGTGGATTCTCCAAAGTAGCTAAGAACAGGTTCACCGTTATAACCGATCACGCGTCCTTAAAATGGTTACATAAGATGCGCGACCCCTCGGGCAAACTTGCTCGCTGGAGTGTTAGGAAATCAATTTGACGCTAGATATAGATTTGTCTAATGTAGATTATTTTTACGAGAAGATGCGCGAGAAAATCATAAGCAGACCCGATGATTTTCCTCAGTGGACGGTTAAAAATAGATACGTATATAAGTTAATACCCTCAAAGACTCCTATTGCCACGAATATTTCCGAGTGGAAACTTTTAGTTCCGAAAAAGCAACGTTTTTCTATCTTAAGGTCATGAGTAGAAGGGGGATGTCACCGGAGGTCATTAAGTGATAGGGTTAAGCAATTAAGCTAATGAGGTCATTAAAAAACAATTAAAAACCCATTAAGTTAATAATGTAATTAAGCGCCAATGACCTCCAGAAGTGAAAGTTGTTATTGAAAGTAAATGGGGAAATTCCAATTAGATGACGCAGTTCAAGGCAAGAGTCGAAAGTTGTTTATCAATAATTGATATTTGATTATAAATAAATTAATTGCATGTTTTGAAGCTGGAGACGAGATTTAATGCATTTATATGGTTATTTAAATGTTATTACGCCTAGGGATTGTTTCCAGGCTATATACGACGTAAACCGAAGGGTTATTTTCTAAAGGATTAATATGAGATATACACGTACTTATAGTGGCGTGTGTGAGTCGAACGAATGGTAAATATTTTCAACCGGAATGAAAATACCTTCCCCCCCCCCGTTTTCGAGGATGCTGAACACGATGGCGGCGTCAAAATTTCTCTTTGGGGTTGCGCAACCCGTCAAACCAGCCAAAAACCACCCCCGAGAGGGGTTAAACGATTTATTAGGTTTCCCTAATAAATAAATAAAAAAGTACTTTACTCCTGTTTTCGAGGTTGCTGAGCACGATGGTGGTGTTGGATATCGCGTCCGACTCCTACCAACTCCTCCACCGGCTAATACTCACTCCCGAAAGGGGTGAATTTTTTTTTTCGCAATATCAGCGGCAAATTTATGTTCCCCCCCGTTTTCGAGGATGCTGAGCGCGATGGCGGCGTCAGAATTTCTCTTTGGGGTTGCACAACCCCTCAAACCGGCCAAAAACCACCTCCGAGAGGGGTTAAACGTGATTTATTAGGTTTCCCTGCAGAAAAAAGTACTTTACCCCTGTTTTCGAGGTTGCTGAGCATGGTGGTGGTGTTGGATAAAAGGGTTGGATAAAAGGGTTAAATAATGGCGCAAAATTTGATCCCCTGTGATCATCTCTGATCTTCTGTGATTTGTGTTTTTCTATATATTATATAAATTAATATTATATACATTAATAATAAGCTCCATATATATAAAATAAAATTCACCACTTTCGGGGGTGAGTATTAGCCGGTGGAGGAGTTGGACGCGATATCCAACACCACCACCGTGCTCAGCAACCTCGAAGCAGGGGTAAAGTACTTTCTTCTGCAGGGAAACCTAATAAATCGCATATAAACCCTTCTCGGGGGTGGTTTTTGGCCGGTTTGAGGGGTTGCGCAACCCCAAAGAGAAATTCTGACGCCGTCATCGTGTTCAGCATCCTCGAAAACGGGGGGGGGGAAGGTATTTTCATTCCGGTTGAAAATATTTACCATTTTCGCGTTTTTTTCCGACTCACACACGCCACTATTAGGTTATTTATGATATGCATATGAAAAAAGTTATTGCTATCAAAAATGTGCTATTAAATTATATCAAGTTTTTTAGAAAATGAATAATGCCGAGATAGCTGGAAAGCCCTGTACAGTGTCTTGATGCCAACTACCTAAAAATAAATAAAATGTGTGACAATCAGTGTCTGTAATTACTGTCGGTCATTATCAGGTGTGGCCTTCACATGTTTCAAGTAAATGAAATGTTATTGTCATATTTTAAAACGTCATTAATTTATAAAAAGTTCATAAGTATCCAAAATGGTTCAGTAAGGAAATCATTGACACCTTGCACAAGAAAAATAAATATAAACTCAAAAGGAACTTATCCGACTACCATAATAATTTGTAAAAAGCAGAGCGTTGTAAATTAAAACTAATGATTAATGTTGCATATAAAAAATATATAGATCAAACAGAGGTCTGTGAACTTGGCACCACGACCATCGGTGCTAATTGCGAAACCCACACCATAATTTAGCACCCATTTAGCACCCTCCGAATATGCAAAAAAAACAGAGGTGCTAATTGTTTTAACAAAGTTATTAACAAATTTACAACTTCGGTGCCAACTTCACACCAGCACCACAACCATAGGTGCTAATTGCGGGACCCACGCCATCATTTAGCACCCATTTAGCACCCTCCGAATATGCAAAAAAAACAGAGGTGCTTATTGTTTAAACAAAGTTATTAACAAATTTACAACTTCGGTGCCAACTTCACACCAGCAGCACAACCATCGGTGCTAATTGCGGGACCCACGCCATCATTTAGCACCCTACGAATATGCAAAAAAAACAGAGGTGCTAATTGTTTTAACAAAGTTATTAACAAATTTACAACTTCGGTGCCAACTTCACACCAGCAGAAACTACAGCTATTGGGCATTACACGGCATATTGTCGCAGACTGGACGCGACCTGGGAATTTTTTAACAATTTCCAAAAGAATGTTAGTGTTGTAAGTCGCAACACTTTTGTTAATGCCCAATGTGCTGTTTATACAGTTTAAAATGTACAGGGTGATTTGTTATAAATTATACCCCTCCTTAACTTCTTTATTTTTGAATTTGCAAAAAAATGTTTCAAATAAAAGTTGTACAAACTGATCTGAAGTGTTTAGGGGTTCCACACAAATTTACACAGGGTGTTCGAAGAAAGCGTGGCCGACCAAAGTAATGTTTTTTTATTGGAACACCCTATATATTATCCTTTTCAAGATATATTTCTGAATGTAAGTAAAATAAAATTAGCCATGGAAAAATAACAACGATTGTGTATCATTTGTTGTCAGTGCAATGTGTGCCATGTTAAGAACAAAATGGGCTTTTCTGACGAAGAGAAATGAAAAATTTATGAAATTTATGTAAAGAGCAGATGCAACATGCACGAAGCTCAACATGAGTTTGCCAGCTTATGGCTCATCATTTATATCTTGGAAAGGGTTGGATTCAGTATACAATATACTAATATTGCCGGAAGCGCAATAAGTCGTAGATTTCGAAAATCCAATAATATATAGGGTGTAAAAAAAACATTACTTTGGTCGGCCACGCTTTCTTCGAATACTCTGCATAAATTTGTGTAGCACGCTTACAAACCTTAGAACATCAGCTTATACAGGGTGTCTCCTATAAAACTCTAACTCTACCCCCCCCCCCCCTTATTTCGGTCAATTACCACCGATTTTAATTTTTCAAAAACCGATCTAACACAGAATTTTCCGTAGATTTCGAATATGCTATTACTTTTTTCCTACTTCAACCGTATACGAGGGGCAGAAAAAAGTATGGTTTTTTTAAATGGAACACCCTATATATTTTTACATATTTGGATTCGCCTCGTCCTTCTGATTACAATTATATATGACACTTATATATTTGCTATAAAAATGGCGTAAATAATTGAATTTAAACTTAGGACGTTTCCTTCAAAACTATACCCCCCTTATTTTGGACAATTATTAACGATTCAAAATTTTCAAAACCTACACATATAATTTTTCGTAGATTTCATATATGCTATTACTTTTTTTCTCCCTTCAACGGTATACAAAGGGTGGAAAAAAGGATGGTTTCTTTTTATGGTATGCCCTGTATTTATTTGCATATATAAGTATTACATATATTTATAATTAGAAAGGTAGGGCGGATCTCAATATGTAAAAAAATACAGGGCATTCCATAAAAAAAAACCATACTTTTTTCCACCCTTCGTATACCGTTGAAGGGAGAAAAAAAGTAATAGCATATATGAAATCTACGAAATATTCTATGTGTAGGTTTTGAAATTTTTCAATCGTTAATAATTGACCGAAATAAGGGGGGTTATAATTTTGTAAGAAAACGCCCTAAGTTTAAATTCAATATTTGCCCCATTTTTATAGCAAATATATAAGTATCATATATATTTATAATCAGAAGGACGGGGCGAATCCAAATATGTAAAAATATATAGGGTGTTCCATTTAAAAAAACCATACCTTTTTCTGCCCCTCGTATACGGTTGAAGTAGGAGAAAAAGTAATAGCATATTCAAAATCTACGGAAAATTCTATGTTAGACCGGTTTTTGAAAAATTAAAATCGGTGGTAATTGACCGAAATAAGGAGGGGTATAGTTTTATAGGAAACACCCTGTACAACTTTTATTTGAAACTTTTTTTTTTCTAATTTCAAAGTTAAGGAGGCGTGGCATTTATAACCAATCACCATGTAACTTGCTACCCCCATAATCTCCTTATTTATAAGGTAATAAAAAAATTAAAAATTTCATATTATTACATTTTTCACATACTTTTTAAATATGTTATCAGATCATATCTCGTCTTCTTCAAGTAATGATTGTTGTAAAGATAAAATAAATATAATATATCTGTTATTACAAACGGTTTTTTATTAATAACAATAACTAATTTAATATTACTCGAAATACAAGTATTATATATTTTTGAAATCAGAAAAATAGACAAATCCAAATATGTAAAAATATATAGGGTGTTCCATTAAAGAAAAACACATTTTGTCGTACCCACTGTATATTTTCTGACATCGATATGATCTGATAACATATTTAAAAAGTATGTGAAATATGCAATAAGATGAAATTTTCTTATTTTCTTATTACCTTATAAAATAAGGAAATTATGGGGGGTGGCAAGTTACGTTGAACACCCTGTACACTAAAATGTAAACCAACATTGTAACCTTCTTTCGTTATGTCGGAAGTTCGAAAGAGGTTACTTTGACGCCTGAGGGGCGGCGGTGCTTTTTAGGACGGTGTCTCGGGCGCCACTTTCTGTTTAGAGTGCAGAAAAACCACTTTACTCTATTAGCAGGATAATAGAGGCTTCAGGTAACTGCAGTGAAGACACGGTTAAGCCAGGGGTCTAATTAACCTATAAAGAAAACTCAGAATTTCGAATTAAAAACAGAACAAGTTTTATTCAGGAATTAGTACAATAAATTTAATATAATTACGGTAAAAAATAAAGCACAAATATAAGCACAAGTATTTACAGCAAAACTTAAGCAGGCAGGCTAGGCAAAACTAAAAGCGGCAAACTATGGTTAAAAGCGGAAAAAGCAGCAAATAATACGGTGGAAACGAGAAAGCAAATATACGGTAAAGCTGTTAAACGGAAAGCGTGCGGCAGATAAAAAGCTCTGTTTACAAACTGGTTGCTAACAAAAGCTCGGAGCAATATATTGTCTTACTCTTTCTAGCTGCGGAGCTCCCTCTTGGTTCGGTGCGGACTTCTTCTCGGACTGGTGGTCTGGTCTCGATGGAGCGTGAGCTCAACTAATTTTTAAACGGCCGGATTGTTAGTTTTATAGACGATCTGATGACGAGTATCCCTACCTACCTTGCGCTCTGAACGCATAACTGGCTTCAAGCATCTTACACCGATGTTGGCGTACTGTCGGCTGGTACTGCAGTTTCGCTGCAGTCCCTGCGTTTTCTTGCATACGGGGTGATCATATCAAGATCGAGATCATTGCATTCGTCGCGGCATAATTTAAAATTGTATAAACGGAAAAGACGCGGTTCAAAATGCTTAATTTGAAGTAAATTAATATTTGTTACATTTTACCTGCCTGTTTTATACATTAAAAATTATATTTTATTTACAAACTAATAATACGTCGGTGCTAAAATTCACTTCGTTACAACATATCTACATAACAAAACGAGATGGCTACGCTGTAACATTACTGCTTTAGTTTCCTTACTAAAAATATTTATCATTATCGAAAGAAATGGAATCGTGCCCTGAAAAGAAACAACAGAGCAGCTACCCACATAATATTCCTGAATCAATGTTCCTCATCTAAAGGACTGAAATCTTGAAAATAAAATAGATCGGGAACACATGAATGATCCCGATATTTCTTATTTCAGATCCTAATCTTTCGAGCTTAAACATACAATTGATGCTTCGCAATTGATGAGGAACAATGATTCTGAAACACCAGTCTCCGTGCTGCTCTGTTGTTTCATTTCAGGATCTATGATGGCACAATTCCGTTTCTTTTGATAATGATAAATATTTTTTGTGAGTTAATATTATAAATATTTTTAGTGTGTTGGTGGTAGCGTAAGATCGGGAACTTACGTCTATAGACGTATCCACATTTGATTTTTCAATCGAAAATGTCAAGCAGTTCGGTCGATCAGTCGAAGCCTCCCGATAAAAAGTGTAAAATTTGCAGTAAATTTACTGGTCATACTGATATAAAGTGCTCAAATCCAATATGTGATGCTGTAATCCACACCAAGTGTTTAGATTTAGTCTTAAGAGTGATAAATATAAATAAAAATGAGTTTCAATGTAAGCAGTGCTGTGAAATGTGTTCCTAGTAGTGCTTCTGCAACTCCAGCCCTTGATTCTGATGTCTCTACAGAATTAACTTGTTTGAAGAAGGAAGTTGAATGTCTTATTCGCGAGAAAGAAATAACAAGCAAGTATGTTACTGAATTAGAATATTTAAATAATATGTTAAAGTCTGAAGTATCAAAACAAAATCAGCTGTCTATTTCAAATAGCGATAATGTTTCAAGATAAAAAGTAATGCCTCCAAAAAACTACTCTGAAGTGGTAAAAAGTAATCCTAACCCACCAGCTGTTTTACTAATAAGGTCAATGGACCAAAACATTAAAAATTCATTTATAGAACAGGACGTTACTTCAAAATTTAGGCCTAGAAATCATAACATCAATGTCGTAGGAACAAAGCTAATAAAAAATGGTATGCTTATAAATTGTGCTGATGTTGACTCCTTAAGTAGGCTCAAAAACTGTTTGGAACGTGAAGTTGGTGAAAGTTATAACATTTCAGAACCTAAAAAATTAAACCCTAGACTAATTATCCAGAGTGTAAGTAATAATGCTGTTGAAGATCCTAACTTCGTTGAATATATAATCGAAGATAATCATCTAGAAGCTGCAGATAGTGATATTAAAATCATTACAAAACTTAAATATAAAAATGAATACAATGTAGTACTTGAAGTTAAGCCTAGTGTTTTTAAAACTATCATTGAGCAGGGTTTTCTTTATGTGTCTTGGAAAAAATGCTATGTAAAAGAGCATTTTAATCTTCCAAAATGTTTTAAGTGTTGTAGAATAGGTCATTATAAAAAAGATTGTAAAAATCTTTCTGTTGTGTGCCCGTCTTGTTCAGAAAATCATGAAAAACGTGATTGTAAATCGCAAATACAATGTTGTAATAATTGTAAAGAGATGAATGTCAAATTAAGAAACAAAGTTTCCACAGATCATACTGTAAATAGCCCCCAGTGTAGCTATTATATAAACAAATTAGATTTACTAAAGCATAGAATTCAGTATGTTTAACAAAGAAAAGAATATAAAAATAGGTCATGTAAATGCTTGTTCACTCTTTGCTAACTTTCAAAACTTTTCCAATCTCGTATTAGAACAAAATTTCGATATAATGGGGGTATCTGAAACGTGGTTAAATAATTACATATCAAACGAAGTTGTGCATATCCCTTCTTACAATTTTTTTAGGTATGATAGAGGTAGTAGAGGAGGAGGAGTTGCGATATATGTAAAAAATACTTTCAAATGTACTCAAATTCTTAAAGACTTTAGTCCCATAGAAAAATTGGAACATATCTGGATAAATTTGGATTTGGGTAAAAATAGTTGTGTTGTAGGTATTATGTATCGAGCTCCTTCTGGTATTCATCAACAGTTTATTATCTTGACTCGTTAATATATTTTATTATTCCACAATATGACAATATTGTTATATTAGGTGATATAAATGTAGATCAATCATATGATAATATAGTAAATCACTGCATGATGTCATATGACTTTAGTCAGTTGATTGTAGAACCTACCCCTACCCCGTTAACCCATTAAATCCCACAAATGTTTTTTAAGCGAAAACGTCTTTTTTTATTATTTTTGTAAAAAATACTTTATTTATAGCAAAAAAGTAAATATAACCCATATTGGGAAGTTGATGGGTTATTCGCTAGACCCATGTACTCAAATGAGTACAACGGGATAATACCTTGATAAAAAAACATTTACCTACACAAACTAACTTTCATTTAAACTAATACATAATCGCCAAAAACATTGTTTTTAACTAAAAAAAACGAACGAAAACATTTGCATTGAAATTTTAGGGTTTGAGAAACTAAAATAGCAAAGCAATTTCGTTCAATACATAACGTTACTCTGCATTTTGAGCAACTCCATCTCACCCTCTGATGACACTGTGTGCATCTTAGTTGTTTTTCCAATTTTACTGGAAAATGCCCACCTTCATGTTTTCTCCTCACACTTGGTGGCAAATGACCGGATGGTCTGCTTTTATATTTAGATTTTTCGTGACAGGCTAAATAATGACGAACTACCATTCTCTCAAAATCTATAAGACTAATAGGCTCCTCATTTGCGGTCTGAAAAAGCCTCCAGGCGTTGACAAGGGCCATATTTATCATGTCGGTGAACAGCACCCACCACCATTTTTTCCCACGTATTGAAATTCTATAATTGTTTACAGCTTGATCATGCAGATCAACACCGCCCATGGATTTGTTGTAGTTTTGAAATATGTTAGGTTGAGGAACATCACCTTTTTCTTTAGCGGCTGTCGACCAGCGCTTTACACGACCTACAGGCTCTAATCTGTCGTAGTTTGTGACCATCGAGACTGTATTATTATCTTGCCACCTGACGAAAAGAAGAGCTGAATCGCTATCGTACATGTGCTCAAAATAGCCTCTATCTTTTTTTTTGAAAATTTTTACAGTGGACATCGGGCACTTTCTTGTTCGATTTTCTCGTATTGTTCCGGTAGCTCGGTGACCCTGCTCTTTCAGTGTCTTCAGAAGTGCGTGGCTACTAAAATAATTATCGAAAAAAATTATATGGTCCGATGGTACTGCGACACATCCCAAAAGATCAAGTACCACTCTAGATCCCAAAGGAAGATCTGTGACCCCAGCATTAGTATTTTTAGCACCACAATATGTATCAAAGGCGTAGCAATAGCCGGTTGAACTGCACAACATCCAATTCTTATAGCCGAATCGCACAGGCTTACCTTTTATATATTGCTTGCTCGAATGACGACCAAAGAACTTCACCATAGCCTCGTCAATAGACAGGTGCTCATGAAATATACTCCATTGCTGGAATTTTTGATTCAACAGGGAAATAAGAGGACGCAGTTTTGCCATTTTGTCATTTTTATCTAAATGATCATTATTAGCCAAGTGGATATACTTTTTGATTTCTTGGAACCTATTTCTGGACATAGCATTTGCTACAACTGAAACGCCTAAATCTTCATCAAGGCTCCAGTAATTTCGCTCACTTGGTAGTTTATGGTATCCAGTCAAAAGTAGAATTCCCACAAAGAGTTTTATATCTGCTTTGGATACAAAAAAAGCATGCCTATTCTTCTGTGAAGAGTATAAATTAGTTTGTGAAACAATATGGTCGTAAACATCATCATCAAACAGTTTTTCAAATACTTCAACCGGACTTAGATTTTCAAGATCGTTTTTCAAAATTTCCAAGCGCTCTACGCAGCCTGTTGTCCCTGGCATACTAGTATCTACAAACGTTTTAGTCCACTTAGGTTCTGGCAGTTTCTTCTTCTTCTTGGCTTGCGAAGTATTTTGTGTTGAATTCAAGATATTCTGACGTAGAACTGACAAGGGCAAAGTATACTCGTCATCGCTGTCTTCGCTTTCACTGCTTACATGCTGAAGTTCAATTTCGCCAGCTACATCTTGAGGCATCAACGAATCTGGAATATCATATTCATCAACTTCTTCCTCATCTGTCTGTGAATCAACATCGGGAGGGATAATCACAATATCGACTTCATGTCGGGTGCTAGACGAGGCAAGATCTTCTAAGGCAGGTTGCAAATGCTGATACCTCTTTCCACCATAAAAACTTCGTGTAGAAATTTCTGGAAAATCCTCAGGCTCCATTGGAAACTAAAAAAATGACGTGCAATTTAGTGGAAGTAGTAAGTATCATTGAAATGTAAAAGTAAGGCATCGGCCCATTGTACTCAAATGAGTACAGTAAGAAATTTCTACTTACCATTTCCTGAATATAGAATTTTATGTCGTAACGGCACTAACAGCAGCTCAATAACGCCTTCTACAAACTAAATATACAAAATAAACACATTTGAAATACAAGAAATAACTTTTTCGAGAGATAATTGAAGCTCGCGCACCTATTACCCAACAGAACGTTCTTAACGGCTGGAAATATTGCGGGAAAAATAGGTATTTGTCAATTCAACGGAAAAAATTATGGAACAATCTAGCGGAAATAATAAAAACTATCGACTGTAAATGGTATTTTGAATTTACCGGTTGATAGATGGCGCCAAGATGCATTTTATTGCATTGTACTCAAGTGAGTACAGTGGGAGATAATGGGTTAATATATTTTATTATTCCACAATATGACAATATTGTTATATTAGGTGATATAAATGTAGATCAATCATATGATAATATAGTAAATCACTGCATGATGTCATATGACTTTAGTCAGTTGATTGTAGAACCTACCCATATAACAAGTCATTCACAAACTATTATTGATGTTATTTTCATAAATAATCAAAGTATTGTATCCACTTCTGGAGTTATACCCAATTATAATTTATCAAAACATAATGCAGTATATTGTGAATTAACATTTACTAAAAATGAGTCTAAACCGATATATGTTAAATACAGAGATTTTAGCAAATTTTCCTTAGCTGACTTTCAAAGGGATTTATACAGAATTCCGTGGCACGAAGTACTCTATGTTAACGATATAGATAAAAAAATTAAACTGTTAAATTCTTTTATATTGAGTATTTTTGAAATTCACGCTCCTCATCGCGTTTCACGTATCACAAAACCTCGTGCTCCATGGTTAACAAATAATATTAAAGACATGATGAAAATACGAGACCAAGCACTATCTAGATATAAAAAAACTAAAAGTGTAGTGATTACCGGCAATATCAACAAATTCGAAATGTTGTGTGTGGAGCTGTTAGAAGTGAAAAATCTGCCTATTTGTCAACTCAGTTGGATAACTCAAATCAAAGTACGTTTTGGAAAGAAATAAAACTAATGAATATTAAAACTAAGACAACTGTGGAAATTCCTCCAGAGTTGAGAAATGTAAATGACATAAATAACTATTTCCTTTCTATATTTAATCCTCCTAATGCGTGTATAGAGTCCGCAGATTTTTATGGTTCAAATAGTTTTAATTATTTGATTTCTTTTTCTATACGCCTTGCTACCGTAGATGATGTCAAAAATATTATATGGGGTTTGAAGTCAAATGCGGAAGGATGTGATAGTATCAGTGCTAAAATGTTAAAATATTGTTCTCCGGTTATTTGTCCTTATATTGTACATATTATAAATTGTTGTCTAGAGGTAAGCTACTTTCCTACTTTATGGAAGCATTCATTGATTAGTCCAATACCTAAAATTAATCACCCTGAATCCCTTAGTGACTTGAGGCCAATCAGCATACTTCCATCACTTTCTAAGATCCTTGAAAAGTTTGTGTATTGTCAACTATATGACTATGTAATATCAAATAAAATTATATCTGATAAACAGTCGGGTTTCAGAAAGGGATTTAGCACCACAACTACATTAGCTGATGTTACTGATGAGATAGTAAGATCTTTAGATTCCGGTTTAGCTACTGCTCTCATCTTATTAGATTGCTCTAAAGCATTTGATACTATAGATCATTCACTTTTATGTTCTAAACTATCATACTATGGATGTGATGGTCCATGTGTGCAGTTTTTTAAATCATATCTCGATAGCAGATACCAAAAAGTGTCAATAAACAGTGATTGTTCGGAATATGGTTTAATTACCTCGGGCGTTCCACAGGGATCCATCTTGGGTCCCTTACTATTCATAATTTATGTCTCTGATATTTTTTCAATTACGAGTTACATGCAAATAACAGGTTTTGCAGATGATACGCAAATGTACATATCGTTTAAACCAGAATTAGCTGAAGCTACATCAGTATTCATAAACCAGGATCTAGAATCCGTAGTTGAGTATTTCCAAAATCATAATTTAAAACTTAATGCTACAAAATCTAAAATTATGACTTTTACACCATTTCAGAAAGAGCAAATTGTAAATAATAATTTAAACGTTAAATTAGAAAATGTCAAACTGCAAATCGTAAGAAGTGCAAAAAATCTTGGAATAATATTTGATTGTAAATTACGCTTCGAAGAATATATTTCGCTTATTGTAAAAAAATCTTATCTTGTACTTAGAGTCTTATATCGGAATAAAAATATTTTAAACTTTGGCCTACGTAAAAAATTAGTTGAGACATACGTTTTACCGATTCTTAATTATGGATTAATAATATATTACCCTTGTTTAGATGCTATCACAAAATATAGACTTCAAAAAATTCAAAATTGCTGTTGTCGATTTGTCTATCGTTTAAGAAAATATGACAGAGGGATCTCAGCTAATATTCGACAACTTCATTGGTTAAATGTGGAAAATTTGTTCAGATATCACCTAGCTATTTTTGTGCATCGTATCATTCTCACCTCTGTTCCTTCTTATTTGCGGAAAAAATTAGTATATCGAAGGGATTTGCACAATATAACTGTCAGATTTCCAGACAAATTAAGTCTGCCCAGTTTTCGTTTAGCCATTTTCACGCGTTCTTTTACGTATAATGCAGTCACACTATATAATGGAATAGATATGGCAACTAAAAATAAATCTTTAAACGGTTTTCGCAAGGATGTCAAAGATTACTGTTTTGATTTACAATGAAGACTATGCTTGTATACGTTACATACTAATTAAAAATTCGTTTTTATAGGCAAATTGTTTGTTTTTCTTCAAAATGTGTATTTTCATAAAAAATGCTATTATTCTTTGTTTTTACACATAATTTTTTACTTTTGTATATACCTTTATATGAAATCTTTTTTCTTTTTTTTTTGTATTCATTTTATACTATATTTCTTTTTATTCTTTAGGGTTAAGTGGAGTAGCCTAGGCTAGACTTCGCCCTTAGTTTGTTAAAGGGCATTGGTAATATTACAGTACCTAAATAAAGACAGTTTATTATTATTATTATTATTTTAGCCAGGGGCGTCCGATTCTAGGATGGAGGAAGAGAGAGATTTAAAAAAATATTAGCGTTTTAAACAAAAAAATCTTAATCAACACCTCTAGAAACCCCTTTGTACAAGATTACATCGTAGTGGATTTAAAGGTGTTTGAGATAGGGGCTATCAAAAAAACAATTTTTTCAACTAAAAATAATTTTTATCTATAAAACGAATTCTCAAATGAAAAAAATGTATTCTTCATTTTTTGTTCAAAATAATTTATTGTACTAGTTTGAACTGATTTTACAACAAAATAATTATTTATTTAATAAGGCAAAAATTTTAATTCGTGCATACCTGCCATTTTTCTAAAAGATAATTCTCAATAAGGTTTTCAGCAAACAAAAGAATATTTCTTAGAGAAATGGTAGGTATGGACGAATTACAATCAAATCTGTTTTCCATCCCAGATTCGGACGCCTCTGACTAAATTCAAATGTGGTTACGACTTGTAACGATAATTTGGTAAATTACGGTTACAACTGGTTTCTACCGGAGCCAATTAAATGTAGCTATGTTATGCGCGCGTCGACGGCACTGAAACATTCTCGATCCTACAGCATTCCTCCTCCACCAGCTTTTTCCTATCTTCCGTACTGGTAAGTCGTAATTTTATGAATATCTAATTATTTTTCTCGGATGTAGAATTTTTCTGTACCTTATCGTTATAAAGTATTATTTGCAATACGTAGCCTAGTAAATATTTAGCATGTTGGTTATTTATTACAGTCAAATGTGGTAAATATCGATTTAAATCGAATTTATCAATTGGGTGTGTTGACGCCGGCATTTTAGCCAAATTTAGTGCTCTCCACGCGTGATTGATTTCATGCAAATATCTACACGTGGTGTCGTCTTGCAAGTTAACTTATGTTATTACCGTTCCTTATTATCTTTTGCAGTTAAAATTTGCAATTATCGTTATTATCTTTATCGAGTTATTCATAAAATATATGCACTTACACAGATCTCTTTCGTTTGCGGAAGGTGGTAAAAAACTCTTCGAAATTAATAGTTTTCGCTTAACGGAAAATATTGGTTTTTATCTTATCTCACAATTTGATTATTGTAATTTTTCGTAATTTAATTTAATATTTAAATTATTCCCTGCTATATCTTAATACGATTTGAATTAATTAAAATTCATAGTTATTATCTAATTATCGTAAATTAATTGAATAATTAAAGCATTCCTTACCATTTCTTACTCCAATTGGGAGAATTAAATAAACTTATTGTTTCTTATCGTTCTACATTAAATAGTAGAAATTAACTTTAATTAGTAATCTAATTAAATTAGTTATAAAAATCAGAATACCTAACTTTTTACTTTCTTACTTATTGTATTATATTTTTGTGATTCACACATTTTCTATTTGTGAAAAGATTGCGTTTTAGCAATATTAAAACTTAAATTTCTGAGTGTCTTATTGTGATTTGTCTATTTAATTACTGTTATTAAATTTAAATAATATAACAAATTTCTTCCTAACATAATTTCTTATTCAGAGGAATTATTTTTATTGCTTTAATCTTGTCTAGTTATATCTAGAGTAATTTCTAAAATTTCATAGTTTCGAAATTATAATAATTAGTTTATTATAATTTATATCGTGAGTTATTTTTAAAATAAAATAATAAATTCATATCTTTGTAATTATAATAATTGATTTATTATAATTCATATCTTTGCTAAATTGTTTAGTCAACTTTCCTAGAAGAAACTTGCCTTCAGTAAGTTTTTTTCTAATTTTATCAGCCGTAAGCTAACTTGCATATTTCCAACTTTACTTTGTATATTTTTGACACTGGTATATTTATGTTTTATTGAACGAGACCAAGAAGAGGATTCGACAGATTCAACTTTACCAGACCACATCAGACTGAAATCCAGATTATCCTATTATCTTATCCAGGATTGGTTACATCTTTCCCAGGTGCAGGTGAAGTCTAGCTAGACCCAGAAGATCAGTATACACCAGCATAGGCCATCTTGGCAAGGGAATAGATCATCGTGGAAATCCTTGGAAATTAAGGTCTGTAAGTCTGTGGTAGAACATATTTCCATCATCAGGTCTTCGGTTCCAGCGTAACAAATAATTGCCAGTAATTGTTCTTGTAAATGTAAGCCTTGCAGTTGATAAAATATTTTCTTTCATTCATTTTTTTATTGTGATAGCCCTTCAGGCACTTATTTCCATTGTTTTGCCCTTCAGGTAAATATATATTTTTATTCATTGTTAAGAGTAATTTGTTATTGTTAATATTTATTCTATTTGTTAATATACTATTTATTTGAGCTGAATCGTTTTATTTCTCTTGTTGTGAAAATCTGATATCATACAAATTGTTACTAATTTTTTAGTAGCTGGCGCCCAAAAATTATCTTAATTTATCTTAATTTTACTTGATAAATAATTCCTTAACTTTTAATCTCTTGTAACTTGCAGTTTTAAATCTTACTAAGCTAGAAACTTAAAGTGCACTCTTCAAGTTCTTTTGTTAACAAATCAGGGTTTTAACCAAATTTAATAATAAGTTTGTTAATTTATTAAACACCATATTCTGACTCACGACCCACCGGAAAAATCTGAGCAGCCGACAGGTAAAATAAACTTTGAAACCCAGAAGCCCATAAGGCAAATTAGATTTATTCAGTCTGGGGTTACAAAAATTGGCGCCCAACGTGGGGCTTGATATTTTATGAATTTAAACTGCACTATAGTTATATTGAAATCAGATTTTCTCAGGGAGAAATAAGCCAAAGTCAAACAAACAATAAGACCTGGAACCATTACCTAAATTTTCTAAGTATAAAATATTCTAACTAAGAAAGTATATGTTTCGTACTTTAAACATAAGTACATATTACTAAAACTGATTTTTACAACTATTTGATATTGACATTATTAAAGTGGTATATCGTATCTTATTCATTACTATCTTATTTTTGCAAGTATTTTGAATTAAAATTGTGAAGATATTTGCGGCCGTTGTAAACATAAAAACTTGTTTACCGATTTCTTTATTTCCCTATTTTTTACAAGTAAGGTTTAAAGTATTTATGAAAACTTAATAGTGTTGGAATAAGAGATTTATTTACCTACCGAATTTAACTTTACATTATTGGAACTTGTGCATATGGTGATTTAATTTTTTTGTCGCGAGAATAAATACGAGTTCTTATTCTGTACACTATTTATAATTTAACTTGTGGATTTTTATCTGAATTTCTTATTATCTGATTAATTTATTTGAATTACAAGTGATTGAAAATTATTCGTAATATACTGGGTGGTTATTTGTTAGCGTTACCTATGAGTTATTGAAATTTATTGGATTATTTTCGCATTTCTATTTTAACTTTTCTCTATACGTGATATACCGATTACGATTGATTGTAATCTTGATCTTGAGTTTTGTAACTTGTTAACGTAACTTATCTTTCATTTCTCGTATTCTATCTTATTAAGAAACTATAACATTATGGAACCAAATCACTTAAAGGTTGCCGAACTTACTTATGAATTAAAAACACGTAATGCCGATCCGGACACCGAAACCGATCAACTCGATTAAAATCTTACTCATTATCTTATTATACCTTTCCTTATGAATACTACTTGATAGTATTTCATTTTAGTGCCCTGTGGTAAGGGGTAACGAATACTACCACCGTGGATTAACCTGCGTGAGGTAAAAGTCCTCTAAACGGCCACTTATCGTGCAGAGAGGCTTGATTGTGATGGGAGTGGTTTCGTCACTGTTTGGCTACTTTTAATAGTAAATGGACAGGATGTGTCTGCTTTTCAAGAGTTTCTGACATCTAGTCTGGTGAGCCTTGCTAGCATAATGATTCTCAATGATCTACTGTTTATACAAGTCTGTTTCATTGCCGGACAGGGAAATTAGCCACTGTGTTATAATCAGGAGCAACCTCGTCGCCTTTTCTTTTCTTGGAGCTACGCTTCCAATTTCAGTAATGGTAACTACTATACAGTACTGAGGCGGCAAACCACGTCTCTGGAGACTGATTTAGTGTCCTCTCCTTAACTTCTTTCTGGTTTTTTCTCTATCTATCTCTCTTCTTTTCGTGATTCTTTTGGGCGAGTGTTATTTGCTTCTTGCATCTTCCTTGTTTTTCTTCATGGACTTCCGAGTAAGGGTACATTAACGAGGCTTTTCTTGCATCTAGAACTGCACAAAATGTCCTTTGGTTTGATCCCATTTCATCTGTGATCATGCCACATGTCGACTGACTTGGATGTGTTCGAGGGGATTAATCACTTCTCCAATAGAACCCAGTATCTTTCCTTCCTGTCTATCTTGTCTTATGTCTTATTTTTTATTTTTTAATCCTTTATTTGGGGTAATTACGATAACGAAAATTTGTAACTCCTAGAGTTAACAAATTTTCTACCCGAAGCGAATGGGGTGTGTAACGATAATTTGGTAAATTACGGTTACAACTGGTTTCTACCGGAGCCAATTAAATGTAGCTATGTTATGCGCGCGTCGACGGCACTGAAACATTCTCGATCCTACAGCATTCCTCCTCCACCAGCTTTTTCCTATCTTCCGTACTGGTAAGTCGTAATTTTATGAATATCTAATTATTTTTCTCGGATGTAGAATTTTTCTGTACCTTATCGTTATAAAGTATTATTTGCAATACGTAGCCTAGTAAATATTTAGCATGTTGGTTATTTATTACAGTCAAATGTGGTAAATATCGATTTAAATCGAATTTATCAATTGGGTGTGTTGACGCCGGCATTTTAGCCAAATTTAGTGCTCTCCACGCGTGATTGATTTCATGCAAATATCTACACGTGGTGTCGTCTTGCAAGTTAACTTATGTTATTACCGTTCCTTATTATCTTTTGCAGTTAAAATTTGCAATTATCGTTATTATCTTTATCGAGTTATTCATAAAATATATGCACTTACACAGATCTCTTTCGTTTGCGGAAGGTGGTAAAAAACTCTTCGAAATTAATAGTTTTCGCTTAACGGAAAATATTGGTTTTTATCTTATCTCACAATTTGATTATTGTAATTTTTCGTAATTTAATTTAATATTTAAATTATTCCCTGCTATATCTTAATACGATTTGAATTAATTAAAATTCATAGTTATTATCTAATTATCGTAAATTAATTGAATAATTAAAGCATTCCTTACCATTTCTTACTCCAATTGGGAGAATTAAATAAACTTATTGTTTCTTATCGTTCTACATTAAATAGTAGAAATTAACTTTAATTAGTAATCTAATTAAATTAGTTATAAAAATCAGAATACCTAACTTTTTACTTTCTTACTTATTGTATTATTTTGTGATTCACACATTTTCTATTTGTGAAAAGATTGCGTTTTAGCAATATTAAAACTTAAATTTCTGAGTGTCTTATTGTGATTTGTCTATTTAATTACTGTTATTAAATTTAAATAATATAACAAATTTCTTCCTAACATAATTTCTTATTCAGAGGAATTATTTTTATTGCTTTAATCTTGTCTAGTTATATCTAGAGTAATTTCTAAAATTTCATAGTTTCGAAATTATAATAATTAGTTTATTATAATTTATATCGTGAGTTATTTTTAAAATAAAATAATAAATTCATATCTTTGTAATTATAATAATTGATTTATTATAATTCATATCTTTGCTAAATTGTTTAGTCAACTTTCCTAGAAGAAACTTGCCTTCAGTAAGTTTTTTTCTAATTTTATCAGCCGTAAGCTAACTTGCATATTTCCAACTTTACTTTGTATATTTTTGACACTGGTATATTTATGTTTTATTGAACGAGACCAAGAAGAGGATTCGACAGATTCAACTTTACCAGACCACATCAGACTGAAATCCAGATTATCCTATTATCTTATCCAGGATTGGTTACATCTTTCCCAGGTGCAGGTGAAGTCTAGCTAGACCCAGAAGATCAGTATACACCAGCATAGGCCATCTTGGCAAGGGAATAGATCATCGTGGAAATCCTTGGAAATTAAGGTCTGTAAGTCTGTGGTAGAACATATTTCCATCATCAGGTCTTCGGTTCCAGCGTAACAAATAATTGCCAGTAATTGTTCTTGTAAATGTAAGCCTTGCAGTTGATAAAATATTTTCTTTCATTCATTTTTTTATTGTGATAGCCCTTCAGGCACTTATTTCCATTGTTTTGCCCTTCAGGTAAATATATATTTTTATTCATTGTTAAGAGTAATTTGTTATTGTTAATATTTATTCTATTTGTTAATATACTATTTATTTGAGCTGAATCGTTTTATTTCTCTTGTTGTGAAAATCTGATATCATACAAATTGTTACTAATTTTTTAGTAGCTGGCGCCCAAAAATTATCTTAATTTATCTTAATTTTACTTGATAAATAATTCCTTAACTTTTAATCTCTTGTAACTTGCAGTTTTAAATCTTACTAAGCTAGAAACTTAAAGTGCACTCTTCAAGTTCTTTTGTTAACAAATCAGGGTTTTAACCAAATTTAATAATAAGTTTGTTAATTTATTAAACACCATATTCTGACTCACGACCCACCGGAAAAATCTGAGCAGCCGACAGGTAAAATAAACTTTGAAACCCAGAAGCCCATAAGGCAAATTAGATTTATTCAGTCTGGGGTTACAGACTAAAGACTCACTTTATGGGTATATATTCACCACCAAAATTTCAAAATATAAGGTTATCCAGATAAGCGAGATATGAGGGTGGCTCCATGAACAGTGGACACATTGATATTCATGATGGCCCAATTGTATTGGTACAAATTGAAACAGATAATAGAAAATGTAATTTTAAGACAAAAGTTTCCTATAAACATGTATTGAATAAGACTCCTTAAGAGTGCTACGTCTTAAAAGTGCCTCTGCTAATGTTTTTTTTTTGCAATATTTGAGAAATCGTTGAAGATAAAATTACGAAAATGTGTACACTATGTGGTTTCTGTGCCTAAACGAATTCTAGATTCAAACTTTAAAAATTTTAATCAGGAGCGTCCCAAACTGAGGGGGTTGGGGGTAAAAAGTGCCCTGACTATTTTGGCTGTATCATCTTTCTACTTTTAGCAATGCCTACCATCTGGAATTTTATAATTTTCTAGGAAAAAATATGTCTCTTGCACTTTTCAGATACAACTTTACGTTTTGTAGTAATATGAATTAAAAATTTATGTTATATGCCATAAATAATGAGTTATAAATCTGTTACGCTCGTGGAATTACGCATTCGTAGTTAATTGTAGAAGGCCGTGATAAACAAATATTGCAAAAAAACAATTTACAGAAGCGTACCGCTGCTGTAGCACTCTTAAGGAGTATTTTTCGATACATGTTTATAGGAAACTTTTGTATTAAAATTGCATTTTCTATCACATATGTTTCAATTTGTGACATTAAAAGCGGGACACCCTGTATATTAAATATTCTTGAGTATTATAATAAGCAGCTAGAATAAATTAAAAAAATCTGTCAAAATCACAAATAATATTCTTGAACAAATATTTTCCTTTATTTATAATCATGACAGCGCCAGGCTTTATTATGTAGGTGGTGTTGGATTTTTGTGTTTAGGTGCAGTACCGTCTTAATTAAATATTCGTAGACTATAGAGCATATTTAAACCCCTGCACTGGTGCCACTGGTTGAAGTTTGGATCCAGTCTAATAATTTCAATAGGCAAGCCAAACTACTGTCTTTGATTTGATCGCCTATTAATTTTATTGGTCTAAATGTAACCTTTAGTACCTAATTTGACGATACTCGACTCTACTAAATTTTCTGTGTTTTATAATGTTTTATTTTTCTCTTGTTTGTGCATACATATTTTATTTGTTTTGTAAAATTGGTTTTATTTAGTTTTTAACAATATATAAATATATAAATAATATAAATATAATAGATAAATACACCACATGTAATTACGACCCCCTTTATCCCAGAAGGTTCTAGGAGAGCCTTGTGAGGGAGGGGGCTACACATTAAAAGACAGACCAAGGACACACATCCAATATCCGTGTATAATGGAAAAAATCCCTCTCACAGTATTTTCCATTGCCACGACCGGGATTCGAACCCGGGACTTTTGGGTGAGAGGCAGGTACGTTACCATTTCGACCATCAGTCATATAGGTACGTATATTACTATATTTACTGTTTGAGATATATTTGACAAAACCCTTTGTTTGAGTTTACCTTAATAAAAAGGTTAACAATTAACACCAATGGTTGTGGTGCTTAGCAACGAAGCTATACAATTGTTAAAACAATTAGCTCTATTGCTCTATTTTTTGCATACCCGGAATGTGCTAAATGGGCGCTAAATGATGGTGTAGCTTCTGCAACTGGCACCGATGGTTGTGGAGTTGGTGTAAAGTTGGTATTGAAGTTATAAACTTATTAATAACTTTGTTAAAACAATTAGCACCTCTGTTTTTTTTGCATATTCGGAGGGTGCTAAATGGGTGCTAAATGATGGTGTGAGTCCCGCAATTAGCACCGATGGTTGTGGTGCTGGTGTGAAGTTGACATCGAAGTTGTAAATTTATTAATAACTTTGTTAAAACAATTAGCACCTCTGTTTTTTTGCATATTCGGAGGGTGCTAAATGGGTGCTAAATGATGGTGTGGGTCCCGCAATTAGCACCGATGGTCGTGGTGCCAAGTTCACAGACCTCTTGATTGTTTGTATTTACCTAGTTATATTTCTATAAAATCTTATATTGTTTTATATGTATTATCTATTTATGTATATGTAATTGTTTGTATATCTATGTTTATTTGCTAGCTTATTAATATTGTTATTATTATATTGTATAATATATTACAGCTACCTATGTTGTACTAATCTATAATGTTCTATAGCACATATTGAAACTTTGTTTGTCTGTATACTTTTTCTCTCAGTTGTGCTCCTCATCCCGTAATTGGGTTTATCCCGTGGGATGTTGTAAGTAAAATAAATAAATAAATAAATAAACAGACTGGACGCACCCTATTGTGGTTGTGATGAAACCAGAAGGGGACATTAGACTATGTATGGATCCGAGACCATTGAACAAATATATTGAAAGGGAAAGGCCACAGTTACCAACATTTGACACAACAAGCAAGTATAGGGAAGGCCAAGTATTTTTCAGTGTTGGATGCATGCTCTGCTTTCCACCAGATTCCTTTAGATGAAGAAAGCTCGAAATTGTGTACAATAACTACGTCATATGGTAGATACAGTTATAAAAGGCTACCATATGGCCTGTCAAGCTCATCGGAAGTATTTCAGAAATCAATTAATAGAATAGTAAAGAAAGTACCTGGTACAGTGGCGTATGCCGATGATGTCTTAATTTTTGCAGAAAGCTTAAAAGAACATAATGATTACAGGAACTGTTAAGACAGGCAAGAATAAATAATATAAAATTTAAAGAAGACAAGACACAACTAGCGGTAACCAAAATAAAATATCTGGGACACTGGATTTCTCAAAAAGGTATAGAAGTGTGCGAAAATAAAATAAATGCAATTACAGATATAGAAGAACCTAAAAACAAGAAAGAATATTTTTGGGAATGATTAACTACCTTTTTACCAAATTTATCAAAAGAAACGGCACCATTGAGAAATTTACTAAAAAATAATACACATTGGGTATGGACTAGGAATGAGGATTTGTGTTTTAAGAAGTTGAAACAGATTGTAACGGTACGGTTTTTAGTGTGCATCTCGGTAATTGAATTGTAGAGTAGGTATAGGTGTTCCAAGTAAATCACTCCTTTTTAACGGAACGCGTGTTGAACGATCAAACGCAGGTTCAATTCAATCTATGAAGACTGGCGTGCGCGAGATATTTTTGATAAGAGGATAATTCTCAGAGGTGTGTAAGTAACGAGACGGTGAACGGGTTACCAAAGTTTTAATAATTGTGTTATCAATTACCTATAGAGGGATACATTCTTTGGACATCCAGTTATATAGATATCATTTGTGTATGAAATCTACCGTTTTAAAGGGATATAAGTATACCATCGTGACTTAAACTTTGTTAGCAACCACGTGTTGGAGTGCCCTTCGTCAGAAAGTATGTACATATCCATGTTATACGTAATAGTTTACCCGTAATTTAATTTCATTAGGGTCCTGGTATACCTCCTGGTACAAACCATAGGGTACATCTTTGTATACGTCTTCTTGGGATACGTCGTGGCATACGTCTTTGTGTACGTCTTGGCAATCTTGGCAGTCTTGGCAGTCTTGGCAATCCTCGCAGTCTTAGCAATCTTGGCATACGTTTCCGGATATATCCCAGGTTGCAGTCCGTCAAGTTCTTGGAACCGCCGGTGATTTCCGATAGGAACCCTGGATGCGTCTTTCCAAAATTCGACCATCGCATCGGCACGCAAGTTTTGTATTGTTCTAATCATAATTCATAATTTTAATTAAATTAGTTAATTAAGTTAGTTGGATTAGTTTATAAGGTGGCCTTAAGCCTTGTGTTTAGAGTAGAAGATAAATAATTTTTTCTACGCCTATTATGTAATATGAGCATTATGATGTCGATTTTAAATAAGGAATGACCTATATTCCAGTGAGTGTATGTAATATTCATTACATGCCTAAAATGTATAACAAGAGTGTGTAACAAGCATGGGTTGCGCCATCTAGAAGTAGTGCAATTTGTAATACTGTGCGTGTTCGGTAATGACATAAATATCCTCAAAGTTGTCCCGATGCGTTCGGTTATTGGAGATTTAGACGAAAAAAATAAATCTGCCCCGTTCGAATATTCTAGAGGAGACCTGATAGATGTCCTCGATTTGCTCGGATATTTTAGACCGAGGAAACTGACAAATATTTCAAAATGCGTGAATTCTTGTTTTGACAGATAAATATAACCACAAAAGCTAACCGTGTGATAAAAACTTCATCTTTCAAAGGCAATTTGTTAAAAATGAAAAAACGAAATTACATTTGCGAGGTGTCTAAATATTCAAGTAGAAACGAGGATGTAATGAAAGCATTTATAATTGCATGAGTTTCCTCGTAAGTGTGTAGAATAACAATTTCTTACAAAATATCATTTTCGAACGATATTATCGGTAATAATAAATTCTCATTCATAGTTGAATATTTAGGGTTAAGTTAAGTAAAATCAGAGCGTAGCATACCGGTGTGTAAGTGTGGTTAGGTTAATTATGACCTCGATTATGACATATAGGTTTGACACCAAATACTTCGTTCGTTTATTTTCCAAGCATCGGAGCAATTTTCCATCACGTGACTAAAAATCTATTGCATTTTACTCGGATCTGCGATGTAATTACCAAACACGCACATTGTTTGCGTTTCTGCTGACAGTTGACGTTTCTATTGACAGTTAACCTTAAAGGGTCGTTGCACAAAACAAGTTAAATGTAAGTAGATTAATAATTAATTAAATTATAGGCGTAGAAAAAGTATAGTCTGTAATTCGTTTGGAATGGCATATTCTGCGTTCGCGGACCGTCCCCCTCGCTTTCGCTCGGGTGACAAACTTCCGCTCGCGCAGAATATGCTTCATTCCAAACTCATTACAGAATATACTATACATTCATTTATATTTGCTACACAGCGTACAGCGGAAATTAATTTCGGCTAGCGAAAGAATAATAGCGTCTAAACATAATATACGTATTTATGCAAACTTACGTAAGTTGCGCCTATAACTGTCCTGTTATTAAAATCGTATAAGAACAGGGTCCAGCTGCCCTTCAAAATCTTAAGATTAATTTCTGTTGGCAATAATTATTATTAGCGATAAGTGTAATGGTATCTCATAGTACGCGGTGTGGCCTTAATAGAGGATACCCTGTAACAATTTTTTTTTTTTGGTGTAATATATTATGATATTTGAAAAGTGGCATTATTATTTTATACTGTTTTTGCATTTATATAATAATTTCAATTTCAGTAACTTGGGGAGTTATTATTCACTAAAGTAAGGGTAAGTGGAAGTTACTGTGGCGCCCCTTTTAAAATTCATAATCTATAATATATATTTTATTTTTGGTTGGTAGGGTTACGAAATTTGACCCACCCCCATCTCCACTGAAATATTAGTCGGCATCTACCCACATATTTCTAGCAAAGTATAAAAAAGGTGACAAGATGGTATGCAATGTTTCCGATATTAGTCTTATTTGACAATGAGAAAGAAGTAGTTATTGCTACAGATGCAGATGCAGAAAGGAAAGAGTTGGGTACCTGCAGAAGTAATAAGGAAAGATGACAATCCTAATTCATTTTGGGTAAAGACGGAGGATGGTGCAGTGTATAGAAGAAACAAGATACATTTGAAAAATATAAAGATTAGACCAGGAAATGAAGAGTACCCTAAAGACGATCAGATTCACATCGGAATGAAAGAATGTGTCCTTCCAAGACAAACACGGTTCCAAATAAAATACAAACCACAGCAAACAAACCATGAAAGGCCCAGTGATAAACAATGAATCGCGACCAAGCCTAGTACGAGAACATCTAAACGAGGAAGTCAGACGCCCGACAAGAGGTATACATCGTGAGCAATTGAGTCTAAAGCAAGACGTTGTACCAAGAAGAAGTGTAAGAATTTCCAGGCCGCCTGGAAAATTGCAAGATTATGTCGTAGAAGCCACTGAAACCAGAATACCCTTAAGGGGGGACATGTGACATATTGTGGAACATATTTCGTAGGTTAGAATTATTCTGTGCTATGTATTATTATGATGATGATCTGTGAGAATTGTGACAACTGAGAAATATAATATTCATTATTCACAAAACGTTATTAATATTAATAGTAGTTAAATACTTTACACCTTGAATAATCTTTCTGCAGAGACCGCAGCTAGAACATTATTTCAAAATTATATTTGTCGTTTTGGCATTCCTTTGACAGTTACTACCGACCAAGGAACACAATTTGAATCGGTTTATTTCATGAATTTTCGAAATTTTTGGGTTTCCATCGAATTCGCACAACCACGTATCACCCCCAAAGTAATGGCATGGTTGAGTGGTTTCATTGAACTCTCAAAACAGCATTATTAGCCAGATCTAATTCGATTCACCGGTACGATGAATTACCAATCATTTTGTTAGGATTACGTGCAATGCCTAAAGATGATTTACTTTGTTCATCTGCTGAGCTGGTTTATGATCAGACTTCGCGTCTCCCCGGTAAATTTTTTATTAAACCGCATGTCGATCTAACTTTTCCACATTCATTTCAAAATTACATATATTTTTTGACAATTTAAACTTCACAAACCTAAATAAACAGGTGACTTCACAAAATTGTTTCGTCAGTCCTGATTTATCAACTTGTAAATTTGTTTTTATCCGACAGAATAGACTTAAGTCATGTTTTTTAGATGTTGGTAAATATAATCGACAATATAGCTTTTTAATTAATTATTAAAAAACAATTACAATTATTATTTTTTATATTAAACATATTTCTATAACAACAACATAGCAAACTATCTATTTAATACATTTCATTGTATTCAACAGCCCTTCTCAATGGAATGTCTTCTAGTCGTTAAATTAGACCCATCATTTTTCTAAACTTCTCAAAACTTGGTTTTGGTAAGCTTTTGGTTAGAATATCAGCAACTAGTTCTTCAGTTGGTTGATACAATTACTGTGTTCCTTTTGTTCGAATGGGCTACTATTAGCAGCTCGTGGTTACTACTCATGTGTTCCTTTTATCAGGCTACATGCTCATGAGCTGCTCAAAAGTATTTCCCCCCTTGCCCCTGGTGCACACCCCGAATTTCTGGGCTTGAAGCGCAGATTACGTCAATCTATGTGCTTTAGGTTATGTATATGTTCGTTTATTGGGGTTATGTGAAAATTAAAATTGATTTAATTATGTCGAATTCGGAAAACACGCACTATATCACAAACAAACAAATAGACACAAATATTCAAACCGACTCAAACCATCAAGATACACAACTTTCAAACACTTCCGGTACCTTTCAAATAACCACAGAACACCCAAAACAGCAAATAATAATAAACGTCTTTATTTACAACCACAATTACAGTCAAAACAAAATCAATAAAGAATATTACAATTATGAACTGTGGCATAAATAATTGTTCCTTTTATAAACAGCTAGTAGGAGCTCGCGGTTACAAGCGCTTATTTGCTTGAAGCACATAAAAGGAACACAGATAGTATCTCAATTACCTTTTCATTAATTTTATCACGTAAAAAATGATACTTAATGTCAATATGTTTAGATCGTTTATGATCGCCAGGATTTTTTGCAATAAATATACAACCTTGATTATCTTCATAGATGGTAAGGGGTTTATTTTCAAAATTTACGTGCATATCATTTAAAATGCCTTTAAGCCAAACACCTTCACAAGTAGCAGCAGCAGGAGCCATGTATTCTGCCTATCAGTGGTGGAAAGAGCAACACTTGTTTGTTTACGAGATACCCAAGACACGGTGCATCCATACACCTTAAAAATGTAGCCTGTAGTTGATCGTCTGTCATTTATGTCACTTGCGAAATCAGCATCACAATAACCCATTAAAACTGAATTATTATTTTACTTGTAGACAAGTTTTAAATCAATTGTGCCTTGTATATAGCGTAACATTCTTGTTAGATATTTCCAGGCTTCCTCGTTTGGTTTATCCATAGACTTAATAATGCTAACGTATGGACGAAGCCTTGTGCCACTTTCCGTTCGCCAGTGTGAGGACGACATAGAAGAGAGATAGAGCGATATAAATTGTGTGCATCGAACAAGGATAGTAAGATTTGAGACTACGTGACTGATATTTCAACAGGAACAGTCACGTGGCCAAGTTACTTTTTTTACGCGGTGGCGGATGGAAACATTTTGCCGAGATTCTTTATAAATATATTTTAGCACGTTTGTGATTAGAGCTTTTGATTATAATACGTACAATTTGTCGGTGAAGTATAAAAATAGGTGCGTCTCAGATATTTAAGCATAAATAAGTAGGTACTATCGCGGCCGAAAAAAAGTAATCGACTGATTTTCCCGTTATAACTATGGTTCTATTCAGTGTCGCATCAATCCCAATATTTTTTTATTAGTGTCAACGTCATTGTCATATTAAGCAAAAATAAATTTTGTATCACTTAATCATGCCTTATCATGTTTTGAGTGAAGAAGAAAAAGGCTACATCATCGCCAAACTTGGAGAAGGGTGGTCTCAACAACGCACAGCAAGTGAAATTAATTGCAGCAAAAGCACGATTCAAAAACTAAACAAAAAGTGGAAAGAAACTCATGATCTGAGCAGGGCAGTGGGTTCTGGGCGGCCAAGAAAGAGTTCTCTAGAAAACGACAATACCCTGGTTAACTATGTGAATTTAAACCCATTTTCTAATTCTATTGAAGCCAAAGAGCAAACCAACTTCCCAGCGTCTGTTAGAACAGCAAGAAAACGGTTGCGAGAGCAAGGTCTATTTAACTGTGCCAGTGCTAAAAAGCACCGACTAACAGATGATAATAAAGAGGCAAGAATGCAGTTTGCAAATACTGTTATTAATGAATAAGATCGTTATAGGGAGAGAGTGGTCTTTTCCGACGAAAAGATATTTCAGTCCTGCTACAATGGTCAACTGCGAGTTTACCGTCCCAGGGGTCATAAGTTTGATGAAGAATATTTGTACAAAACAGATAATAGCGGAAGGTCTGTCTTTTTGTTTAGTTTTTGAATTGTGCCTTTGCTGCAATTAATTTGACTTGCCATGCGTTGTTAAGACCACCCTTCTCCAAGTGTGATGATGCTGTATCTTTTTTCTGCTTCTCTCAAAACCATACTAATTAATTGTTTTCTTATAATTAAAAAATATTAACAACATTTCTTATTAGTTTTTTTTAAATAAATACCACCCCACCAATGATTTCTTGTCAAAATAATTTAATTGACATAACTGATGTAAACACTCCCATTTACAAAGGAAAATTTTTCGAAAAAACATACTACTTGATAAAAAATCGATTACTTTTTTTCGGCCGCGATAGTACCTAAAGAACACGATACATAAATTTAACCTAAAGAAGGTTAAGGAACAAAATACATAACCTTGAACTCGCAGTTGGAGAAAAGTTTTTTCTTTTTTGAGAGCTATTACCCATTTTTTCCTCAGTTCATCATTCTTAGGAAATGAAATGACATATTATTAATATAATATTAAGCTAGAAATAGCCTAATATTCGATTAACTACGTATACAATGACAGGACAAAAATAGGTTATTTATTCGTTATTCAAGATACTTACGTGTGAAATGAAACTTCATTGCCGTTTTTATACTTATTGTTGCACCCATAAGCACAGCAAGACACAACTATGTTCTCTTTTACAGAAAATTAACATAAAATGTGTAAAAAATACGTAAAATACAGCTCACACGTCAAGTCAACCACAAAACATATAGCAGTCCACACACGCGCTCGTTTTATAACAATCAGCTGATAATATATCGGCGTCTCTCTCGAGGTCTCGTCCTCATCACCTCTCTCCCTAGGCTCGGTCCATATAGTATTATTAAATCTATGGGTTTATCTTGAAATCTGCTTAAGTAACTAACTGCAAAACTCAAGTCTGGTCTTGAGCCCAACATCGCAAACATAAGCGATCCCAGTAATTGCCTGTATGGTTTGTTAAATATTTCATTGCTTTCATTTTCTTCCTTAAGCTTGTGTAGTAGCTATAGTAGCGCCGCGTAGTGGTTACATCGTGTCAATACATGGGTGGTAAACAAACTGTATTCTGTTCATCACGCCAATAAAAACCACGATAAAAAGAGTTTTAAAAACATATTTTTAGTGTGTGAAATAAACATTTTAACGCGTCAAATGAACAACAGTGGTGTAAAAAACGTCGGGCATGCTTTTGCGTCCCGGGGTGCGCTAATCGCCGAAATGCAAATCCGGAATTACAGTTTTTACAGCGTGTGTAAAAAGTATTGAAACATGACCATAATTTTTGAAATATTGATTGAATAAAAAAACCCTTGGACAGGTCGGTTTTTATTTTCAATTACGCAACTTTTGGTGCTATTTATAATTTCTAGTTCTACACACCCCCGCCCCCAGCCACCCCAATTATTTTTTTCAAATGGCAACCTACCCTTTGTGATGCCTCAAAAGAAAGGTAATTTAATAGTCTATTCAACGCTGTAAAGAAATCCGAAATCCGTCGACGCAATTGGTTTCCCAAACGCATG
Source organism: Rhagium mordax (assembly GCA_963680705.1). Taxonomy (NCBI): domain Eukaryota; kingdom Metazoa; phylum Arthropoda; class Insecta; order Coleoptera; family Cerambycidae; genus Rhagium; species Rhagium mordax. Next base: position 59,943,712 of record OY796656.1, read on the forward strand.
AAATACATTTTTTTTTAAGAAAAAGGAAAGATTAGTAGAACTTTATTACTGAAAAAAATTAACAAATTATCTAATAAGATGTTCAAACTGAGCTCCGTTAACAGCTAGACTTGTAACGAAGTGATTTTTTCCAATCCAGGAATGTTCAATTTTGCTTTAAACATTACCGTCACTTGGGTACACCCTGCCGCTGTTTTAGTAAGTAAGTTCTGTTCTAGTTAAGTCATTATTGAGTTGTTAAAAAGTCCGCTGGTAAACAAGCAGTCAAGTAATTAATTGATTAATTTTCGACAATCCCTCGTATAAGTAAAATCCGAGAATTATTATAAATAATGACCGAGTCGGAAATAAAAATCATTCGTTCCTAAAATTATTAATCCTTGCTCGTTTTGAACCGTTTATTTTTGCAACATAGTATAGAAATTACAAGCAACTCATTTCCGGTTAGATACGTTTTGAGTCGATGCACTAAGATGCATAGTCCGCTGCAACTCTGCAAGTTACGCTGGGATATGCATACGAGTACGTCGTTTAAAGTCGGTGACCACCTCTCTTTTAACACGACAGATACGTCATAAAAGTTTACAAAAAGGGGAAACACAGTCACTTCACTCTCATTCGGTTCGCATCCGCATTCCGTGCTCATTCCGTGCTCATTCGGGGCTGATTTGCATTCCGTCCTCACTCGCATTCTGAGAAAACCGGCAGCAGTTTAGATTTATTTCGAAATAGTCCGCATCAGATCCGTTCGACCGCCAGCAATTGACGATCAACCTGAAACTATAGAATTTGCCGCACCGCCGCTCCGAGTTAATAGTAATTTCCTTTGAGTATAATATTGGTAAGAATTTAACGCAACCTGCTACATTCTGCAGGTACTGCCGTCAGTCAAGTATAGATATTGCGAGATTTTATTGTCAGTAAATATCACCGTATTTTGCTACCAAAGTAAACTAGAGCTTATTAGTAATACCTCCGCTGGTTTGTTTATTTTGTTAATGTAGGCAAAGACTGCTGAGGTCTGTTCACTTGTGCCACCTCAAATGTTCCCTTGCCTACTAGGTTACCGAAAAACCTACGTGAAATAAATAGTCACTATATGCATTAACAGTGTGTATTTGTTCACTTGGGCCATACGTACTGGGTTTTGCATAGAACTGACTCGCAAAACTGTTATTATTTAAAATAATCATTTAACAAATAGCTCGACGTTTGCGGCAGTAGCTTACCGTTTGTTTCAATCTTTTATCTAGCCTCGAATACCTAATAGCTGACGGACTACCCGCCGTCTAGAATCCTCGTGGAAAGGTACATTTGCTTGTCGTACGTAGCGAAATATCCATACAACGTCTCTATAAATTCCGCCGTAAAAACAACGCGAAAAGACTTTTGCTTGCCAGTTTGACTGATTTGTAATTATTTAAGAAAATAGTTTTATACATACACGACTGCAGCGTCGTCAAGGTTTGAGAATAAGTTACTTTGTTCATCATTTATTTCTGAATAAACAAGTTATTTTAAAAAAGGTAAACTCCACGAGTTATTTTTTCTGTAGTGTTATTTTCTGATTAACCCGTTTGAGCAGTATGACCGAAATCCATTAGATAGGTCTCCAGCTCAGAACTCTGGCTATACCGTATCATCCGCTGTTTTGCTACCCAGGGTTGTTCTCCCAATTAGGAGAACCAAAAAGACAGTGTCGTTCTTCGCACTTAAAAATTGAAGGGCTGACGCCCGAGATTTCCGTACAAATAAAAGAGATTATGTAAGTATCTGACAGAAAGCAAAGCGCTAGAAAAAAGAACGTTACAAAAGTGACGCCTACGAGCAGGGACCTTTTGTTACGTTAATCAGAAATCCGAAATTGAAAAGTTATTCAGAAAACCGATCCGCCGAAAAACTGCAAGTCTCGTGTAAAATAAGCGTAAAATTAAATAAATACCGAAACACCAGAAATTTGCAATAAGACGCCGATTTAAAATAAAATACGTGAAGCCTGTTTTTTCCATTGTGAACGCTGGCATTTTTTATAAAATACAGTTTTTTTTTATTGATAAGAAATAAAAACTTGTTGTTCACCGTGCACAGGGTTTTATCAATTTAAAATTAATAAAACCGAACCGTTTTATTTCCAGTAAAGAAATAACATTTTGTTATCAGGCGATTTAAATTAAATATCGTCTGTCCGTCTGCTAAGGAATAAAAACATTTCTCACTGAACTGGGGAATAAAAACATTTCCTATTTAACTCGGAGGATTTAGACATCGAAATAAAATTGAAATAAATTACTTCTAGGTTTTACATCCGTCCGTCTGTCTGTCTGTAACCTAGCCAAGTGATTGCAACTTAACCTGTTGGTGCATCCGTATTGCAATTACATCCGAGGGTGGTTTATTTTAATTTTACAAACAGCTGCTTGCATAAGTAACTACGTCCGAAAAATACTCAAGCCGCTACCGTTACCGTATACCGAATCGTTAGGTGATTTCCGAAATTATTTTGACTTTGCCGTGGTTGATCCCCGCTACTCTCTGTTACCTCAGTTTTGAGTAGAAAGGCAATTTCAAAAATAATTGATTTGACATTATACAGGGTGTGCCTACTTTACTGGTACTGCATACCTTACTGTTCCCATATACCGAGGATTTAAACAATCTTAGCGTTGTTTTTTTATTTTGACGTTACCAGAGGAGACAGATACCGCTGTTGCCCTATGCCGAGTTGTTAAGCAACTCAAAACCTGAAAACTGCTGACCGATACCGTGTTGCTAGGCACTCTAGCTTACAACAAAATTATTTTGACCGCTGTTGCTTTATAGCAAGTAAGTAGGCAATTTCCAAAAATCTGCAACGCAGATTTACCGTCTTCTGTTAGTATCCAACTGCCCATACGCTGGGTAGTGCCCCGATCTGTTAGGTTTTCTTTGAATTCGGCGCGCACCGAACGCAACCAGATTTTTACCAGCCGCGGTAAATACGCTTGCGACGTGTCGATTCTAATTAAATCGAACCTGAAGAACCGATTGCGACTACTTACATATCGATCTGAACCCTATTGAAGAAGTTACCCGTAACTTCTGGATTCTGCCCGACTTTGAAACCAAACCGAGTTTTACGTGACCAGATTACGTGAAGAGAAACTAGGATTGCACTTTCTGAACCGAATTACCGTCCGAGGTGTCAAAGGTCATCCAGCAGATATCCAGGTACAAGCTAGCCTTGTGGGGTATCCTTTTTAGGGTAATAGCACCCTAGAAACTGATTGGTGATACTTACAACCGGATTCGACGCACCGTTTCTGACAGACGCCTACCGTCGCGACGCCTGAGGTTGAATAGCATCTCAACCTGCAATCTTCCGTAACCGTAGTAGCCATACTACACCCGTGCCTTCCTTTACTATTTTTCCGGAGTTTTCACCGGAGTATTTCGTGACTCCGGGGTCAAAATTTTCCGAGGGTGTGACTGTTATCGTACCATGAATCCATGCATATCAGGATTTTTTTATAAAATTTTTAAGACGATTTTCAGTACACTTTCCAAAATTTCCTTTATCTTTTTCGGCCATTATCCCATGTTTGAACGAACGCATCCAGGCACGATGCAGCATGTAGAGACGACCAAGGACATGCATTGTCCTCAGCCAGTACCGATTCCTCAAAGGACGGACTGCGCCACAACAATGATCATAGCGCAGATGATCATTGTCATAAGCCGGTCTAACGGATCACAGGAATACTCCACAAAGGCGCGAGAGTGAATCTACCGTAGATCGGTAGCTCTTGATCAGATCTATCACAGACTGATCCACCTTCGTGGTCGCACTGATCTACGGAAGAATAGGTTCACTCTACCCTCGCGTTCTGGAATTCCTTGTGAGTCCGTGACCTACGGCTTCCAAGGATGGTTGAGCTGGCCTCGCCTACCCATTGGTCATCGTCTCTACCGGGATCGTGTCTGCCAGCACCATTTTGAAAATATTAGGAACTGAATAAAAATAGGAAATAGCGGAATTTTGCGATGCCACGTGGCGACATTGTGTGGTCTCGGGTCCTTTCCATATATATAAGGGGAGGCCTCCCAATGATCTCGCAAAATAGAATTAGGGTATTTTTGATTAAATCAAGCCAGGATAAGCCTCATTGCGGTACGCACGGGTACCGGGGCACTTCTCCATTATTACCAGGTGACCGCCTTGTGAGATAGCATTCGAAGAGATTTCCCTTTTCCGAAATACCCACAGACGTCTAACGGCATATACCCCTTTTGGAGAATATTTCCTTAAATTTCTAGTATATAATTCTAACAGTCTATAAACCCCACTCACTAAATTGCCAGTCACGTCCATGTAATAATTCTCTTTCGGCAATCGATCACTCGTCTTTAAGCGCGGCCGTCGCGGTCGCTGACCCCTTGTGGGGGTATCGTGGTTATGGTGGTAGACCTTGCTAGGTGAGGCTCTATATGTACTATGATGATCGTTTAATATATATCTTTATTTATTATCTCTGTCTTCTTTATTGCATTCTAGTATTAGTCTGGTATTTGTGTTGACCCCATAACTTACGACCCTCGCAATTGCGTCGGTTTGACCATTCGGCTGAGCCAAAGAAGAGTGAACGAACAATACCTGTCTGGGCAGGTGTCAGAAGTGAATTGTGTATTGTGCATAGTGTCTATCTAGTGTTATGTCTTTAGTTCAGGAGGTTGCGAAGCCTGCATACGAGGAAGCATTCATTGTCGACAGTTGCCGTTAATCTATCGATGTTGAGACATCGATATATTAAGGGTTTGCCACGACATGCGTTGAATTCAACGGCCAAGAGTTAAATCAGATGTTGTGACAGCGGTTGGTTGACTTAATACGGATATCGGTCGTTCCCTCCAACTATCACTGGTTATAACGAATGGTTAACTAACGTTGACACAGCCTTAGCAAATTAGTTTAGTTATTAAACGTTGATATGACCCCTCATTTAATGGTAAACCGAGGACGCTCAAGCGATTGCCGATAGTTTCAACTCGATACGACCAGCCGTTCCAGATTTAGGATTTTCCGACTCGTATCGTCCGTCTGACTCGTTTTGAACCCGTTTTACCGATAACAATTGGGGAGTAACAGCATGCCTACCGAAGGTGATAAAACCGATACACCCGTATTACCTGTCGACGATGCCGCGAACCTTGATATGGGAGATATTCGGCTAAGCTGGATATATAAATTAAAAAGGGAACAAATAGATGATCAGTTAGGGAAGTTTGGTCTACCCGTAACCGGTACCGTGGACGAGAAGAAGCGCCGTTTGGTAAAGTTTATCAAAGAGGGGTGTTCTTCGCCCAGACCAAATACCGCCCCACCTGTTTTTCCGCCGCCGCTACCGCGACCGTTACCGACACCGACCAGCAGCATTCCGTCTGGAACACCACCGTTAGACTCTTTCCAGATACACGACTGGAATATTCAGTTTGATGGCACCAGCGATCCGCGTTCTTGGAACGATTGGAAGAAATCTGTGGATATACCGCTATCCACCGCGAACAGTTACTTCCGGTCCTACCTGAGCTACTGCAAGGATCCGCCTTGCTCTGGTACCGAAATAATAAAGCACGTTGGAACTCCTGGGAGCAGTTTCTGCGGGATTTTCGCATCTTCTATTTACCGGTCCACTATCAAGAGGATATAGAAGCGGAAATTAGCCGACGCCTGCAACGCCCAGAGGAGGATGTGATGAGCTACATTACCGAATTGCAGACTCTCATCCGCCGCCATGGAGAAATTTCCAAGGAACAAGAGCTACGATGGCTGTACCGTAATTTGCTACCCGATTTCCGTCAGTACATTCGAAGAACCGACTTCACGAACGTGTCCATGTTAACCGCGAAATGCCGGGAATTCGAAATGTTGAAACAGGAAGTAGATCGAGTATACAATGAACCGTCCACCTCCTACCGATCTGTCACTAGCCGCCAGAGGCGTGACAATCCTGTTACGCACCAACCTGCTGGCCTGTCTACCGTACCGACCGCTGTTCGACAGAGATGTGACAATCCTGTTACGTCTTCGCAACCGTCCGTCAACGAACCAGCTCGTACTACCCCGTTACCAGACCGAACGAACGACAGGCAAGATAGTTCACAAACCGATCAGCACAACCGACGTAATGACCGATCATCCACCCCAGTTGAAACAGGAAGTAGATCGAGTATACAATGAACCGTCCACCTCCTACCGATCTGTCACTAGCCGCCAGAGGCGTGACAATCCTGTTACGCACCAACCTACTGGCCTGTCTACCGTACCGACCGCTGTTCGACAGAGATGTGACAATCCTGTTACGTCTTCGCAACCGTCCGTCAACGAACCAGCTCGTACTACCCCGTTACCAGACCGAACGAACGACAGGCAAGATAGTTCACAAACCGATCAGCACAACCGACGTAATGACCGATCATCCACCCCAGTTGCAATGATTTCGTATGACCGTAACACCACATGCTGGAGATGTGGCAACACCGGACATTTCCGAAACGAATGTCACGCCACTCCGCGCCTGTTCTGCTCCCGCTGTGGAAAACCGAACACGATGACTCGAGACTGTTCATGTCACTCCACGAGTATTTCATCGTTTACTCGCCGTACTACTGACCGTCATAACCGTCACACCAGAACCCCCGTGATGACCGTTACCTTCGACCGAAATACCATATGCTGGCGATGTGGTAAATCTGGACATTTTCGGAGCCAATGTCGTGCACCGCCGCGCCTGTTCTGCTCCCGCTGTGGGCAACAGGGCATCATGTCCCGAGACTGCCGATGTCCTTCAGCGAGGAAACTAGACCGACGCCACACCGCTACGAGGAAAGTATGGTTCCGAGATTTTGACGCCGCAAAATCTGACTCTTCACCCGACCACGACAACCGACCTCATGTATTAGTACATATCCGTAACCAGACTTTTTCTGCCCTTGTTGACACAGGAGCCGTCCGTTCCTACATCGGCAATAAAGTGAAGAATTTATGTACTACATGGGGTATTCCACACCAGACCGTTACCGCACCATCCGCTAAATTAGCTAATGGTAACTTAGCTACCGTCACCCGAGCTTATCAGCTGAAATTTGCCATCGGCAAAACACAATTCTCCGAAGATCTACTGCATCTGGAAAATCTATCGTCTGACATAACCCTGGGAATGGATGTATTGCGTAAGCATAACTTTCTCATCACCCCAGGCACCGCAACTGTTTCTCTGAATGACCAAGTTGTGTCACAGACCACAACCACCAACGAACAACCGCCATCAGCTTTCGTATCCAGACAACCGTTACCAGAGACTGGATCCAGACAACCGCTACCAGGACCGTCGTCTGCTCCAGATTCAGAGGGTTTAGGAACCCTGACCGAAGTACCTGATAGTACGTGGAATACTCGTAAGCAGACACATGTTGAACCTGATCTCTCCGATACATGGAAGCTACGAGTACCAACCGCACTTCGCCGAACCGTTTTGGCAGAAAACCATGACGCTCCGTCCGCTGGACACATGGGAATCGCCAAGACCATATCTCGGATGGCACCACGTTATTACTGGCCTGGCATGTTTCGCGACATCGCCCAGTATGTTAGGAAATGCCCAGAGTGCCAGCAGCGCAAGCCGACCAGAAATATGCCGCCAAAATACCGACGTCTTTCCGGACCGTCACCGATACCGGAAAGCAGCTGCGACATATTCCAAGGAAACGCCTCAAACCAGTTCCAGGAGAGGTAGTGACCGTCCATACCGTCAGTCACCGTCCACAACATCCGTACCATCCAGTTCCCCTGTCCCACAACAAGGAGAGTTCAGGAGGACATGCCACCACCCGAAGAAGTACCAGCCGACCGAACCTGTTTCCGTTTAGGAACCGAAGACCAGGTCCTACGAGTGGTTGCCAGCGTCACGATGGCAAGGGCTAAACCACGCCCTACGAACCATATAACGCCGTTCCGCCGACCGCCGTAAATTAGCTTCACCATCGCTAACTGTTTTTCGTATTTTCAGAAGGACCAGCCACGGAGTTTTGACCGTCCAGGACCACCTTTGGCCCAGCTGGTAAGAAACATCAAATGAAGATACCCGATAGGTAATGACACCGGTCCCGGGAGGCTGTGTAAAGTTATTTTTGTTCTTTTTCTAATTTAGAATTTTGTCTTGTAAATATTAGAGTAGGGAGCTTTCTGTTTCAAGTAATTTTGCATTTGTTTACCTGGAGCCTGCCAGGGAGAAGAAAAAAAAATGTATAATGAATTATTATTTTTTTTTTACCGAAGTAAGAGGGGGGTGTAACGAAGTGATTTTTTCCAATCCAGGAATGTTCAATTTTGCTTTAAACATTACCGTCACTTGGGTACACCCTGCCGCTGTTTTAGTAAGTAAGTTCTGTTCTAGTTAAGTCATTATTGAGTTGTTAAAAAGTCCGCTGGTAAACAAGCAGTCAAGTAATTAATTGATTAATTTTCGACAATCCCTCGTATAAGTAAAATCCGAGAATTATTATAAATAATGACCGAGTCGGAAATAAAAATCATTCGTTCCTAAAATTATTAATCCTTGCTCGTTTTGAACCGTTTCTTTTTGCAACATAGTATAGAAATTACAAGCAACTCATTTCCGGTTAGATACGTTTTGAGTCGATGCACTAAGATGCATAGTCTGCTGCAACTCTGCAAGTTACGCTGGGATATGCATACGAGTACGTCGTTTAAAGTCGGTGACCACCTCTCTTTTAACACGACAGATACGTCATAAAAGTTTACAAAAAGGGGAAACACAGTCACCACACTCTCATTCGGTTCGCATCCGCATTCCGTGCTCATTCCGTGCTCATTCGGGGCTGATTTGCATTCCGTCCTCACTCGCATTCTGAGAAAACCGGCAGCAGTTTAGATTTATTTCGAAATAGTCCGCATCAGATCCGTTCGACCGCCAGCAATTGACGATCAACCTGAAACTATAGAATTTGCCGCACCGCCGCTCCGAGTTAATAGTAATTTCCTTTGAGTATAATATTGGTAAGAATTTAACGCAACCTGCTACATTCTGCAGGTACTGCCGTCAGTCAAGTATAGATATTGCGAGATTTTATTGTCAGTAAATATCACCGTATTTTGCTACCAAAGTAAACTAGAGGTTATTAGTAATACCTCCGCTGGTTTGTTTATTTTGTTAATGTAGGCAAAGACTGCTGAGGTCTGATCACTTGTGCCACCTCAAATGTTCCCTTGCCTACTAGGTTACCGAAAAACCTACGTGAAATAAATAGTCACTATATGCATTAACAGTGTGTATTTGTTCACTTGGGCCATACGTACTGGGTTTTGCATAGAACTGTTGGGGTTGAATTTTGTTGCTCTTGCATGCTTGTTTCAAATATTAACCAAGACAGTAAGTGATATTTTTTATAGTGTTTTGGAAACTGTAGGTATTTTATCACACAAAAATATGGATTTTTTGGCCGTCAAAGGAAGCAGTAAAAGCTACTTTACCAGAAACCTTAAAAAATTCCCGAACTGTCGAGCAATTATTGATTGCACAGAGCTCTTTTGCGACACTCCTCCCACTGTGGAATGGCGAGCATCTATGTATTCCACGTACAAGTCTCATTTTACATTAAAATGTTTGATGGCTATTACTCCAAGTGGGTATATAAGTTTTGTATCGAAAGGATATGGAGGTCGTACGTCTGATTGCATTATAGTTAATGACTCTGGTTTTCTGACTCTGGTTGAGCCGGGACAAATTTTAGCTGACAAGGGATTTCCTGGAATACAGCAAGAATTATTGTTTAAATGTTATTTGTGGCATTTCATAAATTATTTCTTTCCTTTTCTTTATTGGGATTTATTACCACATTCCACGAGATTCCTATCAAAAAAATTCGATTTATCTAAAAAATATTCAAATTAGCCAGTTTAAAACTGGGAAATAACCTCTACGCCTTTGACGTAATGTCAGAGGATCAGTTAGAGGGTGTTTTTTGACAACTAATAGGAATTAAATTAATACAAAAATACTGCGCTGACGTTTCGGAAACTATATCCGTTTCCTTTTTCAAATTTTAGGCTTTAGATTTTTATGTAACGTGTAGAATAACACGGCATAATATAAAAATTGTTTATATCATTTCCATAGATACTTACCATAGAAATGTTGAAAAATATACTAAATAGTATTATTTTTATTGAGTTCTTCTCTCAACATTGGTAACCAAGTTGAACAAAATTGTCACAAAGAAAATGTACACTTACTCCTTTTGCTTTTAATCCGCAATTTTCGCGCGGGGAAGTATTACATGGATACTCAATAGCTTCAGTGAGAATCCACGTAGAAAGAAGCATTCAACGTATAAAAGTTTTTAAAATTCTAGAACACATAAATATAGAACTTATTCCACACATGGATAAAATCATGTACGTAGACTGTGTATTGGCTAATAACAAGGAACCCCTTATCCGCAAAAAGTAAAAAAAGGATTTTATAATTATTTATTATAATAAAATATATTAAAATCTGCGTTGTAATTAACATTGAAATATGTTTTTTAATCACAATACGAATCAAAATGACGTTTGCCTATGTACAGGGTTATCCAACGAAAAGGCCCACCCTTATATTTGCTTTATTTTTCGAGTTAGGAAAAAATGTTTCAAATAAAAGTTGTAGTGAATCAAATGAACTCATTTAAAACCCCTGCAAAGAATATACAGGGTGTTCCATAAAAGCGGGACAAACCTAACTTATATTTTTTTAAATGGAACACCCTATATTTTTTTACATTTTTCAAATCTGTGTTTTTTGTGATTTCAAATATATATACACATATGTTGTATCTAATCTTTTACAGTTTTTTATTTATTGCAAATTTCGTGAACAATATTATTTATACCACCAGCATCTGCATGCGTATCAATCAGGTTAGCCATGGATGAAAAACAATTAATTTGACACTTATGCCTTACAGAATAATTGAATAAATTCAAAAAGCAAACTTTTCATCCATGGCTAACCTGATTGATACGCATGCAGATGCTGGTGGTATAAATAATATTGTTCACGAAATTTGCAATAAATAAAAAACAGTAAAAGATAAGATACAACATATATATATATATATATATATATATATATATATATATATATATATATATATATATATATATATATATATATATATTTGAAATCACAAAAAAACACAGATTTGAAAAATGTAAAAAAATATAGGGTGTTCCATTTAAAAAAATGTAAGTTAGGTTTGTCCCAATTTTATGGAACACACTGTATATTCTTTGCAGGGTTTTAAATGAGTTCATTTGATTCACTACAACTTTTATTTGAAACATTTTTTCCTAACTCGAAAAATAAAGAAAATATAAGGGTGGGCCTTTTCGTTGGATAACCCTGTACAGTCGGCGCCACCCAAATGTGAACGGCAAAATTGTATAGTGTAATTTACACTTTAAATCATAGGGCGAGTTGCTTATTTCACCGGTTGATCCACCAGATGTGTTTTATCTCGTTCTAACCTCGGAGATAGAACGAGATAAAACACATCTGATGGATCCACCGGTGAATAAAGCAACTCGCCCATAGTCGCCGTAAAATTTGAAAATAGTTGTCAGATATATTTGTCATAATTTGTCAAAAGTAAAAGCAAAGAATGCAAAGATAACTATGCCAAGGCATTTAACTGAAGTGTAAAAAGCGAGGGCTATAGCCAAATTGGAAGAAAATAAGTCTTTGAGTGAAGTGGCTGCTGATTTCAGTGTTAGTAATAGTTGTATATTTTATATAAAAAAGCGCTGGCAAGAAGAACAAATGCTGCAAAGATCTATAAGGCAAGGTATAGGGAAGGTCCCCAATGAGAATAAAGACAATGCTCTGGTCGAATTTATCCATCAGAATCCTTTCGAAACAACTGTCAAAACTAGAGAAGAAACATTATTCCTGTTGAGTATATAGTATTATAATGCTTTACTTCTTTTATTAAAATATATAGTAGTCTATGAGAATGATTAATGATAATATAATTGTATGACATAAATGTAATGCCAGATATATAAACGTGTGTAATAAAGAAGATATAAGAGTATCTGTAATTTAATTGAATAAAGATATCAGAAGAAGATAAAAGGTATTTATTAGAATAGAAGATTATTTAATATAAGAAGATTTAATAGGTTATGGGCCCAGATACTCAGATATAGGAGACAGCTATCTAGATAGGAGTAGCAAAAAGAATAGTAGTTAGGGTAACGGAAAAACAAAAGAAAATAAATATAAATAATTTATGAAAAAGAAGAACACAACACAAAACTTGAAGTGAAGATTTTATTTAGTATAAATAATTGATGAGAAAGAAATATATACAAATATGACAAATAATTTTAATATTGAACTTCTTAATGGCAATAATTATCATACATGGAAATTCAGGATGACAGTTTTATTAACTGAAAAGCAAGTAAAAGAATTTATCGAAAATGAATATAAGGAATCAAATTATGAAAATGAAAATGCAAAATTGGAAGCTAAGAAGAAAGATAGTAAATGCCAATCTTTAATAGTGCAATGTTTGAGTGATGACCAAATTGAAATAATAAGAAATAAAGAAACAGCTTTTAAAATGTGGAAGAGTTTAGGAGAAAGATATGAAAAAAAAGGTATTCCTGGACAATTAATGTTACGAAGAAAATTAATGTCAATGAAACTGAAAGAAGCAAATGATTTAGAAATATTTTTGACAGAATTTGATGAATTAATAAGACAGCTGAAAGCTACTGGTGCTGAATGTAAAGATGAGGATATAGTTTGCAGTTTATTACTTGCGATGCCATTTGAAAATGTAATAACGATATTAGAAAATATACCTGCGAATGAATTAACATTAGATGTAGCCAAATCAAGATTAAGGGCAGATGTAGAGAGACGTAAAGCATTAGGATTAAACAATAATAGATTAGAAGAAGCGAAACCTGCAGTATTTTGGTCTAATAATAGAGGAGGTACTTTTCGAGGTGTATGTCATTCTTGCGGAGAAAGAGGACATTATAAGAAGTATTGCAGAAATAATTATCAGCATAGAAGTCAAAGAAGTGAATTTAATTCTTATAATACGAGAGGTGGTAAAAATTTTAATCAAGGACGTTTATATGGTTATGGTGGAAGACATGTAGATTATAGTCATGAACGAAATAATAATTATAGACGAGGTCAAGGTAATAGAAGATATAATGATGGAAGAAATGGAGGTTTTAGTAATCAAGAAAGGAATAATAAATAGTCAAAGAAGAGGCAACTATGTAGAAAATGGAGATAATGAAGAAAATAATGAAGGAAGTATTTGATTAATGTTAGATAATATACTGCTCCCAATTTGAAGTGGGACACTCGAAAAATGATCACAATTCAAAATGCCGTAAAATCCTTAAAACTTTACAGATTTCAACGGAACAGGCATTATTTTAAAAAACAATTCTTTGACTTTCATTATAAGCAAACCAACGGGCCAAAACATTCAATGCAAATACTCTACAGAGTGTTCAATGCATCCATGTCATTTTGTGAAAGTTTGACATTGTGTACGGACTTAATGGGACATACTGTATATTTTGTTTAAATGATATCTTGTAGCCTGGAGTGTCGTGATAAAATTGTTTTTTGGTTTTTGTTTTTATCTCCACTAGTTTCGAAGATAGTAAATAAAAAGACGATATATTTTTATATGATTTTTTCTTTTTTAATCTTGCACTAATAAACTGAACTAAAATAAATAAACAAAACTAAAATATAACATCAGTAAAAGACCATTACAGAAGTCAGCTAAACCTAATAATGTGTAGGGCCTCCTCTTGACCTCACAACCTCTTCACATCGTTGATGCATACTTCGTATTTTACTGTTTACAATTTCAACAGGTATTCGTGTCCATTCTTCAACAAAAGCATTTTAGATTTAGATTTTGTGGACGATTACGACGACTTGAAATTCGTATCTGTAGCGCGTCCCAAATATGTTCAATGGGATTCAGATCTGGAGATCAGGCCAGTACATTCGATTAATGTGTTCTCTGTGAATAAAATCATTAATTATTCGAGCTCTGCGAGGCCTTTAAATTTAAATGAGCTTCATTTAAACGAACCATTTTTTACCTGGGGGTTTGTTTTACTTGTGCATTTATTTGAAATGTCAAACTGACGCAGATTTTATTTTTAATTTCAAAGCCAACTACTGAAAACAAGAACCTAATCCAATTTTTATGGAAAATATGACTTAATTGAGAAAAAATTAATATCTTCAAAACTAGTAGAGATAAAAACAAAAACCAAAAAACGATTTTATCATGACATTCTAGGCTACAAGATATCATTAAAACAGAATATACGGTATGTCCTATTAAGTCCGTACACAATGTCAAACTTTTACAAAATGACATGGATGTATTGAACACTCTGTAGAGTATTTGCATTGAATATTTTGGCCTGTTGGTTTGCTTATAATGAATGTCAAAGAATTGATTTTTAAAATAGTACCTGTTCCGTCGAAATCTGTAAAGTATTGAGGATTTTACGGCATTTTGAATTGTGATCATTTTTCGAGTGTCCCACTTCAAATTGGGAGCAGTATATTAAAGATAAAATTATAAGTAATGATAATATTTCATTTTATATTGATTCTGGTTGTACTGATCATTTAGTAAATGATAAAAGTTATTTTTCTGATTTATTAATGTTGAAAAATCAGTACAGTACAGGGAGGTAATATAAAATGTACAATAAAAAATGTCTTGTCTAAGGAAAAATTTTCTATCAGTAAAGAAATTAGAAATAGCAAATATTAAAGTTATATTCTGTGAAGGTCAGGTTAAATTATATAATGAAAATGGATTAATAGGTTTGGGTTATAGAAATAATCTTTATGAAATATCATTTAAAGTTATAAATAAGGAATGTTTATCCATTGAATCTGAAAATGAAACTTTGAAACTATGGCATAAAATATATGGTCACACTTGTTATTCAAATTTAGAAAAACTAATAAAAGGTAAAATGGTAAAAGGTATTGAAAATAAAGTTGAATTATGTGAATCTTGTGTGAATGGAAAAATGACTAGATTAAGTTTTGGAACTAGAAATAAAGCTAAGAGATTATTAGAAATTATACATACTGATGTAGCTGGTCCAATAATACCATCATCGCATGATGGAGGTAAATATTTTCTTACTTTTATTGATGATTTTTCTGGTTTTGTATACGTATATATTATAAAGAGAAAAAGTGAAGTTATTGATTATTTTAAAGAGTATGTAAGAATGGTTCAGTCCAAATTTAATTCAAAGATTTCAGTTTTAAGATGTGATAATGGTGGTGAATATAATTCAAGTGAGTTTAAAGTGTTTTGTAAAGAAAATGGTATATTTATTGATTATACAACATATACACCAGAACAAAATGGGAAAGCAGAAAGATATAACAGAAGCTTAGTGGACCAGGGGTCGTACTTTACCAACAGATAGGGAACATTGAGGTGATCTTAAATCCCCATATAGTAATGGCTATAGCGGCTTCGTTTCCAAAATACAGGGTGTTTTATATTTTTTGGAAGAATTTTCTTTTCGCCATATATCTGTAATGCGTAAACGGAATTCAATGAAATTTTGTATTTTTGTTACAGTAGTCATTCATCATCAAATGCGTGGGATATTACTAAAATATCAGGGCCGGACCCAGAATAAAACTATTTTTAAATTATTCCTAGAAAATAACACTCTGTATACTGTTTATGAAATTCTTGATATTGAAATATTAATTTACATCTAGAAAGATACAAGATCCCATAAAAAAATATTTTGGCACCATTTCATTGTTTAAGTAAAAAAATTAAATTATTGAGGTATCAATTTTTTTTTGAAAAATTGAGAGAAAATAGTCACTTCAGATATCAGTAACATATATTTTTTTTCTTCTCTGTTTGCACTATCTTTTATTCGTATCACATGGTACCTAGTAAAATAATAAAAATATTTTGTAATGATTGCGTAATTAATAATCTTAAAAAAATAACACATAATAAAAATTCACAATTTAACAGTCAAATTTACTAAATACAATTACATTTTTTGTATCACAGTCTGTTTTTAAAGTGACCACCGTCAAATTCGATACATTTTCTTGATCGATTTGTCACTTGATTTATGCTTTTCTAACAATTTCTAAATTGTTATTAATTTCATTGCAAAAGTGCTCAATTCTTGCAATCAGCTGTTCTCTGGTGTTTATTTCTTCTTTGTATACCTCAGTTTTAAATAACCCCACAAAAAATAGTCTGGTGATCTCGGGGGCCATGCAACAGGACTGAAGTGACTATTTTCTCTCAATTTTTCAAAAAAAAAAATTGATTCCTCAACAATTTAATTTTTTTACTTAAACAATGAAATGGTGCCAAAATATTTTTTTATGGGATCTTGTATCTTTCTAGATGTAAATTATTATTTCAATATCAAGAATTTCATAAACAGTATACAGAGTGTTATTTTCTAGGAATAATTTAAAAATAATTTTATTCTGGGTCCGGCCCTGATATTTTATTAATATCCCACGCATTTGATGGTGAATGACTACTGTAACAAAAATACAAAATTTCATTGAATTCCGTTTACGCATTACAGATATATGGCGAAAAGAAAATTCTTCCAAAAAATATAAAACACCCTGTATTTCGAAAACGAAGCCGCTATAGCTATTACTATATGGGGATTTAAGATCACCTCAATGTTCCCTATCTGTTGGTAAAGTACGACCCTCTCCTCACGAATCACCCTGTATACAAGATTTTAAAAAACATAATGTGTATTTATTTATGTGGATGACATTATATTGGCAGGACCAGATTTAGATTTTATAAGAAAATGTAAAAATGATTTGATGAGTAAATTTCGTATGAAAGATAAAGGTGAATTAAAAAATTTTTTAGGGTTGGAAATAGATTATGATAGAATGAATGGATATTTAAAAATAAATCAAAAGAGATATTTAATGGGAATATTGAAACGTTTTAATTTTCATAATGGTAATTCTTGTAAAACACCTATAGATCCAAAATTAAGAATGAATTTAGATGAGAATAATAGAGGAAACAAGCCTGTGAGAGAGTTAGTTGGATATCTTATGTATTTGATGTTAGGATCTCGTCCAGATATAAGTTTTACGGTTAATTATTTTAGTAGATATCAAGATAAAAATTCGGATGAAGTATGGACACATCTAAAAAGGGTGTTAAGATATTTAAAGGGGACTTTGGATGTTAGTATAAAATATACGCGAAAAGATAAAGATTTACCTCTTATTATGATATAATAGTGATATAATAGATAGAAAATCTGTATCTGGTTATTTAGTAAAAGTATTTGGTAATACTGTATCATGGGTAACAAGGAAACAGAATTGTGTTGCTCTTTCAAGCACAGAATCAGAATTAGTAGCTTTATGTTTGGCTGTACAAGATTGTTTATGGTTTAAAAAATTATTAAATGATATGAGCATAATTGTTGAGAGTATTAAAGTATTTGAAGACAATCAAGAGTGTATTTCGTTAATTCAAAATCCAGAAAATAATAAACGTGTCAAGCATATCGATTTAAAATATAATTTTGTTAGTGAAAATTTAAGAAATAAAAATATTGTTGTTGAATATTTAAATTCTAAATCTCAACTAGCTGATTTATTAACCAAGGGTCTTCACAGAATACAATTTTATTCTAATTGTAAAGGTATAGGATTAGAAATCAGAGAGGGATAAAAATATTAGAAATAAAGATCTAATTATAGATAAATGAAAATGTTAATATATTTAGTTTTGTAAATGAAGAAGAAAAGCATTAAGAGAGGGTGTTGAGTATATAGTATTATAATGCTTTACTTCTTTTATTAAAATATATAGTAGTCTATGAGAATGATTAATGATAATATAATTGTATGACATAAATGTAATGCCATATATATAAACGTGTGTAATAAAGAAGATATAAGAGTATCTGTAATTTAATTGAATAAAGATATCAGAAGAAGATAAAAGGTATTTATTAGAATAGAAGATTATATCATATAAGAAGATTTAATAATTCCCAGGGTCTTACAGAATAGCGCAAAGACGTCGTAAGCTGGCGTGAAGAGCTGCTGATTTTTAAATATAGAGATAGTTTTTACCATTTTTGTTTTATTAATGTTTTTCTGAATTATAAATTATATTAATTATTGTTAATATACTTAGTGTGTGTCATTTTATTTCTCACAATCGTTAAACATGAATGAATTAAAGGAATAATTAATATTAACCTTCTTCCACTAACATGTAGGTAATATTAGTTAATTAATTTGCAACTTCTTTTATATTATTTGTGTCGTCCTTGGTCCTTCTAATTATTATTATGGTAACAGAAAATAATAAAAGTAATATTGTTTTCTGTCAATATACCCTCTCTATGTTACGCCACTAAACAAAGTCTGACGTACTACAATGAAATTCAGGAGAAATTTCCATGACAACCAAAATGCGTTCACATTTGGGTGGCGCCGACTATACCTATTAAGAAGACCGAATAAAATATTCAAAATAAAACATTTCGATTTTTGGAATTAATATTGATAAGAATTACTCGTTTTTTGATATCTTCAGGCACACGTAATCTTGCGACGAATCTACGAAGAAATGGCACATTTGAATTTCCAAAGTATTGTTGTGGTTGGCTTGCCCGAGCGGTGGCTGATAGTTGGAGGTGGGTAGTTTGCGGGAATCGAAACTCGAGGATACACTACAAAACTACTTTATTTCCCTTTGGTGGTTTACAAAAGATGAAATTGCCTCGTGGCAGATGATTTTAAGTTACTTCTCGAAAAAAGTGTTGTTCACCGCACTGACCAAAGTATACGTCCTTTACCTCTTTCAAATTGTTCAAGACTAAAGGTGAAAAACTTACAAAGTGCAATGTAAGGTTTTTGGCTGAATTTGCAATATGTGGAAACAATTAGACAATAAAATATAATAAAGTATAAAGTATGCATAAACAGAGGTCAATGAAATGTTGAGTTGCAATAATACACTTTTGTAAAATATCCTAAATAACTAAATAAAATTAAATTAAATTGACTTCACAACACCTCCCTACTTAAGATGGAAATCGTTCCTCAAAATAGGTGCGATTTTCATTTCCTAGCTTTAGGATTAGGCTTTTTAGTTTTCTTAGTTACGAGCTCTTCGCCTGGCTCTTCTTCTAATTCTTTATTGGAGGGTTGCTTAGTTTTTCCTAAAACTATAGATAATTTTACCCACAGAAAATATGCTATAATTCCTAAGGATACTACTGCAATAAAGGTATAAATAGTAATATGGTGAAAAGAGATAGAGTAAAATGAGGAGTCATTATTTAAGTTAGTTTTATCAACTTCCTCTCTCAAGGTTGAAATTTTATGACTAAATTTGTCTAAATTTAAAATCTGATCTGAATATAATAAGGCTTTCTTTTGACTGATTGTTTTAGAAAATTTTAAATTATATAACTGTGGTAAAATTACGTGATTTGGTGGGGTATACATAATTATTTCAGATACATTGATTTCACTGGAAAAATTCTGCTTCGAACTTAATATAACTGAGTCAGTATAAGCGATGGTTCCTGGTTTCAATTTTAAAATACCAGTAGAATTTAATGTTATAACAATATTTTCTTCTTTATAATTCATATTAACTACCTCGAGTTTTGGACAAATAAATAACCAGGAGTTAATAGTGGATAATTGAATAAAAATTGAGTTATTTAAACTTAAGATTCGCTGATCACAAGAATCTGGAATGACACTGGGTAGGGAGAATAGTTTTGCCTCGCAACCCGAATTATCATTCATTATAAAAATAGGAAATGTCTGTTGACACACAAATCTAGAATTTGGTAACTTAAAACATTTATTTATCACATTTTCGTCAACTAAAAAATAATTACGTTTCATTTGATCAATAGATAAGAACGATTTTTCCGGTAAAATAAATGTATATAGATTTTCCTTAATATAAAGAGGAATAATGGACATTTTATATAAATCGTAAGTTTGAGTTGTAATTAGGGGAATGTTTAACATAAAATTAAGTTTATCCTTATAAAAATAAATGTTGACATCAATGAATTTATAAAACAGATCAATATTTTTTCTGTCTAAAGAAACAGGAAATGTTTGATGTAATTCCAGATGAGGTTGTACTTTTAATAGTTCCGTTAATAATTTAGATGGCGTGACAATCAAGGGATGTAATTGTCCCCGTTCAGCATAAGTAGATAGGCTATGGGGCTATCGGGTCAAAATCCCATGTTATTTCTTATGGAGGTTCATCCTGGTCATTTTTGTTCCCTTTTACCCCCTCCACTCCCACCTGCTGAAGACCTGGAGGATGTCTTCATAGGTAGAGAACAAACTAATGTAGGTGGCTCAAGGTTAAAGCTAGCGACTTGTTGAGACTTGTCTGTAGGCGGTTTTAGAACAAAGGAGTCTGTGTGGGTGGTTCCAAGAATAGCTGTCAGATATATGTAAACAAGCTGTGATTAATGGTTTCCGGCGTAATCAATGAGTCATTCTGCGTTCAAGGTTAAAGCTAGCGACTTGTCTGTAGGCGGCTAGATCAAAGGAGTGATTAATGGTTTCCGGTGGTGAGTACGTGACTAAAAGAGCAACATCCATTTCTAAGAATGGCACACGTGTGCGTTCAAGGCTAGCGACTTGTCGAGACTTGTCTGTAGGCGGCTAGATCAAAGGAGTGCGGCGTGTGGGTGGTGAGTACGTGACTAAAAGAGCAACATCCATTTCTAAGAATGATGAGTCATACGCACACCTGCGTTCAAGGTTAAAGCGCTCTAGTTTTAGAACAAAGAAGTCTTTGATGGTGTGTGAATAATGGCTTCCGGCCGACCGCTAGCGTTCAAGGTTAAAGCGTTCTCACGGTTTTTTGCTGACTCGCAATGAAGTATGGGGAGGGGGAAAGGATATAAAAGTCAGCGTATCATTATTCTAGGCTTAATAGTTCAGCAGTCTGTACACTTCATAGTTCAGCAGTACATTTCATAGTTTTTGGTGTTTTAGTGTGCGCTATTAATTACAAAGTGAGTACATTTTAATCTTTTTGTTTAAATTTCAAATCATGAATATATAATATTTTTAGACGGCTAATTTATAAACTGAAAAAAATTGCGCTTTTAGAAACGAAACCACCCCCGTTAAGGTGTCCGACTTACCAATAAAGAGTCCTCAGCCAATATTATCAGCTCAAGTAGTGACCACAAAATTTGGTGATAGCATATTAATTGAACTGGAGGATAATAAGGCTTTTCTGCCAAAAAGGGTGACGCCTTTAATGAGAAACAATTTATCTGATTTTACCGAAGGCAAATACAGCATTATTTTTGGAGGCTTGAAGGACGTTAAGAGGTCGTCTATGGGGATAAGCTTTCAATTTGTGAAAAGTAAGTAGACAATTAAATTTTTTTAATTTTATTTTTTTAATTTTTTTATTTTTTTATTTTTTTTAATTAATTTTATTTTTTTTTATTTTAATTTTTTTTTATTTTTTTGTTTTTTTATTTTTTTGTTTTTTTGTTTTTTTTATTTTTTAATTTTATTTTTTTTTATTTTTTTATTTTTTTATTTTTTTTATTTTTTATATTTTTAATTTTTTTATTTATTTTTTTTATTTTTTATTTTTGCTCTAAAGTTTGTATGTGTTTTTTAGCTGAATCATTACAAGACCGCAGCAGCAGTACTAATTAAGATAAAATAGGATCGATATTGAAATCTGTATGTATAAATTTTTCTTTTATTCAACATTGTGAAGTGCATTTAAGTAAAAATGAGTTCATTAGAAATTGCTAGTCTCAGCGACGAAATTGTAGCGAAATTTAAATCAGTCGAGGTAATTTTAGCTCAAAAAAGAAATTTTACGCCGTGGGAGAGAGACACTTGGCTTAAGCAACTAAAACAGCATATTAGGCTTTTTAATAAGGCGATTCGCGATTCAGATCTAGCTGTAGGTACCCTGAGAAAACTACAAACTAATCTCGGGCATCTTAAACGATTTAAGAAAGTAATTGAACATTTAAATCGTATTGGAGGAGGAGGCGCCGCGCCAATGAAAGAAAATCGCAGTGATATGGTGAAATGGGACGAGATAATTTCAGTTTTTCAGGGTCGAGTACGTACGGAAACAATAATAAATTTAACACACAAAGATGTTACTCAATTTTTAGATGATGCTTTTTACTTGTTTAAAAATAGGGTTATATAATGTATTGAAAAAAATGCGTACTCTTAAAGTGAATACCTGTTTCTGTGGTGAATTTCTGAGAAAATCCTATTGATTAGCTCTATTTAAAATTAATTTCACATCCTAAATTCCAAGAAAAATGTTTAAATTTCGCATCAAAACCAATCATATTTCATAATAAAGAATCTCTTTTAATTTTCAAATTTCCCGCCAAAAACCAATCATATTAGATTTCATAAAAATCGTTCTAGAATATTTCAATTTAGCAATAAAAATTTCTGAACGTTCTAGAATTTCTGAGAAAATCCTATTGATTAGCTCTATTTAAAATTAATTTCACATCCTTCCAAGAAAAATGTTTAAATTTCGCATCAAAACCAATCATATTTCATAATAAAGAATCTCTTTTAATTTTCAAATTTCCCGCCAAAAACCAATCATATTAGATTTCATAAAAATCGTTCTAGAATATTTCAATTTAGCAATAAAAATTTCTGAACGTACTAGAATTTCTGAGAAAATCCTATTGATTAGCTCTATTTAAAATTAATTTCACATTCTAAATTCCAAGAAAAATGTTTAAATTTCGCATCAAAACCAATCATATTTCATAATAAAGAATCTCTTTTAATTTTCAAATTTCCCGCCAAAAACCAATCATATTAGATTTCATAAAAATCGTTCTAGAATATTTCAATTTAGCAATAAAAATTTCTGAACGTACTAGAATTTCTGAGAAAATCCTATTGATTAGCTCTATTTAAAATTAATTTCACATTCTAAATTCCAAGAAAAATGTTTAAATTTCGCATCAAAACCAATCATATTGCATAATAAAGAATCTCTTTTAATTTTCAAATTTCCCGCCAAAAACCAATCATATTAGATTTCATAAAAATCGTTCTAGAATATTTCAATTTAGCAATAAAAATTTCTGAACGTACTAGAATTTCTGAACACGCTCTGATCACGTGATCTATTTTCAGGTTATATCTCACCGCTACTCATCGGCTCAACTTTAATAAAACTGGAGGAAAGGAAGACTTCTCCTCATTCAACAGTTTGTCATTGAACAAGCAAAATGTCAGCTAAAGATATTTTAAAATATTTGTGTATGAGCATTGCTGCTCTGCTTAGCGTTCTGTCCACTACATATAGTGAAGATACGGCCAAGGATGGTCTCAGACAATGCACCAAGGCCATACGGAATATAAAAAAACAGATGAAAACAGCTAAGACTATGGGAGAAAAGCAGAGCTTATTAGCATCACTGGCACAAATCAAAAGTTTTAGGGCGAAAATTAAGTTTGAACAGAAACGTGGAGCAGGGATGGCACCAAGGAAGGAAACTGCAAAACATAGGGTTCATTGGGATGATACGGACGCGGCATTCACTAGTCGCATCCGTACTGGAGTCATCTCCAATTTAAAACATACCGATCCCAAGCTGTTCCTCAAAGACTGTTTTGATTTGTTTAAACGTCGCATCGCCAATGCTCTGAAAAAGGACGAGACCATTAAGGTTAATGCTGTGTTTGGGGGACAGTTTATTCTTCAGAAAGCAGATAGGGTCATAGAGGAATTTAAGTATTTTAATACTAAGAATGCCCCAATCTATCGGAACACTGATATAGAACAATGGTTCCAAAAGTATGTTGTTGACCCTATTTTAACGCAGCTGGAAGAGTTCCAGGAAAGAGACTCTGGATTTTCGTTGAAGGCCATCACCAATTTAGGCATTAACATTAATAAATTTACACCCCAGCTTGGTTCATCGTACATTGATTTACCGGAAAAAATTACTAAAAAGCGGGCATGTATCAACATCAAAAATGACGACAACGCCTGCTTTGCGTGGGCAGTTACTTCAGCCCTTTATCCAGTTGATTGGGGATGCAATCCAGGCAGAACATCCTCCTACCCGCATTACTCTGAAGTTTTAAACCTAACCGGTATCCAGTTCCCTATGACCTTGAAGCAGATACCTCGCTTTGAAAAGCAGAACCTGATATCGGTTAATGCTTATCTGCTACAGAAGAAGAAGAAAGCATTTGATGTGCACCCAGTTTATCTAACTAAAAATAAACTGGCTAGACATGTCAATCTTCTATTGGTTCAAGATCACTATGATGAGGAAGAAGAAGAAGAAGAAGGCGACATACCCAGCAACCCCCTCCAGTACCACTATGTATGTATTAAGGATCTATCCAGGCTAGTATCCAGGCAGCTAAACCACCACAAAAGCAAAAAATACTTTTGTGACCGCTGTCTGCACTATTTTTACACTCAACCCAGCTTGGATAAACACACAGAGGACTGTATTAATATGAATGAGTGCAAAATCCGACTGCCCACCGAGGACCAGAAAATGGTAGAATTTAAAAATTATAAAAACAAGGAGAAGGCGCCATTCATTATTTATGCTGACCTTGAGTGTGTACTGAAGCCAACAGATGGAGGGGGCAAATATCAAGAGCATGTGCCATGTAGTGTAGGCTACTACGTCAAGTGTTCCTATGATGACTCATTGTCCTTTTATCGATCGTACCGAGGCGAGGATTGTATGTCTTGGTTTGCTCACGAAATGAAGGAATTTGCTGAGGATGTGGAAACCGTTTTCTTATGTCCCTTTGATATGACATTGACAGCTGAACAACAAGCTGAATTTGATAAAGCCACGCATTGCCACATCTGTGAACGGGCCTTCAGTCCGGAAGATGTTAAAGTACGGGATCATAATCATTTAATTCCAGAGAATAATTATAGGGGTGCAGCTCACAATTCTTGTAACATTAATTACAAGGATAAGGTGAATATACCGATTGTCTTTCATAATTTATCAGGATATGACGTACATTTCGTATTGGAAAATATCGCGAATGACATGCCGGGTCGCGTTGATTTATTGCCCATAACCAAAGAAAAATATATTTCATTCACAAAAAATTTAGAACAAAATTTAATTAAATTCAGGTTTATAGATTCTTTTCGATTTATGGCGTCTTCGTTAGACACGTTAGCTTCATATTTAGAAGATTATCCTCTTTTAAAAACACAGTTCCCCAAAGTGAGCGAGGAACAGTTTAAATTGCTAACTAAAAAAGGTGTATATCCATACGATTTCATGGACAGCTTTGAAAAATTCAATTTTGGCGCTTTACCGGAACAAAGTCAATTTTATAACCGTTTAGAAGATAAAGATATAACAGATACACAATATGAGCATGCGCAACGGGTTTGGAACGCTTTTAATATCGAAAATTTAGGTGAATATTCAGATCTGTACATGAAAACGGATATCATTCTTTTGGCCGAAATTTTTGAACAATTTAGGGAAACCAGTATAAAAAATTATGGGTTAGATCCGGCACATTATTATACCTTGCCGGGGTATACTTCGGACTGCATGCTCAAGTATACCCGGGTAAATCTCGAGCTCATAACCGATATCGATATGGTCATGTTTATCGAAAGGGGTATTCGTGGCGGGCTAAGCCAATGCTCAAAACGCAAAAGCATTGGCAACAACAAATATCTACAAAATTTTGATCCCAGTAAACCGACTAAATATATATCTTATTTCGACATTAACAATCAGTATGGCTGGGCGATGAGTCAGTATTTACCATACGGGGGGTTTGAGTGGGTAGATCCAAACATTGACATTACAACTGTGTCAGACACATCAAATGTGGGTTATGTATTGGAGGTGGATCTCGAGTATCCCGAAAATCTCCATGATCTTCATAAAGATCTGCCGTTTTGTCCTGAACATAGGGCTCCTCCCAGCTGTAAAAACAATAAACTTTTAGCTACTTTAAACAACAAAACGCGGTATGTTATTCATTACATGGCGTTAAAACAAGCATTACAACACGGTCTAAAGCTAACAAAAATTCATAGAGTCTTGGCCTTTAAACAGAGTGCCTGGTTGAAGGATTACATTGACTTGAATACTTCGCTACGTCAGGCGGCAAAAAATGAATTTGAGAAAAATTTGTTTAAGCTCATGAATAACGCAGCATTCGGAAAAACGATGGAAAACATCCGCAAGCACTCTAATGTAAAGCTTGTTAACAAATGGGAGGGGCGCTATGGAGCAGAGGCTTTAATTGCTAAGCCCGAGTTCAAGGCGGCAACCATTTTTAACGAGAACTTGGTGGCTGTTGAATTAAACAAGACGGAAATTTATTTTAATAAGCCAATATACGTTGGAATGGCGATTTTGGATCTCGCAAAAACCACCATATACGACTTTCATTATGATTACATGAAACCCGAGTTTGGTGACGACTGCACCGTCCTCTATACTGATACAGACAGCCTTATATATGAAATAGCCGATAAAGATATATATGAAGTCATTCATCGCGATTGTCATTCACGATTCGACACCAGCGATTACTCCAAAGACAATAGGTATAACATCCCTCAGGTCAATGGTTTTGGGTATGATGAAGGATGAATTTAACGGTGTACCAATCCAAATTTTCGTGGGGCTTAGGGCGAAAATGTATACTGTTAAACGAGCAGTGAATGATGGTGAGGCTTTATCAAATAATGTCGGGTTAACCAAAAAGATAAAGGGCATTAAGAAATCAGTGATCAAAAATGTCATCACACTCGAAGATTTCATAGAGTGCGTAGATAATTTTAAAAATAAATTCATCACGCAAAATTTAATTAAATCGGAAAAACATCAGGTTTATTCCATCACCCAAGACAAAATAGCCCTCAGCCCGCACGACGATAAAAGGCACTTGATCGAGGGGTCATATGATACTCTGCCTTGGGGACATTATTCCATCATGGCTACATGTAATGATCTTTCTTAAACCTCCGAAGAAGAATAAACAACATACATACAACCATTCATCATCATTTTCAGTCTGACCGCCAAACAGTCAACATGCCTAGGGAGTGCGATTGGGGAAGAGCCTGCAACTGTTCAGAGTGCACACCTAACCTCAAAGATGCCTGTGAAAAATGTGGAGAAAAAGCTTACGGTGTTACCTCCATATACAGACGCGATAGACGAAACATTGGCTATTACGATTTCACAACATGCTGTTATAATTGCTATCAATTAAATGGGGGAATAAAACAAGCTTCCAGATTTCGGGATATGTGTAACCAGGTACAAGGATTACCTCTAATTGAGGAAACGGATTCTCTACCTGAAATACTTAAAAAGCATTTTGCTTTACAAATACCATTGATTGAAGATTTTCGTAAGATTACCAATGAGATGCTACGTATAGAGATACATATGATGCTTTATAGTAATAAGATCAAGCACAGCACTGCATTAGCACCGATGATATTATGTAGTGACACGGATCCAATGCAATGGTTTGAGAGTATTGTATTGAATATGGCCGTTCAAGAGCTGCAGCAATATAGAAGCCCTATCACATTATTATCAATGACTGTGAATGTTTTATAATTTATGTATTACTTTTTACATATAATTTATATGTAATTTGTATATTCTCTAATCATATATTTCAATATTTATTTACTTTGCGTTCTATATCCTCAGTAAATATGTTTATATTTTAATATTTATTTATCTTTATTAAAACCTATATTTTATATTGTATTATGTAGCCTCTATAAATTGAGGACTCTATATATTTTTATTAACATAAATTAAGAATTGTATTATGCTTTATATTTATTCATGTTTTATATTATTTAAAATTGATATTATGTAGTCTCTATAAATTGGGGCTCTATATATTTTTATTAACTTTAATTATGTATATACTTTATATTTTTATTCATGTTTTATATTATTTAAAATTGATATTATGTAACTTTAGCAAAATTGATCTTAATAAAATAATCAATTTATTTACATGTGTTTCATTTAGAAAACATTATTACCATCCTATCCTCTTCTAAAATTATGTGTCTCCTACTCTTGTGATCTGAAACAGAGAAAGAAAAGGTGGGAGTCAGACTAATTATAAATCTCAAGCTGTTAAATGATAATAGACAAAATCACAATTTAAATTTAAATGTCATAAAAGTTTACAATCTTACAAAACATAACCTCAATATCAAACATAAAAAGTTTTTAGAGGATAATGCTAAAAGCGTTCCCCCGTAAACAGTTAGGGGTAATAATCTGTTCCTCTGTAAACAGTTAGGGATAATAATCTGTTCCTCTGTAAACAGTTAGGGATAATAAACAGAGTCTATAAGCCATTCGGGATAATGTTGAACTGATGAGGACCAATGAAATGAAACAGCATAGATGATGCCCCTAGGTGGTTTATATGCTGCGAGAGCAAATTTTTTAATAACAGTCATTGTTAAACAGGTAAACAGCTATTTTAAACAGGTAAACAGCTATTTTAAACAGGTAACTGTTTACCTGTAAACAGGTAAACAGCTATTTTAAACAGACCTGTTTAAAATATCTGTTTACCTGTATACAGACCTGTTTAAAATAGTTGTTTACCTTTACTATCCATGACATGCTCATGAATGTCCATGAATGCCAATGAAAAATATAAACTGATACGGGATATTACCAAATAGATCTGTATAGTTTGAGGATAATTCAACTTGTCTTCCCCAACCTAACCTAACATTGGCCTGTCCTAGACAAGTTGAATTATCCTCAAACTATACAGATCTATTTGGTAACATCCCGTATCAGTTTATATTTTTCATGGGCATTCATGGACATTCATGAGCATGACATGGATAGTAAAGGTAAACAACTATTTTAAACAGGTCTGTATACAGGTAAACAGATATTTTAAACAGGTCTGTTTAAAATAGCTGTTTACCTGTTTACAGGTAAACAGTTACCTGTTTAAAATAGCTGTTTACCTGTTTAAAATAGCTGTTTACCTGTTTAACAATGACTGTTATTAAAAAATTTGCTCTCGCAGCATATAAACCACCTAGGGGCATCATCTATGCTGTTTCATTTCATTGGTCCTCATCAGTTCAACATTATCCCGAATGGCTTATAGACTCTGTTTATTATCCCTAACTGTTTACAGAGGAACAGATTATTATCCCTAACTGTTTACAGAGGAACAGATTATTACCCCTAACTGTTTACGGGGGAACGCTTTTAGCATTATCCTCTAAAAACTTTTTATGTTTGATATTGAGGTTATGTTTTGTAAGATTGTAAACTTTTATGACATTTAAATTTAAATTGTGATTTTGTCTATTATCATTTAACAGCTTGAGATTTATAATTAGTCTGACTCCCACCTTTTCTTTCTCTGTTTCAGATCACAAGAGTAGGAGACACATAATTTTAGAAGAGGATAGGATGGTAATAATGTTTTCTAAATGAAACACATGTAAATAAATTGATTATTTTATTAAGATCAATTTTGCTAAAGTTACATAATATCAATTTTAAATAATATAAAACATGAATAAAAATATAAAGTATATACATAATTAAAGTTAATAAAAATATATAGAGCCCCAATTTATAGAGACTACATAATATCAATTTTAAATAATATAAAACATGAATAAATATAAAGCATAATACAATTCTTAATTTATGTTAATAAAAATATATAGAGTCCTCAATTTATAGAGGCTACATAATACAATATAAAATATAGGTTTTAATAAAGATAAATAAATATTAAAATATAAACATATTTACTGAGGATATAGAACGCAAAGTAAATAAATATTGAAATATATGATTAGAGAATATACAAATTACATATAAATTATATGTAAAAAGTAATACATAAATTATAAAACATTCACAGTCATTGATAATAATGTGATAGGGCTTCTATATTACTGCAGCTCTTGAACGGCCATATTCAATACAATACTCTCAAACCATTGCATTGGATCCGTGTCACTACATAATATCATCGGTGCTAATGCAGTGCTGTGCTTGATCTTATTACTATAAAGCATCATATGTATCTCTATACGTAGCATCTCATTGGTAATCTTACGAAAATCTTCAATCAATGGTATTTGTAAAGCAAAATGCTTTTTAAGTATTTCAGGTAGAGAATCCGTTTCCTCAATTAGAGGTAATCCTTGTACCTGGTTACACATATCCCGAAATCTGGAAGTTTGTTTTATTCCCCCATTTAATTGATAGCAATTATAACAGCATGTTGTGAAATCGTAATAGCCAATGTTTCGTCTATCGCGTCTGTATATGGAGGTAACACCGTAAGCTTTTTCTCCACATTTTTCACAGGCATCTTTGAGGTTAGGTGTGCACTCTGAACAGTTGCAGGCTCTTCCCCAATCGCACTCCCTAGGCATGTTGACTGTTTGGCGGTCAGACTGAAAATGATGATGAATGGTTGTATGTATGTTGTTTATTCTTCTTCGGAGGTTTAAGAAAGATCATGACATGTAGCCATGATGGAATAATGTCCCCAAGGCAGAGTATCATATGACCCCTCGATCAAGTGCCTTTTATCGTCGTGCGGGCTGAGGGCTATTTTGTCTTGGGTGATGGAATAAACCTGATGTTTTTCCGATTTAATTAAATTTTGCGTGATGAATTTATTTTTAAAATTATCTACGCACTCTATGAAATCTTCGAGTGTGATGACATTTTTGATCACTGATTTCTTAATGCCCTTTATCTTTTTGGTTAACCCGACATTATTTGATAAAGCCTCACCATCATTCACTGCTCGTTTAACAGTATACATTTTCGCCCTAAGCCCCACGAAAATTTAGATTGGTACACCGTTAAATTCATCCTTCATCATACCCAAAACCATTGACCTGAGGGATGTTATACCTATTGTCTTTGGAGTAATCGCTGGTGTCGAATCGTGAATGACAATCGCGATGAATGACTTCATATATATCTTTATCGGCTATTTCATATATAAGGCTGTCTGTATCAGTATAGAGGACGGTGCAGTCGTCACCAAACTCGGGTTTCATGTAATCATAATGAAAGTCGTATATGGTGGTTTTTGCGAGATCCAAAATCGCCATTCCAACGTATATTGGCTTATTAAAATAAATTTCCGTCTTGTTTAATTCAACAGCCACCAAGTTCTCGTTAAAAATGGTTGCCGCCTTGAACTCGGGCTTAGCAATTAAAGCCTCTGCTCCATAGCGCCCCTCCCATTTGTTAACAAGCTTTACATTAGAGTGCTTGCGGATGTTTTCCATCGTTTTTCCGAATGCTGCGTTATTCATGAGCTTAAACAAATTTTTCTCAAATTCATTTTTTGCCGCCTGACGTAGCGAAGTATTCAAGTCAATGTAATCCTTCAACCAGGCACTCTGTTTAAAGGCCAAGACTCTATGAATTTTTGTTAGCTTTAGACCGTGTTGTAATGCTTGTTTTAACGCCATGTAATGAATAACATACCGCGTTTTGTTGTTTAAAGTAGCTAAAAGTTTATTGTTTTTACAGCTGGGAGGAGCCCTATGTTCAGGACAAAACGGCAGATCTTTATGAAGATCATGGAGATTTTCGGGATACTCGAGATCCACCTCCAATACATAACCCACATTTGATGTGTCTGACACAGTTGTAATGTCAATGTTTGGATCTACCCACTCAAACCCCCCGTATGGTAAATACTGACTCATCGCCCAGCCATACTGATTGTTAATGTCGAAATAAGATATATATTTAGTCGGTTTACTGGGATCAAAATTTTGTAGATATTTGTTGTTGCCAATGCTTTTGCGTTTTGAGCATTGGCTTAGCCCGCCACGAATACCCCTTTCGATAAACATGACCATATCGATATCGGTTATGAGCTCGAGATTTACCCGGGTATACTTGAGCATGCAGTCCCAAGTATACCCCGGCAAGGTATAATAATGTGCCGGATCTAACCCATAATTTTTTATACTGGTTTCCCTAAATTGTTCAAAAATTTCGGCCAAAAGAATGATATCCGTTTTCATGTACAGATCTGAATATTCACCTAAATTTTCGATATTAAAAGCGTTCCAAACCCGTTGCGCATGCTCATATTGTGTATCTGTTATATCTTTATCTTCTAAACGGTTATAAAATTGACTTTGTTCCGGTAAAGCGCCAAAATTGAATTTTTCAAAGCTGTCCATGAAATCGTATGGATATACACCTTTTTTAGTTAGCAATTTAAACTGTTCCTCGCTCACTTTGGGGAACTGTGTTTTTAAAAGAGGATAATCTTCTAAATATGAAGCTAACGTGTCTAACGAAGACGCCATAAATCGAAAAGAATCTATAAACCTGAATTTAATTAAATTTTGTTCTAAATTTTTTGTGAATGAAATATATTTTTCTTTGGTTATGGGCAATAAATCAACGCGACCCGGCATGTCATTCGCGATATTTTCCAATACGAAATGTACGTCATATCCTGATAAATTATGAAAGACAATCGGTATATTCACCTTATCCTTGTAATTAATGTTACAAGAATTGTGAGCTGCACCCCTATAATTATTCTCTGGAATTAAATGATTATGATCCCGTACTTTAACATCTTCCGGACTGAAGGCCCGTTCACAGATGTGGCAATGCGTGGCTTTATCAAATTCAGCTTGTTGTTCAGCTGTCAATGTCATATCAAAGGGACATAAGAAAACGGTTTCCACATCCTCAGCAAATTCCTTCATTTCGTGAGCAAACCAAGACATACAATCCTCGCCTCGGTACGATCGATAAAAGGACAATGAGTCATCATAGGAACACTTGACGTAGTAGCCTACACTACATGGCACATGCTCTTGATATTTGCCCCCTCCATCTGTTGGCTTCAGTACACACTCAAGGTCAGCATAAATAATGAATGGCGCCTTCTCCTTGTTTTTATAATTTTTAAATTCTACCATTTTCTGGTCCTCGGTGGGCAGTCGGATTTTGCACTCATTCATATTAATACAGTCCTCTGTGTGTTTATCCAAGCTGGGTTGAGTGTAAAAATAGTGCAGACAGCGGTCACAAAAGTATTTTTTGCTTTTGTGGTGGTTTAGCTGCCTGGATACTAGCCTGGATAGATCCTTAATACATACATAGTGGTACTGGAGGGGGTTGCTGGGTATGTCGCCTTCTTCTTCTTCTTCTTCCTCATCATAGTGATCTTGAACCAATAGAAGATTGACATGTCTAGCCAGTTTATTTTTAGTTAGATAAACTGGGTGCACATCAAATGCTTTCTTCTTCTTCTGTAGCAGATAAGCATTAACCGATATCAGGTTCTGCTTTTCAAAGCGAGGTATCTGCTTCAAGGTCATAGGGAACTGGATACCGGTTAGGTTTAAAACTTCAGAGTAATGCGGGTAGGAGGATGTTCTGCCTGGATTGCATCCCCAATCAACTGGATAAAGGGCTGAAGTAACTGCCCACGCAAAGCAGGCGTTGTCGTCATTTTTGATGTTGATACATGCCCGCTTTTTAGTAATTTTTTCCGGTAAATCAATGTACGATGAACCAAGCTGGGGTGTAAATTTATTAATGTTAATGCCTAAATTGGTGATGGCCTTCAACGAAAATCCAGAGTCTCTTTCCTGGAACTCTTCCAGCTGCGTTAAAATAGGGTCAACAACATACTTTTGGAACCATTGTTCTATATCAGTGTTCCGATAGATTGGGGCATTCTTAGTATTAAAATACTTAAATTCCTCTATGACCCTATCTGCTTTCTGAAGAATAAACTGTCCCCCAAACACAGCATTAACCTTAATGGTCTCGTCCTTTTTCAGAGCATTGGCGATGCGACGTTTAAACAAATCAAAACAGTCTTTGAGGAACAGCTTGGGATCGGTATGTTTTAAATTGGAGATGACTCCAGTACGGATGCGACTAGTGAATGCCGCGTCCGTATCATCCCAATGAACCCTATGTTTTGCAGTTTCCTTCCTTGGTGCCATCCCTGCTCCACGTTTCTGTTCAAACTTAATTTTCGCCCTAAAACTTTTGATTTGTGCCAGTGATGCTAATAAGCTCTGCTTTTCTCCCATAGTCTTAGCTGTTTTCATCTGTTTTTTTATATTCCGTATGGCCTTGGTGCATTGTCTGAGACCATCCTTGGCCGTATCTTCACTATATGTAGTGGACAGAACGCTAAGCAGAGCAGCAATGCTCATACACAAATATTTTAAAATATCTTTAGCTGACATTTTGCTTGTTCAATGACAAACTGTTGAATGAGGAGAAGTCTTCCTTTCCTCCAGTTTTATTAAAGTTGAGCCGATGAGTAGCGGTGAGATATAACCTGAAAATAGATCACGTGATCAGAGCGTGTTCAGAAATTCTAGTACGTTCAGAAATTTTTATTGCTAAATTGAAATATTCTAGAACGATTTTTATGAAATCTAATATGATTGGTTTTTGGCGGGAAATTTGAAAATTAAAAGAGATTCTTTATTATGCAATATGATTGGTTTTGATGCGAAATTTAAACATTTTTCTTGGAATTTAGAATGTGAAATTAATTTTAAATAGAGCTAATCAATAGGATTTTCTCAGAAATTCTAGTACGTTCAGAAATTTTTATTGCTAAATTGAAATATTCTAGAACGATTTTTATGAAATCTAATATGATTGGTTTTTGGCGGGAAATTTGAAAATTAAAAGAGATTCTTTATTATGAAATATGATTGGTTTTGATGCGAAATTTAAACATTTTTCTTGGAATTTAGAATGTGAAATTAATTTTAAATAGAGCTAATCAATAGGATTTTCTCAGAAATTCTAGTACGTTCAGAAATTTTTATTGCTAAATTGAAATATTCTAGAACGATTTTTATGAAATCTAATATGATTGGTTTTTGGCGGGAAATTTGAAAATTAAAAGAGATTCTTTATTATGAAATATGATTGGTTTTGATGCGAAATTTAAACATTTTTCTTGGAAGGATGTGAAATTAATTTTAAATAGAGCTAATCAATAGGATTTTCTCAGAAATTCTAGAACGTTCAGAAATTTTTATTGCTAAATTGAAATATTCTAGAACGATTTTTATGAAATCTAATATGATTGGTTTTTGGCGGGAAATTTGAAAATTAAAAGAGATTCTTTATTATGAAATATGATTGGTTTTGATGCGAAATTTAAACATTTTTCTTGGAATTTAGGATGTGAAATTAATTTTAAATAGAGCTAATCAATAGGATTTTCTCAGAAATTCACCACAGAAACAGGTATTCACTTTAAGAGTACGCATTTTTTTCAATACATTATATAACCCTATTTTTAAACAAGTAAAAAGCATCATCTAAAAATTGAGTAACATCTTTGTGTGTTAAATTTATTATTGTTTCCGTACGTACTCGACCCTGAAAAACTGAAATTATCTCGTCCCATTTCACCATATCACTGCGATTTTCTTTCATTGGCGCGGCGCCTCCTCCTCCAATACGATTTAAATGTTCAATTACTTTCTTAAATCGTTTAAGATGCCCGAGATTAGTTTGTAGTTTTCTCAGGGTACCTACAGCTAGATCTGAATCGCGAATCGCCTTATTAAAAAGCCTAATATGCTGTTTTAGTTGCTTAAGCCAAGTGTCTCTCTCCCACGGCGTAAAATTTCTTTTTTGAGCTAAAATTACCTCGACTGATTTAAATTTCGCTACAATTTCGTCGCTGAGACTAGCAATTTCTAATGAACTCATTTTTACTTAAATGCACTTCACAATGTTGAATAAAAGAAAAATTTATACATACAGATTTCAATATCGATCCTATTTTATCTTAATTAGTACTGCTGCTGCGGTCTTGTAATGATTCAGCTAAAAAACACATACAAACTTTAGAGCAAAAATAAAAAATAAAAAAAATAAATAAAAAAATTAAAAATATAAAAAATAAAAAAAATAAAAAAATAAAAAAAAATAAAATTAAAAAATAAAAAAAACAAAAAAACAAAAAAATAAAAAAACAAAAAAATAAAAAAAAATTAAAATAAAAAAAAATAAAATTAATTAAAAAAAATAAAAAAATTAAAAAAATAAAATTAAAAAAATTTAATTGTCTTTATTTACTTTTCACAAATTGAAAGCTTATCCCCATAGACGACCTCTTAACGTCCTTCAAGCCTCCAAAAATAATGCTGTATTTGCCTTCGGTAAAATCAGATAAATTGTTTCTCATTAAAGGCGTCACCCTTTTCGGCAGAAAAGCCTTATTATCCTCCAGTTCAATTAATATGCTATCACCAAATTTTGTGGTCACTACTTGAGCTGATAATATTGGCTGAGGACTCTTTATTGGTAAGTCGGACACCTTAACGGGGGTGGTTTCGTTTCTAAAAGCGCAATTTTTTTCAGTTTATAAATTAGCCGTCTAAAAATATTATATATTCATGATTTGAAATTTAAACAAAAAGATTAAAATGTACTCACTTTGTAATTAATAGCGCACACTAAAACACCAAAAACTATGAAATGTACTGCTGAACTATGAAGTGTACAGACTGCTGAACTATTAAGCCTAGAATAATGATACGCTGACTTTT
Source organism: Rhagium mordax (assembly GCA_963680705.1). Lineage (NCBI taxonomy): Eukaryota > Metazoa > Arthropoda > Insecta > Coleoptera > Cerambycidae > Rhagium > Rhagium mordax. The sequence continues at coordinate 59,980,501 of OY796656.1, forward strand.
ATATCCTTTCCCCCTCCCCATACTTCATTGCGAGTCAGCAAAAAACCGTGAGAACGCTTTAACCTTGAACGCTAGCGGTCGGCCGGAAGCCATTATTCACACACCATCAAAGACTTCTTTGTTCTAAAACTAGAGCGCTTTAACCTTGAACGCAGGTGTGCGTATGACTCATCATTCTTAGAAATGGATGTTGCTCTTTTAGTCACGTACTCACCACCCACACGCCGCACTCCTTTGATCTAGCCGCCTACAGACAAGTCTCGACAAGTCGCTAGCCTTGAACGCACACGTGTGCCATTCTTAGAAATGGATGTTGCTCTTTTAGTCACGTACTCACCACCGGAAACCATTAATCACTCCTTTGATCTAGCCGCCTACAGACAAGTCGCTAGCTTTAACCTTGAACGCAGAATGACTCATTGATTACGCCGGAAACCATTAATCACAGCTTGTTTACATATATCTGACAGCTATTCTTGGAACCACCCACACAGACTCCTTTGTTCTAAAACCGCCTACAGACAAGTCTCAACAAGTCGCTAGCTTTAACCTTGAGCCACCTACATTAGTTTGTTCTCTACCTATGAAGACATCCTCCAGGTCTTCAGCAGGTGGGAGTGGAGGGAGTAAAAGGGAACAAAAATGACCAGGATGAACCTCCATAAGAAATAACATGGGATTTTGACCCGATAGCCCCATAGCCTATCTACTAGCATATAATACAATAATTACTAAATTGTTTAATTCTATCATATATTTCTCACTAATCAAAATGAAAGTTGAAAGTATCTCGGAAATTTTAAATAGATATTTGTTTAAATGAGTAGAATTAATTTCAAGCTTATTAACGTTATTGATGAAACTAGAAAATTTATCTAAGTTTTCCTTAAACGTTTTTATTTGAGAATTTATAGTTACAAAATTATCTAAAGTATTTTCTGAAATTGAGGTTTGTTGTTTTAACAATTCCATTATATGATTTTCATTTTTTTTCAAATGTTCAATTTGGTTATCATAATACTTTGCATCGGAATCAGAGAGAGTTCCAAATAATTGTTTAGATATTTCTCCTATTGCATTAATAAGTGCTCGTTTAGTTTTGCTGACATGTGTTTTACCGATTAAATCATATAACATGTTAGTTTGTAACGTAAGGTCAGTTACAGTATTATTTACGGAAATAACGAATTGTAAGCATTCTTGAGGTTCAATGTCGTAATTTTTAAGCGAATTGCAAATTTTTATTATTTCTGAAAAATAAAATTGAATATTTTTGTATTTTAAATAGAAGTTATTTAAACTAATGAAGGTTAGAAATTTCCAATGATCATTGTAAACATTAAGGTTCCCTAGCTTTTCATAATATATACCAGTGGAATTTGATAACTTAGTAATATTGTAGATGAGGTCTGACGAAGTAGAACAATAATTAAAAGAAGCAAGAAAGATAAGACTTACGATTACTATTAAATAATACCTTATTCTAAAGTTTCCTAGGCGGGGTAGGTTTTCCATTAAATGCATGGTATCTGCAAAATTTAATAATCAAAATCAATCTACAAATAATTTTATTCTGTTTATGTGAACCTTAACATGCTTTTTATTTTTGAGAATGGTAACGTTCACATTAGAATTTATTTCTATAATTTCGTATGGACCAGTAAAAACAGACATAAGTTTTTTGCATTTACCTTTGTGACTAGCGTCATCTCTTAATACTACTTTATCACCAATATTAAACTTAGTATTTTTAGAATTGTTGTCATAATATGCTTTCGATTTCTCTTTGCTCTTTAGAAGATTGTCTCTAGCGATTTCGTGACTATGCTGTAGCCTAGATTTTAATTCGTTTGCATAATTGTCATAATTATAACATATTTCAGGTGATTTAGTTACGGAACTGGGTAATTCTACCCTATTTCCATATAACAATTCATGTGGTGAGAAATTTGTTGCTGAATGGATGGCAGTATTATATGAAAATATAGCATAGTCAATCCAAGTCAATCATCTTGTGATTTATTGATATAAGCACGTAAATACTCTGTTAAATTTCGGTGGGATCTTTCCAACGAACCGTTAGATTGAGGTCTATAACTAGTTGTTTGGATTTTATGAATTCTGAGGACTTTGCAGACATCTTTAAATAATTGACTCAAGAAATTTTGTCCTTGATCGGTCAGTACAAATTTAGGACATCCGAATTTTAATATTATGCGCCTTACAAAATGTTCGGCAATTGTGGAAGCTTCTTGGTTTTCAATGGGGATTGCTTGCGAAAATTTTGTTAAATCATCTATGAAAGTTAACATATACTTATTACCTGATTGGGTAACTGGCAGTGGCCCATATATATCTAGTGATACCTTTTCAAAAGGTTCAGTTGCCGTTGTCGTTATTTGCATCGGTTGCTTAGGAATTCTGCAAGATTTATTTTTCTGACATACCTCGCAAGATTTTACGAAATTTTTAATTTGTTCAAACATTTTTGGCCATTTGTGATATTGTTTAATTTTCCGATAAGTTTTACTAACACCCTTATGACCTCCAGTAGGTGAATTGTGAAATTCGTGTAAAATTTTATTGATTTCTTCATCCGTTAGATCATTGTTTATTGAGGGATCAAAGATTTCTACCTTTGTGTTAGTTTTGTCAAAAATAAAACGCAGCATAGGGCGAATATTTTCATATTTTAAATGATAATAACCACTCCTAGATTTGAAGGGGTTTTCAAAACATACATGATCTAAATTATTATTAAGTATATACTGTTTTAATTGAAGAAATAAATTATATAATTGCTCATAGTTTAATCGGTCCATATCATGTGTTATGAAATATAATACCTTTTTATTATTCAACAAATCTAGTGAAATGAAACACGGGGGAGAGGAAATGCGAGACTTTACATTATTAATATGCGGCATTGTTTTCTCTAGTTTATTTATAAGTTCGTTGTTACAGTTTAAATTTTTATCAGTAAAAATAATTAACACAGAGTCGTCCGAGTTATCTAAAACGTTTCTATCTGTCACCTCGACTATATTTTTGTTAATTTTAATACCTTTTCCTAAATTATTTATATAATTTGCGTAAAAAAATTCGTTTCCATTATAATTTTTATTAGAGTCCGATCGTAAGGTCATCTTATACATGCGACTTAAAGCATCGGCGTTTGTATTCTGGGTACCCTTTTTATAAATAATTTCGTAATCATATTCAGACAACTTTATTCTCCATCTCGTTAACATTGAATTTGTATTTTTTGAGTTAAACAAATATTGTTGAGGTTTATGGTCAGTTACGATTTTAAATCGTCTCCCAAATAAATATGGCCTGAAATAACATGTAAAATGCACTACCGCTAGAGCCTCTAATTGTACGGTCGAATAATTTTTTTCGCTTTTACTTAGCGACCTAGAACCGTATGCAATAGGGCGATCGCTGCCTATGTCACCTTGCGAAAGAATACCGGAAATACCTACACCACTGGCGTCGGTTGTTAAGATAAATTCTCCAGAGAAATCTGGGTATTTCAAAATTGGCGGATTTATAAGTTTTACCTTCAGTTCTTCGAAAGCTTGAGTACATAAGGGACTCCAAATAAAAGGAGTGTCCTTTTTTAATAAATTGTTTAGAGGTTGTGCGATTTTAGCAAAATGTTTTATAAATTTTCTATAATAACCCGTAAGACCTAAGAATGATTTTACGTCTTTTGGACATTTTGGTTTAGGAAAGTTTTCTATAGATTGAATTTTCCGCGGATCAGGGGAAATTCCTTCATTACTAATTACATGACCTAAATAAGCTAGTGACTTCTGTAAAAACTGACATTTCTGAGGCTGCAATTTTAAATTATACTTTCTAAGACGTGAAAAAATATCCTTCAACTTAAGGTTATGGTCATCTAAAGTTTTACCGTAAATAACAATGTCATCCATATAAACAAAGCAAGTTAAATTTTGTAAACCTAATAAACAATTATCCATTAATCTTTGAAAGGTCGATGGTGCAGTTTTTAAACCGTAGGGCATTCTCTTGTACTCATAATGTCCAAAAGGGGTGCTGAAAGCCGTCTTAGCTCTATCCTTTTCAGATGTTAAAATTTGGTGAAAACCGCTTGCCAAATCTAAGGTAGAATAAAATTTCGAGTTTCCTAACTGATCTAAAATATCAGTAATATTTGGTAATGGATATGCATCACCTATGGTTTTATCATTTAGTTTTCTAAAATCAACCACTACGCGCCATCTTTTATTTCCGTTTTTATCCGGTTTTTTAGGGACCACTATTAAGGGAAAATTCCATGGACTGTTAGAAGGAACAATGATTTCATCATTAAGCATTTTATCCACTTGGTTTTGAACTTCTAGTTTTTGATGAAATGGCTTAATGTTGACAGGTACCGAATCTGTAGTCGGAATAGGATGGTTAACCGCATCTGTATGTGATAATATATCACCATCGAGATAAAAGAGATCATTATATTCACTGCAAATATTAATTATACTTTCTCGTTCTTCAGCCGACATGTGATCTAACTCGATATTATTTAAAATAGTTTTTATCCGATCCTCGTTATTTAAATTCTCATAATTTATACTTTTGTGAGATATGGTATAAATTTCAAAATTTTCTATCGGCTCAGTATCTAAATTAATATCCTCTAAATTTGCATTTTCTAAATTTGAATTTACAAAAGTTGTATAAGTTATACCATTATTGGGTGCAATAATGGCATTTCCAATAAATAAACCGTCAGAAATTTGTTTTGACTTACATAAATAAGTATTTGAAGGCGATGCCTCTTGTGAGTTCAATGAAACTTTAACCTTTTTTATAATTTGAGATCTGGCTGGGATTTTAATTGGAGATTTGCTGGACACGAGGTTAATATTATATTCCTTATTATTGAACTTAAAACTTAAGCACTTTTCTTTGTAATTAATTGTGCAACCGTACTTATAAAAAAAATCTTTTCCTAGAATTCCATCACACATTAATGGAAAATTATTGCCAACAATTTGGAAGGGGTGCTCGATAATTTCATTGTCTATTTTTATTTACCGGTGTGAACTTGGCAGGCTAAACCTAGCAGGCGATTTGACGGAAATACCCGAACACCCATAGACGTGCAGGTAAGTGAGAAACGGGCAATAAAATATGTGTAAAGTTTTATATTGACCTTCAACTTGATCAAGTTTTCAAAAAAAAACCTCCCCTATTATCTTAAAAAAATCGAAAGCGGTAGAAGAAAACGGCGGCTCAAAATGAAACTTTGTGGAAAAATGTGTCTTATAGTGGTGAAACTTATGCCAAAAGCACAATTACTTGCAGGCCGTCCAAGGGGTTGAAAACCTCCCTTATTATCTTAAAAAAATCGAAAGCGGGAGAAGAAAACGGCGGCTCAAAACGAAACTATGTGGAAAAATGTGTCTTATAGTGGTGAAACTTATGCCAAAAGCACAATGACTTGCAGGCCGTCCAAGGGGTTGAAAACCTCCCTTATTATCTTAAAAAAATCGAAAGCGGGAGAGGAAAACGGAGGCTCAAAATTAAACTTTGTGGAAAAATGTGTCTTATAGTGGTGAAACTTATGCCAAAAGCACAATGACTTGCAGGCCGTCCAAGGGGTTGAAAACCTCCCTTATTATCTTAAAAAAATCGAAAGCGGGAGAGGAAAACGGAGGCTCAAAATTAAACTTTGTGGAAGAATGTGTCTTATAGTGGTGAAACTTATGCCAAAAGCACAATGACTTGCAGGCCGTCCAAGGGGTTGAAAACCTCCCTTATTATCTTAAAAAAATCGAAAGCGGGAGAAGAAAACGGAGGCTCAAAATTAAACTTTGTGGAAAAATGTGTCTTATAGTGGTAAAACTTATGCCAGAAGCACATGGACTTGCAAGCCGTCCAAGGGGTTGAAACCTCCCCTGATCGATTAGAATTACTGAAACTTGTAGAAGGGAACGACAGCTCAAAACGATACTTTGTGGAAAAATGTCTATGAAAGTGGCGAGACGTATGCCAAAAGCACATTAATTATTTGCAGGCCGTCAGGAGTTGGAACCTCCCCCGAGATATTAAAATAACTCCCTTTTGTCACCCTCCATAATGTCTTGAAGAGAAGATCCTCTAAAAGTGATTATGAATGCAGACAATTGTTTTAAATGTACGGAGTTTTAATTAAAATTTAATTAATTGATCAGTTAATTTAGTCTGCTCTCTCGCTTTCGATTTTTTGAAGATAATAAGGGAGGTTTTCAACCCCTTGGACGGCCTGCAAGTCATTGTGCTTTTGGCATAAGTTTCATTACTATAAGACACTTTTTTTCACAAAATTTCATTTTGAGCCTCCGTTTTCTTCTCCCGCTTTCGATTTTTTTAAGATAATAAGGGAGGTTTTCAACCCCTTGGACGGCCTGCAAATCATTGTGCTTTTGGCATAAGTTTCACCACTATAATACACATTTTTCCACAAAGTTTCATTTTGAGCCTCCGTTTTCTTCTCCCGCTTTCAATTTTTTTAAGATAATAAGGGAGGTTTTCAACCCCTTGGACGGCCTGCAAGTCATTGTGCTTTTGGCATAAGTTTCACCACTATAAGACACATTTTTCCACAAAGTTTCATTTTGAGCCTCCGTTTTCTTCTCCCGCTTTCGATTTTTTTAAGATAATAAGGGAGGTTTTTAACCCCTTGGACGGCCTGCAAGTCATTGTGCTTTTGGCATAAGTTTCACCACTATAAGACACATTTTTCCACATAGTTTCGTTTTGAGCCGCCGTTTACTTCTCCCGCTTTCGATTTTTTGAAGATAATAAGGGAGGTTTTCAACCCCTTGGACGGCCTGCAAGTCATTGTGCTTTTGGCATAAGTTTCACCACTATAAGACACATTTTTCCACAAAGTTTCATTTTGAGCCTCCGTTTTCTTCTCCAGCTTTCGATTTTTTTAAGATAATAAGGAAGGTTTTCAACCCCTTGGACGGCCTGCAAGTCATTGTGCTTTTGGCATAAGTTTCACCACTATAAGACACATTTTTCCACATAGTTTCGTTTTGAGCCGCCGTTTACTTCTCCCGCTTTCGATTTTTTGAAGATAATAAGGGAGGTTTTCAACCCCTTGGACGGCCTGCAAGTCATTGTGCTTTTGGCATAAGTTTCACCACTATAAGACACATTTTTCCACATAGTTTCGTTTTGAGCCGCCGTTTTCTTCTCCCGCTTTCGATTTTTTTAAGATAATAAGGGAGGTTTTCAACCCCTTGGACGGCCTGCAAGTCATTGTGCTTTTGGCATAAGTTTCACCACTATAAGACACATTTTTCCACATAGTTTCGTTTTGAGCCGTCGTTTTCTTCTTCCGCTTTCGATTTTTTTAAGATTATAAGGGAGGTTTTCAACCACTTGGACGGCCTGCAAGTCATTGTGCTTTTGGCATAAGTTTCACCACTATAAGACACATTTTTCCACATAGTTTCGTTTTGAGCCGCCGTTTACTTCTCCCGCTTTCGATTTTTTGAAAATAATAAGGGAGGTTTTCAACCCCTTGGACGGCCTGCAAGTCATTGTGCTTTTGGCATAAGTTTCACCACTATAAGACACATTTTTCCACAAAGTTTCATTTTGAGCCTCCGTTTTCTTCTCCCGCTTTCGATTTTTTTAAGATAATAAGGGAGGTTTTCAACCCCTTGGACGGCCTGCAAGTCATTGTGCTTTTGGCATAAGTTTCACCACTATAAGATACATTTTTCCACATAGTTTCGTTTTGAGCCGTCGTTTTCTTCTCCCGCTTTCGATTTTTTAAGATAATAAGGGAGGTTTTCAACCCCTTGGACGGCCTGCAAGTCATTGTGCTTTTGGCATAAGTTTCACCACTATAAGACACATTTTTCCACATAGTTTCGTTTTGAGCCGTCGTTTTATTCTCCCGCTTTCGATTTTTTTAAGATAATAAGGGAGGTTTTCAACCCCTTGGACGGCCTGCAAGTCATTGTGCTTTTGGCATAAGTTTCACCGCTATAAGACACATTTTTCCACATAGTTTCGTTTTGAGCCGCCGTTTTCTTCTCCCGCTTTCGATTTTTTTAAGATAATAAGGGAGGTTTTCAACCCCTTGGACGGCCTGCAAGTCATTGTGCTTTTGGCATAAGTTTCACCACTATAAGACACATTTTTCCACATAGTTTCGTTTTGAGCCGTCGTTTTCTTCTCCCGCTTTCGATTTTTTTAAGATAATAAGGGAGGTTTTCAACCCCTTGGACGGCCTGCAAGTCATTGTGCTTTTGGCATAAGTTTCACCGCTATAAGACACATTTTTCCACATAGTTTCGTTTTGAGCCGCCGTTTTCTTCTCCCGCTTTCGATTTTTTTAAGATAATAAGGGAGGTTTTCAACCCCTTGGACGGCCTGCAAGTCATTGTGCTTTTGGCATAAGTTTCACCACTATAAGACACATTTTTCCACATAGTTTCGTTTTGAGCCGCCGTTTACTTCTCCCGCTTTCGATTTTTTTAAGATAATAAGGGAGGTTTTCAACCCCTTGGACGGCCTGCAAGTCATTGTGCTTTTGGCATAAGTTTCACCACTATAAGACACATTTTTCCACATAGTTTCGTTTTGAGCCGCCGTTTGCTTCTCCCGCTTTCGATTTTTTTAAGATAATAAGGGAGGTTTTCAACCCCTTGGACGGCCTGCAAGTCATTGTGCTTTTGGCATAAGTTTCACCACTATAAGACACATTTTTCCACATAGTTTCGTTTTGAGCCTCCGTTTTCTTCTCCCGCTTTCGATTTTTTTAAGATAATAAGGGAGGTTTTCAACCCCTTGGACGGCCTGCAAGTCATTGTGCTTTTGGCATAAGTTTCACCACTATAAGACACATTTTTCCACATAGTTTCGTTTTGAGCCGTCGTTTTCTTCTCCCGCTTTCGATTTTTTAAGAAAATAAGGGAGGTTTTCAACCCCTTGGACGGCCTGCAAGTCATTGTGCTTTTGGCATAAGTTTCACCACTATAAGACACATTTTTCCACAAAGTGTCATTTTGAGCCGCCGTTTTCTTCTCCCGCTTTCGATTTTTTTATGATAATAGGGGAGGTTTTTTTTTTGAAAACTTGATCAAGTTGAAGGTCAATATGAAACTTTACACATATTTTATTGCCCGTTTCTCACTTACCTGCACGTCTATGGGTGTTCGGGTATTTCCGTCAAATCGCCTGCTAGGTTTAGCCTGCCAAGTTCACACCGGTTTTTTATTTTACCTTTACAAACACCGTAAGTAGGAATGCTTTCTTCCGTGATTCCTTTTAGTTGAGCTTTTGCATCAGTATTAATAATTTCGTCGTCTTTAGTGACACCAAGTTTCAAAATGGAACAGTCAGATCCTGTGTCAATTAATAATGTTGCATACTCACCAATAGTTAATAATAAATTAAGTTTGACACCATCATCTTGACTTTCCTTTAAAACGACTTGATAAATATTTGAAAAATTTGTATTATAAGTTTGTATAGAATTAGAATTACTTTCAGAGTTAGAATCATCATGATTTGATATAGTAGTTTGTACATAATGTTGATTTTCAAAATTTTGAACAGAATTTTGTGTGGAAGATTGTAAAAATAGTTCATTAGAATGTTGTAAATTAATTTGAGGATTTGAGTCTAATTTTCTGCAGCTTCCTTTACTGTGCGGATCCTGGTCTCGCTGCTGCGGTGTGTACCAGGTCCTCTCGCGTTTCCCGAATTATCACAAGTTTGTTGAGAAGTAGAAGGAGTAGGATTTGTCATGTTAGCATTGTGTGAAGTGTCATTAAATTTCTTATTTTCATTATATTTTCGTTTATAACAATCTCGTATGTGGTGACCTTCTTTTTTACAATAACTACAAGTAATATTTATTTTGAAAATTTTGGGTTCTGATTTTGTTTCATGTTTAGAAAATTTCGGCAAAGCTTGATGATTGTTATTACGAGAAAAACAGTCTTCGTATTTATGACCGCTCTTGTGGCAAAAACTACATTTTAAAAAGGGTTTAGAATATGATTTTGAATTAAATTTAGATTTTTGTGCATTCAAATTTCGTTCCTCATCCACTGCTCCATCTATGGCTTCCGTTAATGTTGTGAATCTACTTGCTTTAATTATTAAACGTATATTTGAATTTAGACCTTCTACAAAACCTCTTAATGCCGATTTAGAATTTAAATTTTCGATCGAGGATTTTGCAACTTCACCCTCACTTTCGATACAAACGTCATTTAATTCAAATAAAAGTTTTTCTACTCTATTCGCATACGCTCTTACATCTTCGTTAGGTAGTTGTATCACATTTAGAAGTTCTGATTAAACTTGTGGAATAGTTCTTTTTTTCCGAAAAATTTTCTACTAATATATGTTTTAATTCTGACCAATTCGCGAATGTTTTATGTTTTGTGTTGTTATAAGCTGAACCTGTTAATTTAGTTTTGATAATATTTAAAAGTAGACCCTCATCTGTTTCGGGACATAGTTCCTCATCTACTATATCACAACAAGTTATAAATCTATGTAAATTTACTCTATTACCATCAAATTCGGGTATCATCTTAATAGCTACGTCTATATTTAACTTTTTAGTCCTTGTAATTCGAATGAGTTATTGCACAAAGATATGTATAGAAATTTAACAACAATATGATATAAAATATTTAAAATTACTTACAACGCAATGATGACTTATGAGAAAAAAAAATTTTTTTTTCGCTATGATGAAAATGTTGAGTCTTAGTCTTGAAAAAAATCTTGGAAATCTTGCAGGGGTTTTGACTTCGAGAAGTTGTCCACTTGACGCTTATTCTTTTGTCACGATCACTCACACTATAGGGCGCACACTATCACCTGTACTGGCTTCTTTCGTCCTCGGCTGGAAACTGGAGCCTGGATTCTGGATTCCTCTGGGAACAGAACAACTGGCAGATATGTGACTAGTGAATCTCCAAGTGCTGGGCTTCGTAGAGAGACTTCGGTTTGTTGAGAGCTCTTGCGACAAACTTGTCGTTATCTTCACAACTCAACCCGGATAGATCTCCTTGTACAATCCTGGTTTTGATCCTATTTTGTGACTTGGTAAATCAACCGCAACCCCACACCTGACACCAAATTTTGTTGTGGTTGGCTTGCCCGAGCGGTGGCTGATAGTTGGGTAGTTTGCGGGAATCGAAACTCGAGGATACACTACAAAACTACTTTATTTCCCTTTGGTGGTTTACAAAAGATGAAATTGCCTCGTGGCAGATGGTTTTAAGTTACTTCTCGAAAAAAGTGTTGTTCACCGCACTGACCAAAGTATATGTCCTTTACCTCTTTCAAATTGTTCAAGACTAAAGGTGAAAAACTTACAAAGTGCAATGTAAGGTTTTTGGCTGAATTTGCAATATGTGGAAACAATTAGACAATAAAATATAATAAAGTATAAAGTATGCATAAACAGAGGTCAATGAAATGTTGAGTTGCAATAATACACTTTTGTAAAATATCCTAAATAACTAAATAAAATTAAATTAAATTGACTTCACAACAGTATACATGGAAACTTGAATCTGCGTGTAATACTTGTCATTTTCTTTTAAAAACAATTCTCCATTTTTATCGAACAGGAGATATGGAACAAATGACATTTTAGTCTGGAAATCCACAATCTTGGTGTTCTCGCAACTGTACGGTCACTTGATTTCCAAAAGCTCTATATTTTCACCAGTGTCTATTATACCATCAGGGCTACATGCCAGATATGGTTGTTTTAAAGACACAATCAGACCGACTTCGTGAACACGGTATCCGTATGTTTCTTCAAACAGTAATCTTGCTGTTAATTCCATTAAGTCCGTATTGGATAGCGATCGGTTTTAGTGCTTTATTTTTCTGCTCTGCCAATGTGTCAAAATTTGCTACTCTTGTTTTGATTCTGTGTGCCTTTTCACTGCAGGTAATCCTTGTGCATCGTTGTTGCAACCCCATATAAATATTTGATTGACCTATAGAATTGAAAGCGATTTCCATCCATTTCTCTTTGTCGGCTTTGATTTCCTCATATTTACATAAATATTCTTGTGGGCAACTTATTTTCGCAAATTTTGTCTTCATATTTTGCGTTGACAAACAATTATAAACATTGTAAATTTGAAACCTCGAGTTGCTCTGCAAATGGTACAATTTTTCAAGAAAACTTTTCTTTGCGATATTTCTTTTTTCCTGCTCAAGCATTCTTTCGTACATTATTGATTGTGACATTCGATCTCGCTCTTGATTATTTCAGTTTGTGGAGAGTCTTCAGACAAATGCTGGTCGTTAATGTGACTAACGTCTATTTCTCGTGCTCTACAAATGAACTTGCTTCTGTGGCGCTATCTATGGTAAGTAACATGGTTCGCGAATGAAACGAATATGTTCCTTCTTTGATATAAAAATATACTGCACCCTCGCAATAGACCTCATGCCTGATGCATTTAATAAAAAAAAATTTCTTTATCAGGGGAATAACACACATATCTAACCTGCCTCCGGCTATCGCCTCCGGCTTCTAACTCGCAATAGACCTATTAAAAAAAAAATTCCTTTAATCTAATAAAAAAAAATTCCTTTATCAGGGGAATAACACACATATCTAACCTGCCTCCGGCTATCGCCTCCAGCTTCTAACTCGCAATAGACCTCTTAAAAAAAAATTCCTTTAATCTAATAAAAAAAAATTCCTTTATCAGGGGAATAACTCACATATCTAACCTGCCTCCGGATTCTAACTCGCAATTAATAGATCTCATGTCATGCCTGATGCATTTAATAAAAAAAAAAACAAGAACATGAGGGATTTGAACCCAGAACCCTCTGCTTGCCAGCCGAGCTCGTTTCCGCTAGGCCATCTACACCACTGACAAAGTGCGTGTAAAGAAAGAATAAGTTCAGTTAGGTATCGGGTAAAAAAAACAAGAACATGAGGGATTTGAACCCAGAACCCTCTGCTTGCCAGCCGAGCTCGTTTCCGCTAGGCCATCTACCCCACTGACAAAGTGCGTGTAAAGAAAGAATAAGTTCAGTTAGGTATCGGGTAACACGTTCTGTACACTTGGCAACGTTGGTACGGACTGAATGTTCATTTGTAGAGCACAAGAAATAGACGCTACTGTTAATGTGTTTTAAATCCTCAAATCTGAATACTTGGTCCTGCCTATTTCCTTTGCAAGGAAATAATGTTTTAATTCTACATCCTTTATGGTATTTATCAAGCTGTATTTGTGGAGGTCGATTCCATGTTGATATGTCAATGTTGATCCGTTTTTGAACATGTATTTTCTACAATCACAAAAATGCAAATTGCTGCGGCGTGGTTACAGAAGTCCTTTCCTGCTTTGCAGTTCTTATACATATGTGTCGAATATTGAACGGTTTTTCCCAAAAAATAATAATGTTACTTTGATTTTTAAAAGATGGAAAACATGGAAAATAACAGAAAATAAGTTAAGAACATTTTACAGAAGGCGCAGGTCGAATATGCAAATAGAAAATTATAATGAAAATTTTTTGACAGTTCTAACAACCAATGAAATTTCGTTATTTCTTGTCATGTGACACAAATCACCCAATCATGTTAGGATTACACTGATAATATCATCCAGGGAAATTTTCAATCACTTTGACAACAAAATTGCTTAACTTTGACAACATCATAATAACTGCCAAATAAATATCAATACGTCACGTTTTAGCAATGCCAATTCTCATCTATAAACTTTTAATAAATAAATAATTGTTTTGTTGTTGTGATATATTATTAAGTTAGTTAAATCAGTAAGCCGCATGCGCGAGCTGCAGACAGGGAGTAAGCAAGCAACGTGCAGACAGCACATGTACTCGATAGATGTAATTTAACGTAGTGAATAAATGGTAGTTAGAAATTATGTTTGTGTATACTTCATTACCAAATTGTGATTGAATAGTATATGACAAGTGGCGACGAGGTGTTTTCTACAATCCCACAAAATTGGTGTTTGTAAAATATTTCAAGTTAAAATTTTGCATAAGAAAGAACCCTAAAATGGCCGACAAAATTTCGTATACAGGACATATTCAAGAATTCATTCCCGCAGAAGCAGATTGGTCGGTGTATAAACGCCGGTTGCAAAACTACTTTGCTGCTAATGAAATCTGGAGTGATGATCGTAAACGGGCAATATTGCTTAGTCTGTTAAATGAGGATGCATACAAGCTAATTTTCAATATGTGTTTGCCCGCAGAACCCGAAGGAAAGCCGTATGTCGAGATAGTGGACTTAATGGATAACCATTTTAAACCGATAGTATCTGTATTTGCGTGTCGAGAAAAATTTTTTGAGGCAAGAAAGATGTCACAGGAAAGTCCCAAAGAATTTGCAGCGAGACTAAGAAGTTTAGTGGCTGTTTGTCAATTTGGCGGTCGAGAGGAAATCGAAAAGGCGTTAGTTAATCGTTTTATTATCGGTTATGAGGAAGGTAAAGTGAAAGACAGGTTATATGAAGAAAAAAAATCCGTGACGTTTGAGAAGGTAGTGGAAATAGCTTCATCTAAAACAGCGGTGCAACCACATTGTTATTCGGACAGAAGTGTGATAAAGAGGGAACCTGAAATCCATTACACCAAATCTCAGTCAAAAGGATATGGGCAGGTGCATTATACTTCGTATCCGTCAACATCACGTGCTTCAGGGACGAGCGGAAATGGTAGGAACAGCCGAGGATCCCCACCAGGACACCCATCAGCGAACGCCAAATGCTCCGTGTGTGGACGCCGAAACCATACAGCAGATAAGTGTTCTTATAGAGAATGTTTTTGTCATAATTGTAATAAAAAAGGACACCTGGCACCGTTGTGTCCAGCTACAAAAACCGTAAACAAAACAAATACATCTCAGTTTAGTAAAAAGAATAAGTTTAAGAAAGATAATTCACATAATTTTCTGGAAAGTGATTATTCACTATTTAACTTGGATTGTAAGGTATCACCTGTTTTAATTAATTTGATTATTGAAAATGTTTCTTACACATTCAACTTAGATACCGGGGCTAGTTATAGTGTAATATCAGAGAAATTTTACATTGAAAATTTTAATAATAAAATCTGTTTACCCACAGATAAAATTTTTCACTTATATAATGGGGACAAAATTGTACCATTAGGATGTATTGTATGTCAAGTGACTTATCAAAATAAATCTTGTAATTTAGGTTTATATATTATTAAAGATGGGGGACCACCGCTATTAGGACGCGATTTTTTTAATCTATTTAATTTAGGCATTTCACATTTAAATTATTTAGAACTACCGAAAGATCTACACTTTGTATTCAGTAAATATGAATATTTATTTGCTCCGGGACTGGGAACTTTTACCAAGGGTGACATTTCTATTAAATTAAAAGATGAAAGTGTAACACTAAAATTTTTTAGAGCACGGCCGCTACCATTTGCGATTAAGGAAAGGGTGGAGAAAGAACTAGATCGTTTAAACAAACTGGGCGTTATAGAACCAATAGATTATTCTCCATGGGGTACACCAATTGTACCCGTTCTAAAGAAAGATGGTTCGGTAAGAATATGTGGTGACTTTAAAGTTACAGTGAACCCATTTATCGAAATTGATCCTTTTCCATTGCCAAGAATAGATGACCTTTTTGTCAAATTACAAGGGGGTGTCCATTTCACGAAACTGGACCTGTCTAATGCATATCAACAAATATGTTTAGACGAAAAATCAAAGGAACTGGTAACCATTTCGACGCACAAGGGTCTATTTAGGTATAATCGGGCCCCTTTCGGTATAGCTAGTATTCCAGGTAAATTTCAGAAAATTCTTGAAACGCTGTTACAAGGTTTACACCTTTTACAACAGTATTTAAGATAGTATCAGTTTGATTTAAGAAAGTATCATTTGTATTTTAGAATTAACATTTGTATTTTAGCAAAATCCATATGTATTTTTGATTTGTCAAATGTATTTGCGAAATAATCAAAAGTATTTTAGAAATAACAATTGTAGTATCGATAATGCCAAATGTATTTTAGAAAAGCCATATATATTTTAGATTATAGCAATTGTATTTTAGAAACGCCATATGAATTTTAGAAAGCATCATTTGAATTAAAGGAACGATCATTTGAATTTTAGATTACATGTAGGTATGCATAAAAAATTACAGGGATGGACATCTCTCGTCACAAATTTGGCAAACTTAAGGGGGGAATTTTAAACAAATCACCCTTTATTTTTACATTTATATTATCTGTTTAATTCTACATAAATAAATTACTCTTATAATAGGTACCTAACCTAACCTATGTAATAAAAAAAATATACAAAGCTATATTCCAACCCTATGTCTTCTAAGCCTATCGCTGCGGCATGAAAGGTAGTGGAATGTTGAGCTGCACGGACGCAATCTCCTCCGACTATGGTATTCTTAGCTTGGTCAATAATTCCCTCCAGGTAGACTAATCTTTGTTCAATTACACCAGGTGCAGCAACTGGCGGAATTCCAAGGTGAACTTTTACAAATGATTTAATTTTTGACCAAATTGATTCAATGGGATTTAACATTGGTGAATAGGGCGCTAATCTTAAAAGAGTAGCATTAGTGCCAATCAAAGCAGCTTCAAGCCGGGAATGACATGGCGCATTATCGCAGACAATTATCAGGTCACCTGTTTGATTGCCGCCTATTTCCCATTGGTGCAACAAATGTCTGACCCAAACAATAGCTGCTTCTGCTGTAAATGACCCTCGTCGACGTTCTATTGATACTACACCTGCAGCAGATATTCCACCAATGAGATGAACATTTGGTCCCCTTGGAGCTGGTAATATTTGTACTGCCCTTGCACCAGTCCTAGATCTTCCTCGGGTTCTTCGACAAAAAAAGGTTGAAGTTGGTCTCATCAATCCATACGATTTGTTTGCCTTCTTGAATAAAAGTATTAAGGGTGCGCACGTATTCTGCTCGAAGTATTTTATTCTGATTCGAGTTCATAGTTATTGGCTGTCGATGAACTTGTTTGACTGTAAAGAGCCTTCCTTCTAGGTAATTGCTAAGGGTAGAAATAGCAACAATAATTCTAAATTCATTAAACACCTTCTCTTTTAAAACTTTTAGCGTTATGCTGCAATCTTCTTCCACCCACTCAATTAATCGGTTTCTTTGTTCTTCTGTAAGAACTTTAGGTTTATGACCACCCTTTTTATTCATATCTTCACGGCCTGACGAGACCCAGTTGTAAGCAGTTTTATATTTTATATTTAAAGATTCGGCTAACTGCACCCAGTCTTCACCTTTGTTGGCACACACGACAATTCATTTTCTATCCTGGGCAGAATATTTTTTGTTGATTCTACGAACCACATTTTCTGTTCCAGTTATTTCCGCTCTACACATTGAACATAATGATCCTAGTGTATTTAGCATACCTTGTTCAACACAATGAACATGAAAAAGATGGTTACAGGGAACAACTCGTAACACTGATCTTCTTAACATGGATACTCGACAAATACCACAATTGTCTCGAACGTTCATTTTTCTCCGTAACTGCTTATTTAAACAAAATAACTGTTAATAAAAGCTTGAAAGGAACAATGACATTCAACGTGATAAAAAGTTTGACACCTGTCTGATAAAAAAAAGTGAAGTATTATGACAAAGGTATACTGATACGTACAGAAGAGATATCTAAGAAATAGAGCAATAATAATTCTAAACTACAATTGAAACTTTCTTAAACTCATATGGTTTGATCCAAAATACAAATGACGGTTTCCCAAATTAAATTGGTAATTCAAAAGTTCATTTGTTGCTTTCTTAAATTAAATTGGTTTTTCTAAACTACATTTGAAACATTCTCAAATTTAAATGGTAATTCCAAAATACAAATGATGCTTTCTAAAATACAATTGATTATTCCATTATTCATATGAAGATCTCTTAATTACAAATGACTATTTTAAAATACAATTGAAGGTTTCTAAAATACTGTTGGAAAAGGTGTAGACGGGGTAGTCTGTTTTCTCGATGACATCCTAATTACCGGTAAAGATCGAATAGAGCATATCGCGAGGCTAGAATCGGTTTTGTGTCGCTTACAAAACGCAGGATTTAAACTTTCTATAGAAAAATGTAGTTTTTTTCAATCTAAAATTTCGTATTTAGGATATGACATAGACCGAGAAGGATTACATACATCGGAAAGTAAAATATCGGCCATAAATAATGCCCCCGTTCCTACGAATGTGACAGCACTAAAATCAGTGATTGGTCTTATAAATTATTACGGTAAATTTGTACCAAATCTTGCAGACATTCTGCACCCATTATATAATCTTCTGAAAGCAAAGTCTAAATGGGAGTGGTCACCGAGTTGTGATAAAGCTTTTAAACAAATAAAAAATTTATTGACGTCCGCTGACATTTTAGTGCATTATAATCCTGAATTACCACTAAATCTAACTACAGACGCGAGCGATTTTGGCGTTTCAGCGGTGATATCGCACATAATGCCAAATGGTTGTGACAGGCCAATAGCGTACGCATCGCGTACGTTGTCTGATGCAGAACGCAAATTTTGTCAAATAGAGAAAGAGGGCTTAGCAATAATTTTTGGACTATGCAAATTTCATACGTTTTTATACGCTAGAAAATTTACTCTTTTTACTGACAACAAACCGCTTTCATATATATTTCATCCTCAGAAAAATATACCTCAGTTTTCAGCAAATCGGCTACGAAGGTGGGCCGTAATTTTGTCAAATTATCAATATGATATTAAGTTCGTAAGATCCGAACAAAATCGCGCAGATTCGTTGTCCCGTTTACCCTTGCCATTCGAGGAAAATTTTAGGGATGATGTGGATATAAATTTTGTTCATTATTTTTCGGAAAATGATGATTTTCCAATGAATTTTCAACAAGTCAAAGAAGCTACGGTAAAGGACACAATGTTGTCAAAAGTTTTAAGATATATCAAATATGGATGGCCTACTAATATAGAAGAAAATTGTAAACCATTTTATAGAATTAAAAATGAATTAAGTGTTGAATCTGATTGTTTACTCTGGAATAATAGAATAATAATTCCCGAGATTTTAAGGCAAAATATATTACAACAATTACATGCTACACATATGGGCATCGTAAAAATGAAAAGCTTGGCTCGATCATATTTTTGGTGGCCCAGTTTAGATAAAAATATAGAGACAATTAGTAAAACCTGTGAAAACTGTTTGTTAAATAAAAAAGCACCTAATAAAGCAGTTCTAGTGAATTGGCCGTGGCCCAGCGAACCATGGTATCGTTTGCATTTAGATTTTATGGGTCCAATCTTTAGCAAACAATTTTTGATAATTGTAGACGCACACAGTAAATGGACGGAAGTTTATCCTATGCATTCTATAACTTCCAGTTTGACGATTGAAGTTCTAAGGTCTTGCTTTGCACGTTTTGGGTTGCCAAAGCAGATCGTAACAGATAATGGTACTTCATTTTGTTCAAATGAGTTTGAACATTTTTTGTCACAAAATAATATTCTTCATATCACATCCCCACCTTTTCATCCTTCATCTAATGGAGCGGCAGAAAATTCTGTTAAAACTATTAAAAATGCGTTAAAAAATGCACTTGGAAAAAATTCACAAATAAATTTAAATAAAACTTTAAATAATTTTTTGTTCGATTATCGCAATACGCCGCATTGCACCACAAAGTGTAGTCCCGCAAATTTAATGTTTGGGAGAAATTTGCGTACTCGTTTCAGCATATTATTACCTAAAGTCGACAACATGGATATAAAAAATCGAGTCTTAATGGAGCAAAATAAACAAAAAGTATACCATAAAGGTAAAAGAAATGTAGAATTTGTGAATGGGGAGACAGTGACAGTGAGAAACTATAAAAATGTGAATAAACCGACTTGGATAAAGGCAATAATTTCGAAAAGAATTGGTAGAACCACTTATATTGTAAAAATTCCAGAATTAAATAATATTCAGTGGAAACGCCATGTGAACCAAATAAAAAAATCTCATTTTACGGAATCAGAGTTACCTGAAGATAACAATAATTCGAATGAATCTGTTATTCAGGAAAATACGAGGGAAAATACAAGTAGTCCTGCCACTTCTTCTCAAAATATAGAATTAGATGAAACGGAAAAGAACAATAATTTAGGGTCTAGTCGACCAAAACGTATTGTTAAACCACCAGAACGTCTAGAATATACTTAGTACTTATATAATTTTTTTTTCCTGTATAGATTCCATATATATGTATAATTTTTTTTTGGAGGGGAGATGTGTGATATATTATTAAGTTAGTTAAATCAGTAAGCCGCATGCGCGAGCTGCAGACAGGGAGTAAGCAAGCAACGTGCAGACAGCACATGTACTCGATAGATGTAATTTAACGTAGTGAATAAATGGTAGTTAGAAATTATGTTTGTGTATACTTCATTACCAAATTGTGATTGAATAGTATATGACAGTTGTGTTGCGACATTTTGATTTTATTTTTTCAAAAAATTTTCTGACCGAATATCCCTTAGACATTGACAAATGCCTCATAATTTTATGACAACCTCAAGCAAGTTGCTTTCGATTGTCATAAAATTATCTCGTACATACATTATCAATATCTTAGGGATATTATAGCTGAGAATTTTTTGTCCGGTGGAGGGTTTTGGTGAAATAATTTAGTGTTTTTAAAGAGCATGGCTCTTTTACCTAGTGAAAGCCCAATAATGTACGTAGGTACTTAGCAACATAATGATAAATAAATATATATAATAAATAAATACTCCACATGTAATTACGACCCCCTTTATCCCAGAAGGCTCTAGGAGCCTTGTGCGGGAGGGGGCTACACATTTAAAGACAAGGGACACACATCCTATATTCGTGTATAATGGAAAAATCCCTCTCACAGTATTTTCCATTGCCACGACCGGGATTCGAACCCGGGACTTTTGGGTGAGAGGCAGGTACTCTACCATCTCGACCATCAGTCATATATGATGGCAATTAATATGACATTTACCTCAACAAAGAAGGCACACAGCGATTTCCTACTTAAATTTATGTATCGTGATTTCCTACTCGGATATCGGCAGTTTTTGCACAGATGTGTAACCACACTTTTAGTTGGCCAGAGTACTTAAAACACTCGAACTCAAAATAGTCAAAATACTAACAAAAAAAAAATAAAATACGAACGTTGTTACGTTTCAAGGGTTCGATACAGAAATTACACCTATTATTTTTACTATTTTTTATTCAGCAACCAATGGAAACATAAATATTTGTAGCTTACGGCACCACTCATTGGAAGGTCACCAAACACTGAATATGGTCTTCAGCTCAGCACCATCTATTATTAATAGAACTCCTTCCACTCCCAGGGCTCTGCTTCAGGATTAATATTACAATTTCTATTTCTAATCTTCCTTTTTAGCCAACTTTTGCCCCTGTCATCCCTTTTTATGACAACCCCCTCTTGACATCTACCTACTCAACTATTACAATCCTTATTCTATAAATACAGCTGTTAATATAATACTAATAACTATGTACAAATATAACACACATTCAAGCCGGAATGCCACATTACCCCCTATTAAATTGAATAATGGACTGGACATCCTTGTAAAATTTAATACTACAGCTTCAGGCTTGAACACAGTCAGTAAATTTAACATATGGTTTCAAATTATATATATTCTGAATACCTAGGGAAGCACCATTGGCATCATCTTCTACTTCGTACGAATTTGGACTACTGTACATGGACCCTTATACAAAAGAAAAAAATTCTTTATCTCTCGATCCTCAGCAGAAGATTGAGGATGGGTACGAATCAACACTTTATCGCCCACTTTAAAACGTACTAATTTTTTATTTTTCTCATGGTGAACCGTCTCTGAGCTTTTGAGAGTAATCTTTCGTGAGCTAGAGTCACAACCTCTTTAGAAATTAAATTGGGATAGTCATGCTCAGGATATTCAACCGTAGTAATGAACGGATTAACAGACGTTCTTTCAAATTGTAGGAATTCGGGAGAAAAGTTAGTTCCACTATGAATTACTCGATTCAACCAGTTCTGTATGTCTTTAAGTAAGAATGCCCATTTGGTATGTTTGGCGAAACAAAATGTTCTAAGCAATCTTCCGATCTCACGATTGACACGTTCTGCTTGATTCCCCTGAGGATAATAAACGGAGGTATGTCTCACGGTAATACCTTGCTCCGTCAAGGTTTCTAACCGACTAGTAAACTGTGTCCCATTGTCAGAAAGAATAACTTGAGGTTTCCCAATCATAGGAAAATACTTATCGATTAAACAACGTAATATAGATCTGGTAGTAGCTCGTTTCAATGGATGCAAGGATACATATTTGCTAAGCACATCCACTATTACTAAGAGCTGAGTAGCACCTAACCGAGAAGTCGGGCCCATTAGATCTACACAAATAATGTCATTAACTTTATTTGGTATTACGCTGTGCATTTCACCCACTAGATGTGGTGACGCTTTTACTTTTTGACAGATCTCACAACCGGCCATTAATTTCCTACAAATATGACCCATTCTTGGCCAAAAATAATATTTTTGTAATTGCTTTAAACATTTTTCAGGGCCAAAATGCCCATTCTCTTGATGATCCTGTAAAACAAGCGAAGCAATGCTTAGCTTTGGAATACACAATTTAAAATTTGGATTCGCGCTGATCCCTTTTTTAAATAACAACCCCTTATAAACTAAATACCATTCTTTTATGCGAAAAGGTACCTCTGGCCTTTCTAATTCGCGATAAATCTTTTCACAAAAAGAGTCTCTTCTTTGCAATTCTTTGATAGATGCCATGTTGGACATAACGTCTCTTTCCAATATTGTGTGTAATGCTTCGATACATATTTCAGTATTTTCTGGAAATTCAATGTTTTCTGCATTATTGCTCTTTACCGGGTAGCGTAACAGGGCGTCCGCAACAATATTTTCTGACCCTTTACAAGACTGTATATCAAAATCATATTCTGGAATATAAATGATCCATCTAGTAAGTCTTGAACTTAACAGACGACATGATTTTATAAACGACAAAGCTTTATGATCGGTTAATATGGTAAGTTTTCTCCCTAGGATGAAAACTCTCCATTTTTTTTAACAAAAATAGTAGAGCCAATGCTTCTTTCTCTGTCACAGTATATCGCAATTCTGCACCATGCATTGTCCGGCTAGCATAAGCTATGACATTCCGGTTACTTGTATCTTTATCTATTTGAAATAAATAACCTCCCACAGCATATCCAGAAGCATCGGTTTGTAAGTAAAATCTCTGATTATTATCAGGATGTTTCAGCATAGTTACTTTCAAAAATGATCTTTTAACATCTTCAAACGCCTTCATCTCTACCATTTCCCATGTCCACATTTGATTCTTTTTCAATGAGTTAACCAACGGTGCTGTGATCTTGGAAAAATTCTCACAGAATCTGGAATCATAATTGATTACCCCTAAAAATGATTTCAAGTGTTTTACATTTCTTGGTACCGGAAAATCTACGATTGCTCTAATTCGATCAGGATCCATCTTGATGCCACTAGGAGATACAATATGGCGCACAAATGTTACTTCAGATCTAGCAAATCGTGATTTTTTAAATTTAACTGTTATACCTGCACGATGAAATTTTTCAAAAATTATTTTCAAATGCTTTAAATGAATCTCTGGAGTATACGAATAGATTAATAAATCATCCACGTAAGGAATTACCCAACCTTCCACATCTGACCCCAGAATTTTAGTTAAACCCCGGATAAAACTTGCAACACTGGTAGATAAACCAAATGGGAGAACTTGAAAAACATACGTATAGCCTTCATATAAAAAACCAGTATACTTCTGATGTGATAGCTCTATTGGTATTTGCCAATAGGACGCAGTAAGGTCTATAGTACTCAAACATTGACCTTGTGTAAAACTATATAAAAAATCATTGGGATTTAAAGGCATGACATGGTCCTTGACCATACGTGCATTAAGATATCTGGCATCTAAGCATACGCGAATGGAATTATCTTTTTTTTTCACAACAACCAAGGGATATATTAGTCCCTTCTGTCTGACATGACCGAATAGCCCCCCACTCTAACATTTCCTGAATTTGTCTATGAACTTCATCCCGATATGCATGAGGAATAGGATACGATTTGCAAAAGAACGGGCTATGATCATGTAACGAAATCTTGTGACTATACACATTAGTGAGACCTGGTTGGTTGGAAAAGATATCTTTATAGCTTAAAAGTAGCGAACACAACTTAGCCTTGTCCGCGTCTTTAAACAATTCCGACTTAAGAGCGGTTTCACGTATTTCAGTTTCTGAATAGGTAGTGACATTACGTTTCACTGGCGTGACAAACACTTCGTCATTAATCTCACTCACCAAAATATACATTCCAGGATTTAGTTCCCCTATAAATGGTATATTCCGTTCTACTCCACTGAAAATCCCTCTCAGGACGCTTCCTGAAAAATATATAATAGCTTTGTTGTCTCTCATCCAATCGCACCCTAAAATAACATTACGTAACAAATTTAGTATCACTAAAAATGAATATTCAACACTACAATCCCCCATTTTTATATCGAGATATACCTGTTCCTTAACATTCGCAGACTTGCTACCCAATGCACCTACCAAAGTAACACACTTTGCAGGTATTCGCGGAATATCTGGATTGATCAATAAAATTTCTTTAAGAAACTTTTCACTTATACCTGTTACTTGACTTCCTGAGTCAATTAAACAACTTGTTGCTAAAGTTTCTATTTCAGCGTTTACCGTGGGTGCAATAGCGATCGACTTTATTTCTTGTTCCCCCTCTTCTATTATATCCTCATAGTCTTTATTAAAAATAGTGGTTACCGCTGAAACCTGATTCGGCTCATTGCCTCCTCTATTTTCCGAATAATTTGTGGAACGATTCTCTACCCGCCGAAAATCAGACCGGGATGTACCTGCTCTATTATTAAACCCATGACGATTTTCCCGCAGCGAGGAATTCCTCGTTCGTGTGATCACGACTATACTGGTTAACTACCCCTTCCTCAACATCATCCACTATTCTCAAATGGCATTCGATATCTTCAACCGTGTAGAAGCCAGAATTTATTATACCACGGCGAATATCAGTCGGAAAATGGTTACTAACCATATTAATTATTTCATTTTCAGTCAGCGGCTGAGATAGATACTTTGCTTCCCTTACCAATTTCAAAAAATAATCTGCGCGTGAGCCACGTTCGTAAGTACCAAATTTAATGTTAGAAAACGTTTCCCGCTCTTTCTCAATACTCCAGTATCGTTTCAAAAACAACTGCTTGAAATGTATAAAGGAATTAAAATCTTTAATCTCGGCCCAATCCTGAGCAGACCCTCTTAAACAGTTTATTGAAAAGTATACCCTTTTTTCCTCAGGCACGCCAGCCTCATCCATTAGTCCTTCTAATTTTTTAATAAATAGTACCGGATGCATGTTGCCATTGGGCGAAAAGTGAAGGTTCATACCCCCCAAATCTTTAAACACCACTATATAATTTCTGTTACCTTGACAAACCGTCGATGCCTCCGTACTTCCCTGTTTTACACTTGTATTCATGTCCTTTGGCTTAAAATTAACATTTTTATTCAAGGAATCTGACAGTTGTACAATACTATCCTTAATTAAAGACATACTATCTTCAATAGTTGTAGTCACATTAGTTACAACAGTTTTTAAATTTCGCTCTAAATTAATATTCACTTTTTCATTAAAATTTTCAAAAAATGCTATTAATGTTTGTTCCAATGTTTTTGCTTCTACACCTGAACATTCAGCTGCTTCCTCATTATTATGCTTTTGAGACGTCGCGGATGATGATTTCTCATCATGATTTTTTGTTTTACCCATTTTTAAACTGTTCTAAACGAATAAACCAACTAAATATCTTACAGTATAAAGACATAAATTAGACTTTCACAATTACTGACACACAGAAAATGACTATTTCTACACCAATGTTTTGCTAATTCAAAACTATTTAGGTTTCAATGCGCACAATTAATGTTTTAGTTCATTTTAGATAAAATACAGGTGCAATTTCTGGCCACGAGTCGGGCGCCAAATGTTACGTTTCAAGGGTTTGACACAGAAATTACACCTAATATTTTTACTATTTTTTATTCAGCAACCAATGGAAACATATAAATATTTGTAGCTTACGGCACCACTCATTGGAAGGTCACCAAACACTGAATATGGTCTTCAGCTCAGCACCATCTATTATTAATAGAACTCCTTCCACTCCCAGGCCTCTGCTTCAGGATTAGTATTACAATTTCTATTTCTAATCTTCCTTTTTATCCAACTTTTACCCCTGTCATCCCTTTTTATGACAACCCCCTCTTGACATCTATCTACTCTACTATTACAATCCTTATTCTATAAATACAGCTGTTAACATAATACTAATAACTATGTACAAATATAACACACATTCAAGCCGGAATGCCACAACGTTCAGCATTTATGGCGAGTCGGCCTAGAATCAAAGAAATAAATGCATCACCTCCTGAAAAACAAAACGTCGAAGCCACGCTTACCGGAATTGTAATTCCTGTTTCCAGTTAAAATTCCCTTTGTACAGGGATATCCAACGAAAATGACCACCCCTAATAACTTCTTTATTTTTGATGCTATAAAAATTTTTTTTCTATAAAAGTTGTAGGGTTTATTGAAAGCATTTAGAATATGTATTCAGAAAAATAAATGAAAGTCGTTTAGAGGAGATATGGTTTTAACTTGCATTTTTTCAAATGGAGCACCTCATTTTCTTTTGCATTTTTGAAATCAAGGTACTTTTCTCATTTCGAATATATAGATATATATCATATTATCTTTTAGGGTTTTCTAATTACTGCAATTTTTGTGGCCCGAAAACAACAAGGAAATAATATAACAGAACAAATTTTTATTTTTAGAATGCAATAGTCTTGGCTTATTTAGATATTAATTACAATTATAAATAAAAGTAATTAAAACTATCTTACATAAACTGTTCAAAATGACGCCCTTCATGTTCGATACAAATCCGATACCTTATTCGAAATGAGAAAAGTACCTTGATTTCAAAAATGCGAAAAAAAATGGGGTGTTTCTTTTAAAAAAATGCAAGTTAAAACCATATCTCCTCTAAACGGCTTTCATTTATTTTTCTGAATACATATTTTAAATGCTTTCAATAAACCCTACAACTTTTATAGAAAAATTTTTTTTATAGCATCAAAAATAAAGAAGTTATTAGGGGTGGTCATTTTCGTTGGATATCCCTGTAGACCAACGTATTCTCCAATACAACCAATATAAGGGAACCTAAAATCGGGAACGATTTTCTAAAAGCCTTTTCGAAGATCCAACTGATCTTATTTAAGAAAGATGTCCCATTACGAAATTCAACGGCGTTGTTTTAATGGCGACTTCAACAGAATGACCTTAAAATCGGAGCGGGTGATGCGCACGGCGACTGTCGGTGTCATGCTGTACTGTGCGGCGTCACTTTTTTCTTTAAACCCCCCTACAATGGGTTTATACAAAAAAAAATAACAAGTCGCTTGTACCCTACCAACACGGGATTGGTTGCCTACTAGCTAGACCGCGGAGGTTGGGGTAGGTTCAACAATAAATCAAATCATATCATAGAGGGCACCACATGGTTTAGGATTAACCCTTATCATGTGATCATTTGCATGAAACTAACGCAAATGAGTAAATTGGTATAATTATGTAAAACTCAATGGTACAAGTCACTTTCTAAAGTAACAGCAAAAAAAAATACAAATACCAATGAGTTGGTCATTGGTATTTGTATTTTTTATTATTTTGTATTAGCAACTACTAGATTGCCAGATTTAGAAATAATCTTATTTTTAACAAGTGAAAAACTACTGTGACATTAATACCAGTGGTATGAAAATATTAAAAAAATTAAAAAAAAGATATTTCTTTTTCTACGAGTATATTATAACTAAAAGACGTGTCATACAATAGTGATATAGGCCTCCAAGTAAATGAAAAAAAAATTATAATAAACAGTCGCTACTGCGCAAACGCACTTAAATTATGTCGGTGAATGATATAGCAGTGCAACGAATGGTAACTATACAGATAAGTCCAGGATGCTTCGAACACGACAGGGATTGGGACGAATATACGAGTGGCCGACAACTCGCCTCAGTTCGAAATTTGTACATTAGTAGAAGGGCGGGGCAGTGAGCTGTGGGAGCAGTGGCCACTCACTGCTTAGCAGCTCTGTCAGCAGTCAGCACTGTCAATTGTCAGCAGACTGTTGTTAGTATCTCATTGACATTAACCGTGTTGGGATGTAGAACGCATGTCTGCAAGAAATTTGATTCTGGACCAACGTTTCGAAATTTTCTAACTTCAATAATTCATCCTAGATAGGATTAATTATTGTAATGTAGGAAAATTAAAATAAAAATGAATCCAACAAGTAAGATATACCTATTAAAAATTGGTAATAATATAGTTGTACTTATTCTGATGAAAGTCAAAACGCAACTAACTCCCTTCTTGTGCCTCAATTTTACTTCTCATTGCCATGATCCGCGCCGCCTTATCGTTAACGTGATGTTTATCAACATTCTCTAGATATTTCTTACAATAATTTAAAAAAAATCTCAAAACACATTTAAATATTTCCATTGTTTGTTTTTTCGCAACAAAAATGTGATTCTACAACATAAAATTAATTGTCCCAGCACCTCGAGTGTTGCAGGTGTAATAAAAATTATTATAAAAGAATCCAAACAAGGAACAGTCGACGCGAGAGCCATCGGCTACAGCGTGGAGATCCACGATCCTACCACTGTGTCCGCTTGCCTACAACGGGCACAAGTAAACGCGCAAACTAATACCCATGTTCGAAACTCCTCGGTCTTTACTGTATATACTATGTATAAAAGAAAATATGTATGGGTAAACTATAAATTTTTACCAAACCAGTAAAAGAATAGGCCTTAAATCGATAATGCGGGTACCCCAGTATATTATAGTGTCGTTAAAAAAAAATTCTTTATGGCGCTGGGTGTAGAAAAATTTTCTATACCGACAAAATTCTTAAGACTATATAAAAATTATTTCTCTTCCTTTTCTTTTTTGGGATTTATTACCACATTTCTTGAGATCTCTGAGGGATCTCAAGAAATGTGGTAATTAATAAATCCCAAAAAAGAAAAGGAAGAGAAATAATTTATGAAATGCCACAATTTTAACATTTAAACAACTATACTATACAAAAATTTTGTTACATAGACATAATATGTAAATAGCAAGTGAAATGAAAAAAATAATTTCCACGGTAGGAATAATAAAACACATACCCCTAAATAGTATATTTCGAATAAGGTATCGGCTTTGTATCGAACATGAAGGGCGTCATTTTGAACAGTTTATGTAGGATAGTTTTAATTACTTTTATTTATAGTTGTAATTAATATCTAAATTAGCCAAGACTAATGCATTCTAAAAATAAAAATGTGTTCTGTTATTTTATTTCCTTGTTGTTTTCGGGCCACAAAAATTGCAATAATTAGAAAACCCTAAAAGATAATATGATATATATCTATATATTCGAAATGAGAAAAGTACCTTGATTTCAAAAATGCAAAAACAATGGGGTGTTCCATTTGAAAAAATGTAAGTTAAAACCATATCTCCTCTAAACGACTTTCATTTATTTTTCTAAATACATATTCTAAATGCTTTCAATAAACCCTACAACTTTTATAGAAAAAATTTTTTTATAGCATCAAAAATAAAGAAGTTATTAGGGGTGGTCATTTTCGTTGGATATCCCTGTACATCCGAGGGACATACATTGATGTACATCCTGAGGACCACCCGCGTATATGGACATCCACAACATGTCCATATGTGGACCAAATGAGGACATTTAAAAACAAATTTCTTCCGTAAATACACATTAAAAATAATAATGTGTCTTTAGTTTAAATAAAGCTATAATCAACATAATTACGGAAAAATTAATTTACTCCCGCGTTCAAAAGGTGGAATTTATGCCCTGCTTATAGTAATTTGTATTTAAATTCCACCTTATGTAAGCGGGAGTAATTTAATTTTTCCTTAATTATGTTGGTTATAATTTTTTTAAAATTAGATACTCATTTTTATTTTTACTGTGTATTTACGAAAGAAAAATTTGTTTTTTAATGTTCAATTTTGGTCCACATATGGACAAGTTATGCCTTGCTTATAGTAATTTGTATTTAATTTCGTGTATTTTTCAATGTTTTTCACTGGTGGTGCAAAAAAAATCAAAATAAACAAGAATAAAATAATGCTCATAGTAGTTTGCATCCCTCCTTTTAGACATAATTAAAAAAATTTCCCTCAATCTTTTACGTTGGAGAATTTTT
Organism: Rhagium mordax; assembly: GCA_963680705.1. Taxonomy (NCBI): domain Eukaryota; kingdom Metazoa; phylum Arthropoda; class Insecta; order Coleoptera; family Cerambycidae; genus Rhagium; species Rhagium mordax. The sequence continues at coordinate 60,011,042 of OY796656.1, forward strand.
TGAAAATTAGATTGTGGCGTGCATTTGGCCGCCAGAGTTAAACATCTACAGCCTTATTCATAGTTAAATCGCTAATACGTTACTAGAAAATGACTAGTTAGTCGCTACTAAGAAATTTTAGTTGGCTACTAGCCACACCGTATTCATAGAAATTTTAAACTATATACTAGTACGGTTTTAACTAAGGGTATGGTCCGATAATCACCAAAGTGGAACCAGCAGAAACCACGGATTTTGACAGCGGTTAGTGATGGTAACCTGAAATCTTGGTTCAATTCGGACCAGCCAGATAGATACCTTCAACCTTCAATTATGAATTTATCATTTTTATTTACCATTTTTATGCGTTTACAGATAATTGCTATATTTACTGCGTTCGGTTTTAAAAATCCAGAGGCGACCGAGCAGATACAGATTTATCACACGTGATCACCGAGGCAAATGAGCCTAATTTAATTACCGAACGGATACCAAGGAAAAAATTTCCTTAATCTCCACCCGCGGCTGAGCAATGAATTTTTAAGCGATCGAGACGCGACGACGTAACCAAAAGTCCACGTTGATATTATGAATACGTTTTTCATGAATACATTTTCGGACTCGGGACAACTTCAGGACCCCGAGATCGTTTTTATATTTTCAATCGGAACTTTTCTTCTGAAACCGCTTATTAATGCTAATAATACAACACTTAAATAACCACGTCAACGTCAACAGAAAACACTTTTCATACTTTCCAGCGATTATAAACAAAGAACTTTCAACTTAAACTCAAACTTAATCATCTGATTAAATTTTAAGCTAGTAGCTACTAAAGGTAGTAACCAATTAATGCATAAATTTCACTATGAATGCCATTTTCCTTAGTTGTCAACTAACTCCTAGTTAGTCACATTTTAGTCGCGAACAATTTGTCTATGAATAAGGCTGGTAATTTATATTAATTTAGATTAAAACACTTAAGGGTATGCAATTCACATTACTTATAATATGTGCGATAAAAAAGTTAGCGTTGGCTCATGCGTGGTTGATATCGAATTAACACGCGTGGATTTAAGAAAGGTTTGTCGCTGGTCTGTCCCCAAGTCGAACGGTCGTAAATTTGGTATTACCTACCAGATTTGTTTTAATGGGCGGTAGGAAATTTCAATTCAATGGGATATTCTGGAAGTTTATTGTGTTTAGTGATTTGGATTTTGGTGAGTTACTTCGAAATTAAAAATTTTTTTTTTACAGTCAGTAATTTAAAATTCTGTTTTTTATAGTCTTTGAGAGTCTAGTATGATACTGTAGGCGTCTCATATACCTCGCATTCGTTGGGAGAGCTCCAGTTACATTATTGAATACCTACCGGACTTCGTTGGGAAAGTAAGTGAAAATATTTTATAATTTTCAAGATGTAGTACAGCGGATTAGCTAACATATTGTGCACTTTTTGATAAAAGCACCAAATTTGGCACAGAGGTAGACCGATGTAATATGAACAATTTTGGATGTGGAGCCATCTGCCAACTGTCCCCTGGCGGCCGTGGCGGCCATTTTCCAAGATGGCTGCCAGGGGACACCCGAAAGACAACAGCAGTTAGATAAAATTTGCTGCTGAAGGTTTTAGTGAATGTTTATTGAATGTTTTGAATGAGAGATAGTTTGTAAGTTATATACAGGGTGGGTCAATACTGCGTGCGTGCGGAGGATACAGGTGCGTGCGGAGATACAGAAGAAATCTGTATCTCCTGTCTCGTTAGAGATAGAGGCATGGTTCAAAATTTTAATTAAATTGTGAGAAAAAGTACATTTTTTTAAATTATTATCAATTATACAGGGCGATCCGTTAAAGTGGTAGATGAAAGAATATATATTTTTTAAATGGAATGAGCCAATTTTTTTTATTATGTTCGAATACCACTATGATGGCCTATACAGCTGTAAAATATTTTTAAAATTTGTTTGATGATTAATGAATTAAAAAATATTTTTATTGAAAACTGCCGTTTGCAGGTATCATTTTGAAAATTGATTTTGGACTTATTTTTGAAGAGTAATCTTTTTCATTGACATGGTAGTAGTGTATGCCATACTTTAACTATTAGCTGATATAGAAAATATTTTTTTCATACAAGGTATTCATAACCGCACTGCTAAATAAATATTCAAACTACCAAAACTCAACTTTTTTAAATGGAACACCCCATATATTTTTGCAAAAATTGTGTAATTTTTATTTCTCTGCAACTTTGATATATGTCCCATACCTAAAATGAATAATTTTCTAGATGTAGTTGTTTATGTGTAAATAGGTATGTTTTATTCAGAAAAGTCAATGTACCTTTGAAATTATTTCATAGAAACAAAGACATTTAATTTCAGTTACTTTCAATTTTGTTGCCTCCAGAACTTACGCTAAAAAGTATTCTCACAGAACCCATCCACAAGAAGCATCTTCCAAAAGTTTAAAAACAGATTTAAAGAAACAGGTGGCATTTCTTCTAAAAAAAGTCAATCGTAGAAAAAGGACTACAAATGAAGATAACGACAGTTTTCCATAAACATATTTTTTATTTCATTAACCATCCAAGAAATTTAAAAAATATTTTACCGTTGAATAGGCCATCATAGTGGTATTCAAACATAATAAAAAAAATTGGGTCATTCTATTTAAAAAATATATATTCTTTCATCTACCACTTTAACGGATCGCCCTGTATAATTGATAATAATTTAAGAAAATGTACTTTTTCTCACAAATTAATTAAAATTTTGAACCATGCCTCTATCTCTAACGAGACAGGAGATACAGAAGAAATACGCACTATTGACCCACCCTGTATATAACTTACAAACTATCTCTCATTCAAAACATTCAATTAACATTCACTAAAACCTTCAGCAGCAAATTTTATCTAACTTCTGTTGTCTTTCGGGTGTCCACTGGCAGCCATTTTGGAAAATGGCCGCCAGGGGGCAGTTGGCCGATGGCTCCACATCCAAAATTGTTCATATTACATAGGTCTACCTCTGTGCCAAATTTGGTGCTTTTATCAAAAAGTGCACAATATGTTGAAATATCCTAGCTAAACTGCCGCACTAATGTCGCCGAGACGCTTAAATCCGCCATTTTATACCGCCATTATCACGTTGTTTCCATTCTAGAAATTTTGGTTGCCTTCTTATCATATGTATCATGGGTTTTGATGTTTCCATATGGATTTTCTTTTTTACATTTCATATTTTATGATATGAACTTGAAGTTACCTTTTCATCGATGTAGTTGCAAGAATATTCGGTTTTCTTCGGGGGTGATGATGCAGGGATGCTATGAAATAGAAGTCTGAGTCTACCAGAATGGCCTTATCCGGAGATGTTAAGTTATACCGAAGCCGACAGCTAAGTGTCTAATATTAGGAATTAAAATTTTCCATTTTTTTTTACTATTTAATAAAATTGCGTCACTTATAACCTTATTATATATCATGATAATACGTTGGTATATTATCTATTGTGTTTTAACGTTTTAACTAACAATATCTCGTAAAAAACAGTTTAACCACTGGTGTTTATAATATGTTATTACTTTTTCGGTAAAACCGCTTGTAATATGCGACTGATCTTATAGCTATAAAATCTACGAATAAAGGTGAAATTTTATTATGTTTTAAGCGAGTTATGGACGGCCCTGTACAGCATTCCAACGGTCAAAGACGCCGAATGTGTAAACGCTGACACTGCTGACAGTGCAACGATAATATTATAAATATATCCCGTACAGACATTTTTACTTAGTTCTTATAATAATGTTCATTTAGTTCACTTCTACATATCTTTGTAGTTTAAATTTATATTGTTATATTTACTCATTTGTTATTTTCGAAATAAAAAGTGTACCTATTAAATCTTAAAGTCACTTTTTAAAAAGTCAAACCGCTCGACGACGATAATAACTAGCGCTTTAAATATTTTAGATAATGTATTAACGTATACGTTTCAAATTTTCTTTGAATTTAGGTAATTTAACTTCATATCACAAATTTTTATGTTATTCAAATATTTGTTGTCAATTGCATACTCGTAAGAAAACTGTATAGTTCTTGGTTCTTGTACATTTGTATATATATAACCTCAGTTTTATGGTTTATAATAAAACCATCTTCGGTTTTATGATTTCTAAAAAAATCATGCCCAGTGTGATTGGCTTCTAATAAAACCAATTTTATATTTTATTTCTTGACTTTTAATGGCCCTTAGACACTACTTTGCTTACTACTGATTGGTTCTTATATTTTCTTTTCTTAAATAATATCAAGGATTTAGATGAGATAATTTAACATTTAGAGTCTCACCGTAAACTTATCAATAAAATGTTTGGCTCCATCATATTTTAGTAAATCAACTTAACCCTCAACAGCAATACTAAGATCTTACTCTGCCCAAAAATCTACCAAGTTAATGAGCTACCGGCAGTGATGTGTTTAACTTCTTTAAAAACCTTAATTTTTCTAATAACACCAAATTCATAATATAGAAGTTAACGACACGTTGCACGTGGCGCCCAACAGAAAAAAAAACAATTTTCAATTGCTGCTTTGGATTTTTAGCATTTCTTTTTCTTTCTTAACGAGAGAGGGGGTAAAAGTTGAATAACTTTTGAATTCAAATTTTTTGGTTTACAAATATAAATTATAAATTATATAGTAAGAGCAAACAGTCGTAGTAGGGTGGTTCTAGGAGTTATTGAAGGGAAATATATGTAAAATATATGCAAGAACATGCAAAGAGTGAAACAAACATTTTAAGAGCATTAGACAAATACCTAAGAAAAGGCAACTAAAATATAAGGTATAACTTAACTTTGATCAGACCATGACTTGTCGTTTTATAAATAATTAGCAACCTAGAGAACTAAATTGTTCGATTTAAATTGGTGTAATCATTTTATAAAACGGGCGACAGTAAATTTTTTGCGGTGTTTTTGATATTTTTTTTTTTTTTTTGAAAATTATTGGCTTTGGGTTCGTAGCCCGTTAGCCACGTTTTTGATATTAGGAATATCATAATTAGGTACAAACTTTAGTGTAGTTGAAGGATGTGTAGAAGTATTTGTTAAGTCCTAAATACGATTACGTATAATTACGGATTTTATTGTGTTGTGGAACTCGACATAAATTTCTAAACATGTTTTTATCCAACCATAGGTAAAAAGTACAGAGTCGTTAAAGAACATTTTTTATTGGGTACAATTATTGTTTGTCAGTAAAGTATTATCACAGTTTGAATCTATCGCACGTTTAAATTTATTCTATTTTAAGTATTTTATTCTATTTTATATTTGAGCAAATATAAACACAGAAACTTTTTATGGCACGGTTAAATTTATTAAAATGGAGACGTATGACATGAAGGTAAACTATCTTTCTAAAAATCAGATTGACTATGAATTACAAATTAGAGGCATTAAAACAACAACACATATACTGTACTTCCTGAGTGATACAGACGTGTTTTAAGAGCTCCGAAAATTAAGTCAAAGTTCGTAGTTTGTCTTGAGTTTTTATTTTAAATTCCCATCAACAAGAGTCTTGTAAGTTTTCTTATATATAAACAATAACAAATCAACTTTGCGTTCTGCTGTTATGATAAGAAAACGTCTAGAATGCCGATAAACTGTGCGCATTGTGAGTTAGAAATTGATCGAAGAAAGACACCTAATGTTTCTTGTAATGGTTTTTGTGGTAAATCTTATCACACTAACTGTGTCGGAATTTCAGCAGATAATCTTGCATGTCTGAAGGTACCCGGTTTTTGCTGGTATTGTGCAGAGTGTAACAAAATAAGAAACAAGTATGATGCGTATATAAAGAATACATTTGATACAAAAATTGAGAAAATATTGGCGGACTTACAGTCTACGTTTATTAACTTAAAAAGTGATATTATAGACATTGCCAATAAAAAACTGTCTGAGATTTCAAATGTAAATGTACCAAAAAATGCATCAAATGAAAGGCCTACTTATGCCCAAATTACAAATAGCAAATCTGTTGTCGTTATTAAGCCATAAAATAGTGAACAATCGTTTGAGAAAACAAAATCTGATTTAATTAAAAATGTCAACCCTGTTGATCTTAATATCAAATTATCTGAAGTCAAAAATGTTAAAGATGGAGGTTTACTCATAAGCTGTGATAATGCTGATAGTGCAAATAATTTTACTAAAGTTGCGAGACAGAAATTATCGTCTGATTATCAGATATCTAATGTTAGAAGAACCGAGCCTAAAATTAGAATAGTGGGTTTTATTGAGAACTATGAAACTGATCAACTCATTTCATGTCTGAGGGGTCAAAATGAATTAATCTCATCTGCAACTCACGTCAGTATTCGCAAAATTTGGCCCACTAAGAAAAACAACAATGTTTATCAAGCTCTGGTCGAAGTAGATGCCCTAACATATGGTAAAATTTTAGACCAAGGTAAACTTTTTGTTAACTACGACGTGTGTTCTGTTTTTGATGCCATTGACGTAAAAATCTGCTACAAGTGCAGTGGATTCAATCATGGTCAAAGCAAATGTGCGAGTTCAAGTAAAGTATGTCCTAAGTGTGCTCAGAATCATTGTCTATCGGATTGTACCAGTGATATCTTTAAGTGTACTAATTGTGAGGCTGCTAAACTACCATCAAGTGTCCGATTTATAAAAAAAAATTAGACAATTTTAAATTAGGTGCCTTCAGTTCTAAATAGCAACTAACAAATAATGTGTTATTGTCACCCGATGATGGGCTGCTTGATGGAACTAATGTTGAATCGAATAAGTTTGAAATTTTTTATCAAAATGTTAGGGGCTTAAGATCAAAAGTACATGACTTTTATAGTGCTACACAAGCTAATCAGTTCCATCTTATTGCACTTACGGAGACGTGGCTAGACTCTAGCTTCTTTAACTCTAATTTGTTCTGTACTAATTATACCGTTTACAGGAAGGATAGAAATTTCGATTTAACAAATACTTCACGCGGTGGTGGGGTTCTTCTGGCTCTGGATAATAAATATTCTGCTTCCTTGCTAAATCTTGATGATATAACAAATGCTGCCCCCTCTGTTGATACTCTAGGAATAAAAATTAACTTAAATGCGTCATGCCTTATAGTGATTGTTATGTATTTTCCACCTTCAACTTCAACCCAACTGTATACTCTTGTATTTATTTTGATCTTATATGTAATATGCCGCAGTTACTTGATGACACTACGAATTTAATAATTCTGGGCGACTTTAACATTCCTTCTTATGCTACATATGCTATTTTTGATGTTCCTAATGTAATTAGCAATATCAGAAATTTTTCTAGTTTTTTAGGTGTCACCCAGTATAACTCCATTTTAAATATAAACCAGAGGCTTTTGGATTTGGTATTTACTCGATCATATGCTTTAGTAAATTTATCAGATGAATCGCTAGTTCCCCTCCCTGACCGTCTGCATCCTTCTCTTGAAATTATTGTACCTGTAAAAGACAATAAAACTTCTCCGTTAAAGAGAAGTCCAAATGGGTTTAATTTTAGAAAAGCAAACTTTGGCCAATTATATCATATCAATTATATCTGCTACATACTGACTGGGAGTTTTTAAAGGTATTTGATGATGTCAATCTGGCATATTCGGAGTTTTATAAAAAACTACATGACACATTTAGCTTATCTGTTCCGCGAAAGCAGCAAAAAATATCTTCTTATCCTCCGTGATTTACCGGTCAAATTATAAGGGACATCAAAAAGAAATCTAACTTATTAGCCAAATTCAAACGCTCTGCGGATGATAATTATTTCCAACAATTTAAAATTTTAAGAAAAAAGATAAAAGCTGATATATCAGAAGCCAGACAAATTTACGCTCGTAATGCCGAACAAGAAATAATCAATAATCCGAGTAAGTTCTGGTTCTACATTAATTCCTTAAAAAGTACTTCAGTAATGCCGTCTAGTATGACATACAAGGGCGAATCGTTAACAGATCCGATAGATATTGTGAATACATTTGCATCATTTTTTCAGGACTCATTTATTCAATCTGGCGATTTTGATTTAATTAATATTAAATCAACTAACATAGGTATTCCTTCTCTCTATATTCCTAACTTATCTGAAGAAATGGTATTGAAGGCCCTCAAAAAATGTAAATCTAAACTAACTGCTGGTCCTGATGATATTCCTTCTTTTATCTTGAGGGATTGTGCCTACGTATTTGTGAGACCCCTAACCCTGTTATTCAACTTAGCTTTAAAAAATGGTTTGTTCCCAGATATGTGGAAGAAGGCAAAAATTTGTCCTATCTTTAAAAAAGGAGATAAGTCAGACATTGGAAACTATAGGCAGATTACCATATTATGTAATTTCAGTAAATTATTTGAGTCAGTGTTATTTGAGTATTTCTCTTTTCATTTTACCTCACAAATCTCTTTCCACCAACACGGGTTTTTAAAAGGTCGGTCGACTGCAACTAATCTGACTTGTTTCACTCAGTATGTGGCAGAAGTTCTTGATAGTGGAGGTCAGGTCGATGTCATTTATACTGACTTCACGAAGGCATTCGACAGACTTGACCATACTATTTTGTTGCAAAAACTTTTTAATATTGGTGTAAGTGAAAGTCTACTATACTTTCTTAACTCGTACCTGAGAGACAGAAAGCTGGTCGTCCAACAATATGGTTACAAGTCTGTCGAAATATGTGCAACCTCAGGCGTTCCCCAGGGATCCGTTTTAGGTCCATTGTTTTTTCTAGTTTTCATAAATGACATCTGCCTAGACCTTCAGTCAAACATTTTACTATATGCAGATGATTGCAAAATTTTTAATTCGATTGCTAGTACGGGTGACTGTAGCATATTACAGGATGATCTACGCAAGTTAAATTTATGGTGTGTACACAATTCCTTATTTTTAAATGTTAACAAGTGCAATGTTATGTCTTTTTATAGAGGTAAATCGTTAGTTACGTATGACTATTACATTGGTACTGAAACTTTACAAAGGTGTTATAAGCTTACTGACTTAGGCATAGTGTTTGACACAAAGTTAACCTTCAATGACCACGTTACAATTGTTACTGATAAAGCATACACGTCTCTTGGGTTTATAATAAGAAACTCAAAATCATTCACTGATATAAATTCTTTGATACTATTGTTTAACGCCTTTGTCAGATCTAAATTAGATTATGCTGCTGTTGTGTGGGACCCTTACTATGAAATACATAAAACTAGTATGGAGAAAATTCAAAGGCGTTTTGTTAAGCATTTGTGGTTTAAGTCGGATAATGTTTATCCAAAGCAGGGTATTCCATCCTTCTGAATCGATTCGATATTATTCCATTATGCACCCGTCGTCAGCAGGGGAATTTAATATTTTTATATAAATTACTCAATGGTAAGGTGGATTGTCCGATGCTAATTAATAACTTAAACTTTCATGTTCCTAGATTACCTAACCGCAATAATCTTACGTTCTATCTACCAAGAGCCCGTACTAATATGTTAATGTCATCGCCATTGTATAACATGTGTTCACTTTGTAACTCGCATGCGGACAACTTAGATATTTTTAACTGTAAAATTAGTGACATTAGGAATTTAGCCTATTAATACTGTATATGTTCCGTTTTTCGGTTTAGATACTATGTACTTAAATTAGTTTAGTTAATTACATTTATATATAAACTATGTATTTCCCTCCATCCCATAATTGATCGTTGGACTGTTGGATGGAGTAACCCAAAATAAATAAATAAATAAATAAATAAAAAAAGAATATGACGGTTAAAAGAAAAATGTTGAGAAAATTGTTAGATAAAGAAAAATTAAGCAAAAAGAAATTTGTTGATCCTGAATTTAATTTGGATACAGAAAAAGTAGAGATAAATTCAATTATTGATAATGTTAGAACTTTAATAGATGAATTCGAAGGTCCAGAGACAGACTCCGGATTTATCAGAATTAAAACGAATATCATACATTTAATTCATAGGGTAGATAGAGTTGAAATAGAGAGTGAGAATGTAGAGCTTGCGGAATATATTAATTTCAAAAATGAGGCGAAGGCTACTTGCTTAGAGCTGGAAGCACTCTTTTCAGAAAAGGTATTGCAACCGGACGTTGCCGAAGTCCCACCGGTAAATATGAACTCTTATTAGGACCGCATAGGGCCACAAATAGGGGGTTCGTGGGAATTAAATGATTAAAGAATGGCATTCATTTTATTTGTTAGTATATGCATTTGTCAATAGAAAAACTTTTCTTGCCACCCCCAATTACGCGTCCCTCACCCTTGACGTCCCTTAAGGGGTAAAATCTTTAATAGGCTATATCTCTTGAATCCTTAAAGATAGCAAGTTAGTTTTTTTAATGGACTGTCATTCTTTTACTAAGGAACAGAAAAGGTCATTAGCACTTTTGCCCAATTTTTATTCCTAACAAAGTTATTCAAAAAAATAACTTAATTTGTCGATACCAGTGTATTTTATAATCGATTTTGTCTAATAAAACTCACTCGATCACAAAAATTGTTTAAATAAAATTTGGTCACTAAAGTTTTACCTATCTAACGGTATAATCAATTTTACCATTACGGCACTTGTGTACCTTAAAATCCCACTAAATTGGTTGAAAGTAGCCCCGCGAAATGCATAAGGATCGCAGCGGTCGCTTTTGGGGGAGTGCGCGGGTGTGACGGGTAGCCGATTAATAGGAAACTTTGGCGTGTGCCCATTGTCTTATTGTCATAATTTATACATACCTATTATGTATATAAAGTTAGTAAGTCAACTGTTGCAAATCGGACTGAGTATAGCATAAACATTTGCCGTTTTTTAGCCGTTAATTAGCCGTGAAAGGGAAAATTTTGTCGCTATTATTTTTTAAGAAGTATGAGATGACCTGCTAACTTCATATGAAGTTAGCAGATCATCTATATGAAAAATTATTAAAAAAAAATGTAGGTAGCTTAAAATTTGCCGTTTATTTGCCGTAGAACAATGGCTATAGGCAAAATATCGTAGGACTCGATTTATAATCAGGAAACTTATTTTCTCGAGAAGCAAAAAAGAAGGTTTGAGATAAACTTATACATTGAAAAAAAAATAAGCTAACGCATCTTGTCGATGAGTCTTCAGAATTAGAGTTGGTCCGACTGAAATTTTGTTTAAATAATTGATTTTTAGTTCACCCGACTCTCAAATAATTGTCTCAACTCTGTCAATGCGAGATGTTCAAGACTATTCAACCATGAGCATCAGTTCTTTTTTTTTTAATCACTTATTTAACGTCGGCCAATTTTCCGCTACGGAGGCCAATCACCGACGCCAGGAGACGAGCAACCCCCAACCTGGAAACTTTGCCGAACCTCTTATCTTACTAAGAGTAGGGATTTTTTACTTGCCTAACGTTTAATAGACAAGGGACCGACTGCTTTACATCCCCTCCGAAGGATGGTATATCCTCAATACACCTCTCGCCTACAGTTGTATTGTTTCTGCGATATAGTTGATATACAAGCCGCTAGAAGTAGGGAAGCGAGACCGCGTCTTTCCGTGGAGCCCATCCATGTACTACACGCGGTAAATGTTGCTTTACTCCTCATATCGCTATGAAGTGAGTGAAGTCAGTCCTCCGCTCGCTGCCCATTGAGCATCAGTTGATTCAACTAAATTCTGGTTGGATCAACTAAAATATGTATGCGGCAATGCATGTGCGGCAACTAACTTGAGAAAAAATATAAATGGTGATAAACAATTTCCGAAAAAAAAAATTTTACTCTTCACGAACAACTCGAGCGGCAAATTCCTAGGTAGAAAACGAGTCAAAAAAATAATATTCAAAGCGAGAAACTCGGTTGCCTTGCTGAGGCCCGTGGATTTCAAATTTATTGTTTATTAATGGCGATAAACAATTTCCGAAAAATATTATTCTTCATAAATAAATCGAACAAGTCGAGCGGCAAATTCCTATGTAGAAAACGAGTCGAAAAAATTATATTCAAAGCGGGGAACTCGGTTGCCTTGCTAAGGCCCGTGGATTTTTCTACCTAGGAATTTGCCGCTCAACATTTTTTCAGAAATTGTTTATAGCATTAATAAACAAAAAATTTGGATTCCACGGACTGAGCAAGGCAACCGAGTTTCTCACTTTGAATATTATTTTTTCGACTCGTGTAACGATTTAACGTTTCGTGTCCCGCTCTAAATTCGTAAATACATCGTCGCCGTATCTGAAAAGCTTTGTTTATTGTGTAACAATAGTGACCGATAATTCAGTTTTTTTTATTTCGGGGACATTACATGATGGAACTTTCATTGCATTTTAATTATTCCAAGTGCATTTGTCAAAATACAAAAAGGAATTTTATTTATTGTTAAAATGTAAAGTTCCGTTCAATGTAAAATAAATTTATATCGACAACAAACCGTTGCAATTTTGTAAATATACATACTCAACCTATAGGGTAGGTGGGGGCAAAAGTCCGCATTTTCGCATTTGCAATTATTTGTGACTCTTTCCTTTTCAGTATGAACTTGAAATATGTCGGCACGTTAGGGCCATTAATGCCCTTGGCTTCAAATGTGAAACTAAGGCAAAATATCTGTTAGAAAAAAATTTAGAGAATGCAATCTAAAATATGACAATTCGGATCTTTGCCCCATCGAGTGGGGCAAGAATCCGTATCTCGGATCTTTGCCCCTTTTAAATAAAAATGGTTTTAAATAAATAAAAACCTACAATTTACTTCATTAAAGATATATATTTCTCCAAAAAACTTAAAATTATTTTCAAAAACTTATAAGACCTAAACAAATACAGCTCTAATGCAACATTAAATCACTCAAATCGGTAGAAAAACTGATAAAGTCCTTGAATCTCGCAGAACTGCCTGACAATGGCTTGGAGAGTTTTCTGATAATGTCGGCTCTGTTGACAAAAAACTCTTCTTCGGTTTCCAAAAAACGGTTTGTTTGAGGTACCCTTTTATAATAAATTCCATTGCAACCATCGTCCATCATTGCAATTATTCGCATTACGTAAGTCGAAATGAATCTTTTGTTTTCCCCCAAACTTTTACTACAGCAAACTCCCCTGGAGTATACCCAGGTGGGCCACTGTTTAATTCGGCATCACTTTCTGAAAAATTCATATCGCTGCTGCTATCGTGGAGTGAAAATTCTGACTCTGATTCAGAGGAAGATTGATATTCATTTTTCTTTAGGGAATTTTGTTTTTCGCCAAACACTTTTCTTATTGTTATTTTATTTCTCTTGATGCATGCCTTCCTTTCTTTCTCTTCAAATTTTCTTCTCTTTTCCTGTTCTATATTTTCCAACTCCTCTTTGTTTGGCGTTGAAGTTAGAAGAGTAGATTTCAGTCCTTTTCTTGTTCGTTTTCTCTTTTTCGTAAGTATCAACAAAGGAATGATATCTGAAGATACCGTAAGAGACAACGGTTCAGTATTTTCTTTTGAACATTCAGATATTTGAAATTCGTATTCCCGAGAACATCCAGGTATTGGAGATTCCGGTTCACTTGAAACATTAGCTCTATCTGAAAGATTATCTGCCTCTTCAATTAGTTCTTCTGCTTCTGCTTCGTTATTGCTCTCAGGTCTGTCTTTAAATACAATATTTGAGTGCATGTCTCGATCACCTCTATCTGCATTATCTATTCCGTCTATTTTATTTGCGTGTTCCGTTACTGAAGCAGGTAGAAAATCTTCCTCAGTAAAAATATTTTCATCTAGAGGGTATATTCCAGTCATCTTAAACCCGTTAACGGCTTTTTCGATAGTAGCTGTTTTTTCATAAGCCTGCTTAAATAATCCAGCGACGTGGTATTCTGTCACTACTTGTCCAGGGTTTGATGTAGTCCAGTTATCACATAAGTCATCATAATAGGCTTTAAGCGGTCTAAAAAAATTTCTGTCCAGGGGCTGTGTGCGATGACTGCTATGTGGTGGAAGACTAAGCAAGTGAATGTGGTTGTTTTTTGCGTAAGTTATGGCTTGCAAACTGGTATGAGAAATGTGATTATCCAGCATTAACAGGATAGGGTTTTCAGCAGTAGGATTTGTATACTTGCGGAAGTGCTCCAAATAATCAACGAATCTTAGCGAATTCATGTATCCAGAGTCTGTTACACCCAAAGCAGAACCAGTTGGAGCATCCTTTATCAATAGAAGATTTAGTCTCTTGCGTGAAAAAATAAAAAACGGTGGAACATAGTGTCCCGTTGCACTCATAGAACATGCTACTGTCACAGTTTTTCCCTGCTCGGCAGCTACATTTTTGGCTACTTCTCTTTTTCCAGTGGGAGCAACATGTTTTGGTAATTTACTTGGGACAGTTTGAAAACCACTTTCATCCATGTTGTAGATTCTGTTGGCTGGAAATTTATATTTCTCAAGAACAGTTTTTAAATTTTGAAAATATTGTGACAATTGCTGCTTGTTGAACCCCATTGTTCTAGCTACACTGGTTTTTCGTGGCGTACGCAGTGAGAGACGATTTCTTTTCATGAAATTTCTTGTCCAATCTCTACCCGCTAATTTGATTTCATTGTTAAATGGATGTCTGATGCTATTTCTTTGCGCATACTGATAAGCCAGAAAACGGAGTGATTTTAGAGTAAGTCCATAAAATCGTAAGTCTAACGCCTTACAATGGTCTACTATTTGTTTTTCCTGCACTGCAGTAAATACAGCTCGAAACCGTTCCAAGGAGTTTACACCGCTGCCAGCTTTCAGCCTCTTTCGAGTGGTAGATTCATCATAAGAAAGAGTTCTTCCTATTTCCCTTATTGATAGGCCTCTCTCTTTCAACTCTCTAGCCTGTCTTAGTAGATCTTCAGTCAATGGCTTCAAGTTTTCTTTTTTCTTTTGTAAGTTCTGAAAAAAAGATAATAGGTAACTGGATATTCCTGAGCACAACAGCTGATGGTTTTCAGAATCATCATCGTAGGGGTAATAATCCGCATAAAAGGAGCAAATGTCCGTAGCGGATCTTTGTCCCATCAGACGTGCGGATGTTTACCCCAAAATGAATTTTTAGCTTTAGCAAGGCGGGTCTGGAAAAATATAACCTCAACTGAATTTTTGTTTTGTGAAAAATGTCAAGGAGTCGAGTTTTTCAGAGGGATCAAAAAAATTTTCGACAAATGCCCTAGAGACACGTAATCTTCACTTGTATATTTGAAAATATTGGATTAGAACAACAACATTTAGAACTTACCTCATAATTATCAAAATTGACGACGCACAAAGCACGTGTTTGCACTGCTGCCACGCCTGCAACATACTGACCGTGTCGTCCCTTGGTGGATAAATAATAATTAATATGTCTTCCACTACGCGCGTGCGGACTTTTACCCCACACGGACTTTTGTCCCCACCTACCCTACACCAGCAAACATTTTCGATGATTTCTCGACCTAGGATTGTTTTAAAATGGGAAGTATATATACCATTCGAAAGCTAAAAGTGTGGACTATAACTATCATTTAGAACTTTTTTTTCTAAAAGCTGCAGTTTACGCACTATGTCTGTAAAAATTTAGAACAATATAAAAAAATGTGTTATTTTGTCTAATTCTTGAAATTATCAAAATTTCGAGAAAATTATAATAAACTATTTTATTCTACGCTAAGAGACAAACATTTTGGCGTAAGACGAAATTTATATCTTTATTCGTTTACAAGATATAGCCATTTGAAATATTCCACCAAGGGGATGGTAGGGGTGAACAACGCGTATCTCAGGGTGGCAAGAAACATTTTTATATTTAGTAGTGTGAAATAATTAAACATAAAAAATATCTTGCCAGCTTTAATCATTTAATTCCCACGAAAATCCCTATGCGGTCCTACTATCTACTCATTTACAAAATACTACTTTCTTTAACCCTCTGTTTCTCCTGCTATTGCAAAATCAGTGCCTGTTTATAAATGGTCAGTAAAATTTGATGGAGAGAAAAATTCTAGTATAAAATCATTTTTAGATAGAGTTGATGAGCTATGTGCTTCCCGTAATGTTACTAAATCAGATTTATTTATTAGTGCTTGCGAATTATTTAGTGGTAACGCTTTAATATGGTTTCGTTCTATATGACTGATGGTCAAGATGGTAGAGTACCTGCTTCTCACCCAAAAGTCCCGGGTTCGAATCCCGGTCGTGGCAATGGAAAATACTGTGAGAGGGATTTTTCCATTATATACGGATATTGGATGTGTGTCCCTTGTCTTTAAATGTGTAGCCCCCTCCCGCACAAGGCTCAGCCTTCTGGGATAAATCTCAGACTGGGAATCATTAGTTAATTTATTAATTGCCGAATATTTACCACCAGATTATGATGATTTACTTTGGACAGAAATTAGAAATAGAACTCAGGGACGTAACGAATCAATAACAATTTATGTAGCAATAATGGAAACTTTGTTTGGGCGCTTAAGTAAACCCGTACCCGAGGTAACAAAATTAAAATATATAAAGAATAGAATATTACCACACTATATCAGTCAACTTGCTTTAATAGACATTAATTCCATCAGTGATTTGATTAAGTATTGTAAAAAACTAGATGAAGCACACTCCGCTAAACTTTGCTATAAACCACCACCTAGTCATTGTTCTTTAGAGCCTGAATTAGTCTTTGTGGACAAATCTGAATCACAGACAGAGAGAAAAATTCATACTAATCATCGTAAAAGTAAAGCTTATTTTAAAAAGAATAAACATCATAACAGTAGTACGAGACAGGAAATTTCAGTAGTAAATCATGATACTCCGTCCACTTCACGTGATAGTAGACCTCAAATAGTTTGTTTTAATTGTAATTTAGTTATAGTTTCCGAAATTGTAGAGCTCCTAGCTCCTAGAAAAACATTTTGTTTTAAGTGTGGAAAACACGATGAGACAATAAAAACATGTCCTTGTTCAAAAAACTGTCAGAAAGGTTAGAGCCTCCAATCTAATTTGTACAGGTATGGAGATTTACGCAAAAATTTCAGAAATAAACAACAACAAAGGGATTGGCAAGTTTGGTTAAAAAAGGTATCTGAATTTTATAAAAATAGTCATCAAAAAGAATTGTCTCCACTGATTATAAATAAACCATTTGATAATCGTCCGTTTATTAAAGTACAAATTTTTGAAGTTTTTTACAGGTCTATTAGATTCCGGTGCAAACTTAAGCGTTTTAGGTGGGCAATATTTAAAAATTCTTGAAAAGTTCAACTTAATCGTCGATAAATGTACCGAGAAATCAGTGAAAACTGCCGACAGAAATTCTCAGAAAGTTTCTGGCTGTGTTTATTTACCAATTACAATCGGAGAAGTAAGTAAGGTGTTGAAAGTTTTAATAGTTCCTTCTCTGAAACACCGACTTATTTTGGAGAGTGACTTTTGTAAATCATTCGCGTTAGAAATTAATTTTAAGAACAATACGTGGGCTATAAATTGTAATAAAATGGAGTTAAGTTTGTGTGCGATAGAGGAAGGCAATTTTGATAATAATGAACAAAGTATTGAGTGTCCAAGGTTTACATTAGAGCAACAAAAGAGAATTGACTGCACTGTAAGTACCTTTAGGCAGATATCTTCAGAAGAGGGTTTAGGATGTACTAACCGATTTTTTTTGGATATAGATACAGGGTCAGCCAAATCTTTTAAAATCAAACAGTATCCTATGTCACCTTTTATGTGGAACTTAATGAATGCGGAAATTGATGATATGTTAAAATTGGGTGTAATTGAACCGTCTCATAGTTCTTGGTGTTCACCAGTCTTCTTGTCAAAAAAAGTCTGGGGAATATCGCTTCACTTTCGATGGACGACATTTAAATAAAATCACTAAACCGGATGCATATCCATTTAACAGAGTTGACAGAATTCTTAGTATGTTACGGGATGCAAAATTTATCAGTTCCATTGATTTGAGAAAGGCCTTTTGTCAAATACCTTTGACTTCTGAATCCAAAGAAAAGACGGCTTTCGCTCTACCTGGTCGCGGATTATATCATTTTAATAGAGCCCCTTTGGCTTAATAAATAGTGCGCAGACTCAGCAAAGACTTATGGACGCGGAGTAGGTCACTGTCAAAAACCGAACGAAATTTGTCAGTATGTCAACTTGAGTTATCTGCAATTTTGTTTTCATTAGAAAAATTTCGCTGTTATGTAGAAGGAAAACATTTTACGGTTGTCACTGACCAATTCCGCTTTAAAATGGTTAAAGAATTTAGAAAACCCTGGGGGTAAATTAGCTCGTTGGTCCTTGCAGTTGCAGCAATACTCTTTTGATGTTATCCATAGAAAAGGTCGATATAATGTAGTACCCGATGCACTTTCGCGCGGAGTACCTATATCTATAGATACCGTAGAGATTTCCTTGGAAAATGTAGATTCTTTTTATGAAAAAATGAGGAATAATGTTCAAACAACACCTGGAAATTATCCAAGTTGGTTGGTTCAAGACGACTTAGTTTATAAACATGTACCTTCAAAAACATCTATGAAGACGAATTTGTCTGAGTGGAAATTGTTAGTGCCTAAATCACAGCGTAAGGAAATTATTAAGTCATTGCATGATTCGCCGTTGAGTGCACATCTTGGTTTTCATAAAACTTTGGGTAGAATACTAGAACAATATTATTGGCCAAAAATGCGCAAAGATATATTAAAATATGTCCGTTCGTGTAAAATCTGTGCGTCACAAAAAATAGCAAATACGGCAAGAATGGGTAAAATGGGGGAAGAAAAAAAAGTAGAATATCCTTGGCAGATCATAGCGGTTGATCTAATGGGTCCTTTACCTAGATCTCCTAGTGGTTTCACCTTTTTGTTAGTAGTAGCCGACTGGTTCACGAAGTATAACTTATTGCATCCTATTCGTACCGCCACTGCATGTTTACAGTTTACAATATTGTTATATTGTAAAATTCATAGAAAATAATGTCTTTTTAGTGTTTGGAATACCTCAATTTATTATAGCGGATAATGGGTCGCAGTTTGCCGGAGCGAAATTTAAAGAATTAGCAAATAAATATCAAGTTCAAAAAATATGGTTCAATGCGAGATATCACCCTCAGGCTAATTTTGTTGAACGGACAAACAAAACTATAGGCACAGCAATACGTAGTTATATTGATGAACATAAAAATGTGGATAAATATTTGCCGGAAATTCAACAAGCTTTAAATTCTGCGAAACATGAAGTAACGGGTTATGCGCCAGCGTTTTTGAATTTTGCACATGTACCGCTGTCAGGAAATTTCTATGGGGAAATTCAGTCAACAGAAAACGTAAATTTAATCCCAAACGATCGACAAGAAATTGTGTCGGAATTTTCGAATTTTCAGGAAATATTTTTAGATGTTAAAGAGAGGCTTCAGAAAGCTTATAAGAGGAATGCCAAGTCCTATAATTTAAGGAAGCGTAGCGACGTTTTTAAGGAAGGTGACAAGGTCTGGCGAAGAAATAAAGTCCTATCGGACGCTTCTGTAAAATTTTCCGCTAAACTTGCACCTAAGTACGTTTTATGTGTAGTTCAAAGAAAGATTTCGAATACAACTTATGAGTTAAGTGAAGCATATACTTCGAATGTTAGAGTTTGGCATATCAAAGATTTAAAGCCTTATTTTGGGTCTAATTCGGATGTTTCCGTTGGTTAGTTTAGATGCCTTAAACTTTTTGTATATATTAAAACTTAGATTATTAAGGGAGTTTTCTAGTTAGCTTATTCTGGATTGGGAATAATGACATTAATTATGTTTGTGATGGTTAAATCTCTCGATAATGGATTTTCTCGATTGTGTCTTCCCGGATTGGTCTCCATTTGGACGTGTGGTACGCGTTGTTATCATATAACCATTACTAGAATATAATAACAATGTTAACCCTTAATTAGTAGTAATAGTAAATTTAAACCTTTAAAGTATTTAGGAAAACCTTTTAGGATTTGAAAAAGTTGGGATTAAAATTTTTTTTTTTTTGGAAAAATTTTATTTTTTTTTTTGGAGAGAGGGTGTGTAGCGTGCATTTGGCCGCCACAGTTAAACATGTAATTTATATTAATTTAGATTAAAACACTTAAGGGTATGCAATTCACATTACTTATAATATGTGCGATAAAAAAGTTAGCGTTGGCTCATGCGTGGTTGATATCGAATTAACACGCGTGGATTTAAGAAAGGTTTGTCGCTGGTCTGTCCCCAAGTCGAACGGTCGTAAATTTAGTATTACCTACCAGATTTGTATTACCTAATGGGCGGTAGGAAATTTTAATTCAATGAGATATTCTGGAAGTTTATTGTGTTTAGTGATTTGGATTTTGGTGAGTTACTTCGAAATTAAAAATTCTTTTTTTACAGTCAGTAATTTAAAATTCTGTTTTTTATAGTCTTTGAGAGTCTAGTATGATACTGTAGGCGTCTCATATACCTCGCATTCGTTGGGAAAGCTCCAGTTACATTATTGAATACCTACCGGACTTCGTTGGAAAAGTAAGTGAAAATATTTTATAATTTTCAAGTTGTCGCCGAGACGTTTAAATCCGCCATTTTATACCGCCATTAACACGTTGTTTCCATTCTAGAAATTTTGGTTGCCTTCTTATCATATG
The DNA here is from genome assembly GCA_963680705.1 of Rhagium mordax. Classification (NCBI taxonomy): domain Eukaryota; kingdom Metazoa; phylum Arthropoda; class Insecta; order Coleoptera; family Cerambycidae; genus Rhagium; species Rhagium mordax. The sequence continues at coordinate 60,031,689 of OY796656.1, forward strand.
TATCATGGGTTTTGATGTTTCCATATGGATTTTCTTTTTTACACTTCATATTTTATGATATGAACTTGAAGTTACCTTTTCATCGATGTAGTTGCAAGAATATTCGGTTTTCTTCTGGGGTGATGATGCAGGGATGCTATGAAATAGAAGTCTGAGTCTACCAGAATGACCTTATCCGGAGATGTTAAGTTATACTGAAGCCGACAGCTAAGTGTCTAATATTAAGAATAAAAATTTTCCATTTTTTTTTACTATTTAATAAAATTGCGTCACTTATAACCTTATTATATAACATGATAATACGTTGATATGATATTATCTATTGTGTTTTAACGTTTTAACTAACAATATCTCGTAAAAAACAGTTTAACCATTGGTGTTTATAATATGTTATTACTTTTTCGGTAAAACCGCTAGTAATATGCGACTGATCTTGACTGACTTATAGCTATAAAATCTACGTATAAAGGTGAAATTTTATTATGTTTTAAGCGAGTTACATTAGTAGCTTCCTCTGTCTATAAAAACTGCATACATCAGGTCTACCGATAAGACCGATGTTATAAATATATGTAAGACTGCCGTTGTACGACACTTAGCTAGATTACGTCTCACTGTATTCAATTAACGTTCTAATAAATTTTGTTCCTTTTTAAAAATTTGTTTTTTGGCCCAACGGCTAAAACTGGCGCAGTCGGTAGGATTAGTGATAAAAGTTCTATCGAAGATTCTTTTTGGATTTCAATCCTTAAATCGCTAAATCAAACCTACGAGGAAAAAAGAAAAAATTTACAAGTTCGGTGAATTTAGTAGTCGAACGAGAAGACAAATTAAATCTGAGGTAATCTACAAGTCATTTAATTACTAAATTACAATCGCTGTAATTATCGGGCAATAGAGCCAAGTAATTAAAAACCCAGATCATCGCGATCAACCACAGAAGAGGGAAATTCTACAAAAATCTAGAATCGCCTAGACTCTTCGAGGGAAACTTAGAATAAGGTAGATTTAAGAAGAAAACGAAGAAGAAAGTTAAGTGATAAGTGAAAAGTGAAAAGTGTCCGTAATTCTTATACAGGATTACAGTTTAACACAAATTAGGATACATCTTTCAATGAAGCCATCTATACTCTACATGCTGTAAGCGACGTTTATTTTATTAACTCTTTGTAACATTTTATTATTATTCTTACGATTTTATTATTGTACATTTTATTCTATCACATTTAAACTGGACGAACTCTTGAATAATTTTCAAAGTCTAAATATTTCAAAGTCAAAGAAATCTTCAGACATGACAGAAATTAACTACGGATTATTAAGGTATCAAGCCGATAATATCCCAACCTTTGACGGTAACCCTAAGTTGCTGCAAAGATTTATCTCAGCGTCTGAAAACTTACTAAGAGCTTTTCAAGATATTCAAAATCCAAATGCCCCTATTAATATTTGTTTATTAGATACTATCTATTCAAAATTAAGTAATCGAGCAGCCGATCTAATTTGCTCACGTTCCGAAATTAATAATTGGCAATTAATTAAAGAGCTATTAATAAACACCTTCTCTGATCAAAGAAGTATAGATTGTTTAATACAGGATATGTTATCTTTAAAAATTAATAAAAACGAAAATCCTATTGCCTTTGGTATGAGACTCCAGGATACTCGTAGCCTCTTATTTTCAAAATTAAATGCAACAGATGAAGACAGACAGACGAAACTTATGAAAATACAACATTACGACTCGTTCGCTTTAAAGACCTATATAAATAACTTACCTTACAATATTCAACTAGTGATCAGATTAAAAGAACCCATATCTCTTGAACAAGCCATGAGCTTTGTACAGGAAGAAGAAAACTTTCAACAATTTAAATTTCGATCAAATTTTAATGTTAATGTCAATAGACCTCCTCAAAAACAAAATTCAGTTAACAATTCGTCGATGACCAATCCATCGACAAGTATTCAAACATATCCGCGTAATCCAAATTATTATAACCCACCTCAAACATCTTATCAACCAAATTTTTCAAATAATAATACTCAAAATTTTCCCCGACAACCAATACCAATCACACCTAAACCTAATTTTAATCAAAGATTCCCTACTAATAAACAAGTATTCGGTAAACCAATAAACTTTTGGAGACCCGGAAACATGCAAGACACGTACAAACCAACACCAATGAGTGTTACCACAAGAAATACTACAGTACCAAATAATTTCCAAAATAACAAAACAAATCAATTGTTTAATCAAGAGGTTATCAGAAAACATAACGTACGAAAACCAAATCGAGCAACAAGCGACGGAAAACAACTCCGAGAACATACAAAATGAGCTAATCATTTACAATTCGATAATTATAATTATTATCCATCATGTTCCTATAACAACGATCAAACAAATTCTGATATTGATTATACTGCTAATCAATCTAACACCGATTCATACATTAACCAAAATGCATTCGATAACTCAACTTACAATGTCGAACAACAATCACAACAACCGGATTTTTACGAGACTTGCATGACACAAACTACGGCATAATACATTTAAACAATTACTCTCCCGAATTACCTTTCATAATAATTCCCGAAATTCAAGCCAAATTCTTAATAGATACAGGTAGCACGCGAAGTTTTATAAAGCCAAATTTAGCTTATACATTTTTCTCAAATTCGATAAAAAATGAATTATTTCAAGTATCAACTGCCCACGCAACATCCTTTCATGACGAAATTATTAATATCCCTTTATTCCCTAGTTTTAAAACAACAGGAAATCATAAATTCTACTTATTCGACTTTTCTGAAAAATTTAATGGACTAATAGGATTAGACCTCTTATCCCAAATTAAAGCAAATATAGATTTACAAAAATTCCAATTAATAACACCCAACGCTGTATTACCAATTTATTCAACCTTCCAAAACGACTCTAACGTAAGTCAACCACAAAAATTCAAATCTTATCATATTATAATCCCCAGAAGAATACAACAAGTAATTAAAATTACAACTATACAAAATAAAGGTGTAGGAATACTAAATTACGTTAAAATATCAAATACAGAAATACCCCGATCGTTAGTTAAAATCCAAAATAATTTCGCTATAACAACTATATTAAACTTAAGCGAAAGAGAAATTAAACTAACAATTTCAAAACCTTTTAATGTTGAACTAATTGATGAAGCTGAAGTACACTTTTTCAAAGAATCGATGCCAACGGAAAATACTGAATATTCACAAAACTATGACAACTTACTAAAACAAAATCAAAAAAACTTAAGACTAAGCCACTGTAATACCGAGGAATATCAAGCTATTCGAAATCTATGCTTTGAATACCGAGACATATTTCATCACGACGATGTCCCTTTATCATTCACTAATCAAATTAAACATGACATCAAACTCAAGATTGACTCCCCAATAAAGCCGAAGTTGACTCTCAAGTACAAAAAATGTTAAGCTCTAATATAATCCAAAATTCTAATTCACCATGGTCCTCGCCCATCTGGATAGTGCCAACAAAATTAGATGCGTCCAATAAAAAGAAATGGCGTGTAGTTATCGACAAATTCCCATTACCCAATATCACTGACATTTTAGACAAGCTAGGAAAGTGTAACTATTTTTCGACTCTCGATCTAGCCAACGGATTCCACCAAATAGAAATGAATCCTAAGGATATTGCAAAAACAGCATTTTCCACTGACACCGGACATTTCGAGCTTTTCAAAGAGCTATGAATAATATACTTCGTGGCCTGCAGAATGAAGTCTATGCAGTTTACTTAGACGATATTATTATATTTTCTACATCCCTTCAGGAGCACATTCAAAGATTAAGATCAGTTTTCCAAAGAATACGCGAATCAAATTTTAAAATCCAACTTGACAAGTCGGAATTCCTTAAACGAGAAGTAGCATACCTAGGACACCTAATTACATCCGAAGGAGTAAAACCTAACCCCGATAAAATTTCAGCTATCAAAAATTATCCGATTCCTAAAACCCCTAAAGAAATAAAATCCTTTTTAGGACTTGCCGGTTATTACCGTAAATATCTAAGCCTATGACATCATGTTTAAAGAAAGATTCTAAAGTTATCCATTCTCCAGAATTCGTGAACTCATTTAATCATTTAAAAAACTTATTAATAAACGCCCCCATTTTACAATACCCAGACTTCTCTCAGCCTTTTGTACTGACAACCGATGCTTCAAATGTGGCCATTGGATCGGTACTCTGCAAGGAACTCCACCTAACGATAAACCAATATCCTATGTGTCTCGAACCCTTAACGAAACCGAACAAAGATACTCGGTAATTGAACGCGAGCTATTATCAATTGTCTGGAGCTGCAAAGTTCATAGACCATATCAATTTGGAAATAAATTCAAGATATATACGGACCACCGCCCGCTAGTATGGCTCTTTAACCTAAAAGAACCCAATTCAAAATTAATAAGATGGCGTTTAAAGCTCGAAGAATACGATTTTGAAATTATCTATAAAAACGGCAAACAAAACACGAACGCTGACGCCTTATCGCGTATTCAACTAAACACAAACGAGACCGACTCAATAGCTAATAATTCAGGCGACGTAGATCAAGACGTGCTAAACTATTTGAGACAATTAGCTGAAAATCCGACTGAAATCACTAATTCGCAAACCCCTGACGAAACCCAAAATACTGAAACTCTTGTTAATAACCAACCTATTAATAATCAACAAAAAATTAAAATAATCCAAGATATACAAATTAACGATACAAACGACACGGTTCATACAAGTAGTAACGAAACTAGAAATGACGGAATACCGATATTAGATGAAATAATTAATAATAAATTAAATCAAATCATAATTGACAAAAATGCCCATCCAGGTATTAAAATTAGTGAAACGAAATTCGATGACAAAACCATCAAAACGATAAAAATTCCTTTAAATGACCCCCAATCTATAATTGACGCCTTAAAAAATTATATTGATCCTGACAGACGGACATACATATATTTCCAGTGTAAAGAGTTAATTCCATTAGTTACTCAAACGTATATGCAACATTTTAAACCATTAAAGTTATACCAATGCACTAAATTAGTTAATAACATCACCGGAAAAGACGAACAACTGATGTTTATTAAACACCAACATGAAGGAAAAACAAATCACCGAGGTATCGGCGAAACGTATGATAAACTAAAAATTAATTACTATTGGAAAAACATGAAAAACGACATCACAAATTATATTAACCAATGCGATATTTGCCAAACAGCCAAATATTCCAGACAAAACCCTTATGTATCCCTAGTCCTAACCGAGACACCGAATAAACCCTTCCAAGTATTACATGCTGACCTTTTCTATTTTGACCATCAGTCATTTTTAACCATCATAGATAAATTCACGAAACTAGGTCAGGCGTACCCATGTACAAAAGACGCAATATCAGTGCAAGAAAAGTTAATTCAATATTTTTCAACCCATGGTATCCCCGACTCGATAGTGATAGATAACGGTACCGAATTTAAAAACGAGACAATACAAGAACTCTTACGGCCATTCTCACCGTAGTTTTAAAGGAAGGTTTAGCGATAAGGCGTGCTTAAATCTGAATTTTTCGTTTCACCGTTGCTTAAGCGTTCTTAAATCGCCTTAAAGGTTCCTTAAATTTAAGCCCTGAAAAATGGTGGCTTAAAGCTGGTTTAAATTTAAGAATAGTTCTGAGCATGCGCATTTTTACAAATTACGTGTCATTACTGACATTTATTTGATTTTGATTTCAATTTTCAATCTTTAAATTACCTATTTTATTATAAAATGGAATCTGATTATGAAGATATCTTTGAGGACGATATTGATATATTGGAAATTATCGATTTCGGGTTTCCCAGAAGAATATATGTGAGAAGAAATTATTTTGCTGAATTAGATGAGCTAACTTTCTTTAGGCGGTTTAGATTGCGTAAAGATACTGTTTTATATATTTTGACTTTAATTGAAGCCAATTTGGAGTTCCCCAGTGATATGTATGTGTTAAAATATAGTCCCTTCCGTAATTTAAGTGTACAGTACGTAAGTAAGATTTTTGTTCGCAGGATACAGAGTTATAGTTTTCAATTATATCTTTATATTTATTAATAATATTCAAGAGGAGGATCTTTTCATCGTTTGTAAAATTTGCGGACCTCACTCTCGGGTTTTCCATTTTATTCTTATTTTCTAAATACAAAACGTGATGTAGGTACAGACAAAATAAAATAATGGATGACATATGACATAACAAAGAACGTAACGAAGTTGCCAACAAATTACAAATGACCTAAAAGTAGGTGTATTACAATAAAATCTATACTTATTAAAGCTGACTTAAATATTTTGCGGTGCAATGCAAACAAAGTTAAACCATATTTAAATATTTAAGCAACCTTAACTAAGGGTTGCTTAAACAGTAATCGGTGAGAATGGCCGTTAAAATTACAAAAAATCAAGCAGTATTTTTGTATTAATTTAATTCCTATTAGTTGTCAAAAAACACCCTCTAACTGATCCTCTGACATTACGTCAAAGGCGTAGAGGTTATTTCCCAGTTTTAAACTGGTTAATTTGAATATTTTTTAGATAAATCGAATTTTTTTGGCTAGGAATCTCGAGGAATGTGGTAATACATCCCAAAAAAGAAAAGGAAAGAAAAAATATACTCCTTTTGAGCTAACCTTCGGACACACCAATCTCCGAGACCCTTTCGACTTAGTATCTACTACTTTTTACTCAGACTATATCTCAAACCATAAAGACAAACTAACAACATTATACCAGGAAATATAAAAAAACCAAGAATCAGAGAAAAAAAAGATAATCAACAAACACAACGAAAAAGGCGATAAATTGTACCACTTTAAAATCAACCAAACAGTTTACAAAAAACTAAGTGAACGATTGAAAAGCAAAAATAAATTTAACGGTCCTTATAAATTAATCGAATTACTCGAACATAATAAGGCAAAAATAAAAAATACTAAAAATAACAAAACCGAAACTATACACCAAAAGGAATTAAAGAAACCCCATATCCTTTCAGATTCCTCGTCATCAAACCAGGAATAAACCACCCAACCTACCACAAAATAGAAGATAACCCTGGACTATTACCAATAAGACTAGGCACTACACAAATAACCAGCACATATTGGACCTTTATACAAATATTCAACTTAGAACCAATTGTTAATGAATTCCAAATAATAAGAACTAAATTCAATAATTTAAAATCTTCAATAAAATCCGACAAAACATACGATGGAGAATATTTTAACTCATATAACATAATTCAAAATTTAGAATTGAAAATTCTAGAACAAATTAATCAATTAAATCCAAAATCACCTAGACAAAAAAGAGGACTAATCAATGGCTTAGAATCAATCGTTAAATGTTTAACAGGAAATCTAGATAATGAAGATGCTGAAAAATTTAACTTTCAAATTAACCAGCTTCAAGCTAATCAAAACAAATTCAAAACGATCCTAGAAAATCAAATTACCTTATTAAATTCATCAATAAACAATTTTAATATTCTAGCTCGAAACTTATCACACAATCAAATCATTCTAGAATATCGCATTATACAAATTCAAGATATAATAAAAACTACAACTATAGATCAACTATTTCTTAACACACATGGTCCTAAATCAAATTACAGCTATTTTTCAGACAATCTACAATATCTTTGACAAGGTAGAAATAGCCATATCCTTTGCAAAATTAAACACTCTACATAACTCTATTGTCAGACCCACTGACTTATTGTCAGAAATACAATCAATAGGCAAATATTTAACCGATGTCAAACTAGCTTTGGAACCCACAGTAGATAAAATTTTGGGATTCGAAAACATTATAAATATCAAGAGTTATTCCAAAAATTATGAAATAATCTTTATACTCGAGATTCCATTAGTTGAACCTAACAATTATTAATATTATCAATTGTACCCTTTACCAATAAAACATAAAGAATCTTATCACATGATTCTGCCCAAAAATACGTATTTGGCAGTAAGTGACTATAATTTTATACTATCTAATGATAAATGTAAAGAAATATCAACAGAAGAATATATCTGTAATAACATGAACCCAGTAAAAATTAATGACAATGCACCTTGTGAAGTCAATTTGTTAAAATTCTCAAAAAATATAGACAATTGTTACCCAATACCGGTTAACATTAACAAACTTCAAATTCAAAAAATAATAAACGAAAAATTAATCGTTATCGCACCGCAACCTCTAGTTGCTGTACAACAATGTAAAAATGTTAAAGATAACATACCACTCTTTGGTAGCTACGTCATTCATCTAGACACGATGTGTACGATTAATATAGAAAATCATATCTTAAAAACTTGTTCAAATTCAAAAAGCAATTTTAGGAAAATCGACTTGCCAACTCTTAACTTAGAATCTACGAAAGCTCTGAAGGGCCACATGATATTTTTTTAAAAAGATGAAATTTCAACATTTTTTCTTGAAATTTCAAGAAAAATGTTGAAATTTCACCTTTTCCAAAACTTTAAATTTCAACTTTTTTCTTGAAATTTCAACTTTTTTCTTGAAATTTCAACTTTTCTGGAGACACAATGTTCTGTCAGATACAAGCTAGTCTACAATCAATAATGAAATGGTGAGTAAGTAGTGCCAGTTATCATCTTAAATGGTACAATTTTGATTAATTATTACGTATAAACTTTTTTTTCACAAGTGTTAAGTATAGGTACAGGGTGGGCCATTGAAAAGGAAACACGCCTGTTTTGGGACACTTAGGCTGTTTCTTGAAAAAACGCTCGGACAGGTCGACTCATGATTTTTGGGGGACAACTTTTGATGTTAAAGTTGACGTTGACACATCAACCCCCTAGCCCAGCAGCCCCTAACTCAAGAATTTAAATAGGGTCGCACGACCTCTCATTTGAATCGTCTTTGAATTCTCTATGCGACAGCATGGTCGAAATTAGTTTTTTCAATTTTTTTTCGTCCCCATGAAAATCACCCTCTAGATAAACTAAGGTAGGGGTGTTGTTTGGGAAAAAAATCCTGAAACACGTCCCCTTTTATCTTTTGAACGGCACATTTTAATGTCAAATTTGACTTTGTCAGGTCAACCCCGTAGCCCCAACAAAAACAAAAATTACGGTAAAGTGGTCGTATGACCCCTCATTTTAAAGGTCTTTTGATTCTCTATGTGAACTAATAAAAATTTCTTCTGACGCTGAATTTTGGTGTTTTAATTTTTTTTCTACACTTTTCCCATTTTTGTAAACCTAAAATTTGTAAACCTAAAAACAATCATGCACTCGCATAGAGAATCAAAAGACCTTCAAAATTAAGGGTCACTCGACCACCGTACCGTAATATTTGTTTTTGTTGGAGGTTGTTGGGGCTAGGGGATTGACCTGACAAAGTCAAATTTGACATCAAAATGTGCCATTCAGAAGATAAAAGGTGAAGTGTTTCAGGATTTTTTTCCCAAACAACATCCCCACCCGAGGGGTAAACCGCTGAGGAATTTTGGTGTACAGAGCTCGGGAATTGCCGAGGAATTTCGGGAATTTTCGGGGAATTGTGAGAAAATTTGTGGGTATTAGGAGGAATTATTTTAAGAGGAATATGCGTGTAAAAAGTTTTGCGCGAGAGTTTGCGCTTGCGCGTCAAACAATATGCATAGGTGCATAAAGCTATACCGCTCTGTATGCGACGTTGCGTCACGATCACGTGATTTGTTTGTATACATACGCTCTCAGAGGAACATGAACAGAGTTTAGAACTGATTTTTTTAAATTTTTTAGTTATTACAGCTCTGACTATGTTCACGTAATTTGATCTAAATTTGGTCTGGTTATTTCTTTGACTTGTAAAAAATGACGTGCTATTTATTAATTCACGTGAATAACGTAGAGGGTGCTGGGAACGCTTTCTTTTTCTTGTGTTGTGGTCATTCATTCTTTGCGGATAAAATTTTCAAAGTTAATCTAGTTTTCTAAAGCTTCATTAAATTCTACGTAAAAAGTTTTTTATGTACGACCACATTATAAAGGACTGTTATGGCATAGTCTTGCGACTATAAAGTACCACTTTATTGTATTAGTAAAATATAGTTACTTTATTTTACTGTCAGATTTTGACGCTTTCAAATTAATATTTATAATTGTACAACTGTCAATGTCAACATATATTTATTAAATCAATTTAAAATGTAGCCTTATCAGACATTTCCCGAATTTTTCAAATATAATATTCAAAATTACCTAGCGCCAATACATACAGGGTGGTGAAAAAAAAGTTGTTTTTTTTAATGGAATACCCTGTATATTTCTCGACGTTTGTAGTACTCTTTGAGCTGATTTCAAATATTATAACTCCCTTGAGTTTAGATCAAAATCGGTCGAGATATTCAAGGATACCTAAACATGAGAAATATTTGTTTTCACACTTTCGAGGTGGCTTTACTTTCTGACTTAATTGTTGATTTTTAGCTGTCAAAATTATTGACTGTGAATGTTATTGTGACTGTAATTTTTACATCGTTCATATAATATATATATGTATAATGTTTTGTTGTGTTGTGTTTAACTTGTATTTAATTAACTTGCATGGGATATTCTGCAGAAGAAAGATGTGCAATGGTCGAAATTTATCTTTTGTGTAATAAAAATAAAAATCAAGCTGCAGCATATAGGGAATTTGTTAGATGACTCCCCAGACTTCCGGTCCCTGCAAAACATACTTTCAAAAATGTGTAAGTATAATAAATTTCGAGTAAATCATGGTGTTTTTGTTTTCTATTTTGTTAAATTATGTGAAGTTTATTTTTCTGTTAATAGTTATTTTTATATTTTCTTAAAAATCTTTTCTTTGTTAATAAAATACATGTTTGATCTTAGAGACATCTGTAAATATTTGATATTTATAGCTAAGGAACGTTATTATTTTGATAGCTAAAAGTCAACAATTAAGTCAAAATGCCAAGCCACCTCGAAAGTGTGAAAACAAATATTTCTCATGTTTATCCTTGAATATCTCGACCGATTTTGATCTAATCTCAAATGAGTTATACATTTTTGAAATCAGCTCAAAGATTACTACAAACCTGTCAAGAAATATACAGGGTATTCCATTTAAAAAAATCAACTTTCTTTTCACCACCCTGTATGTATTGGCGCTACGTAATTTTGAATATTATATTTGAAAAATTCGGTAAATGTCTGATAAGGCTACATTTTAAAATTTTAAAATATCTTCACAAATAAGGAAATAGAAGGGGGGCAAAATTAGAGTTGACACCCTGTACGTAACCCTCGTATACAAATATTCGGAATTCCAGTATGCATAGTTCTCTAGGAAACGGCTAATAGAAGGTCTTCGTGACACACCCTGTATAGTTTGCGATAGTTTGGCTATTTTATAATCGTCACGGCTAACTTTCTTAATTTTGCGAATGTTCTTCGCCTCGTGTACTCATTTTTATGACTGAAATATCTCAGAAAGTATTAAAAATAAAGTAGCCACTTTATATTACTGAAATCAGAAAAATCTCTCCCTAGGTATGTAATAATATACAGGGTGTTCCGAAGGGTGTTCCGTTTAGAAAACACATGTGTAACTTCGATATAGTTCGACGCTTAATTGTTTTATCAAATTTAAATTTTGACGGCGTATCCAAAATATCTCGCAAAATGCTAGGTAGGTACAACTTTTTAACTACAAAAATGTTAGTATTTTATAAAATAAACGACATAAAAAGTGTCAAAATATAACGAATAACCTCGCCAATAACCTTGTTCAATTCATATGGGGAATTGCAGGAATTTACAAGGAATTGCAGGAATTTACTAGGAATTGCGAGAATTGGCGAGGAATTGTGGGAATTTCCAAGGAATTGCGGGAATTTAAGGGGAATTCCAAGGAATTGCTGGAATTTTTGAACTAAAGGGAATTGTGGCGTACAAATTTTTTTCAGCGGTTTACCCCTCGTCCCCACCTTAGTTAATCTAGCGGGTGCTTTCCATGGTGATGAAAAACAAATTCAAAAAAAACTAATTTCGACCATGCTGTCGCATAGAGAATAGAAAGACGCTTCAAATGAGGGGTCGCTCGACCCCATTTCCCTATTTAAATTCTTGGTTAGGGGTTGCTGGGGCTAGAGGGCTGATGTGTCAATGTCAAGTTTGGCATCAAAAGTTGTCCCCGAAAAATTAAGAATCGACCTGTCCGAGCGTTTTTTCAAAAAACTAGCCCAAGTTACCCAAAACAGGTGTGTTTCCTTTTCAATGGCCCGCCCTGTACCTATACTTAACACTTGTGAAAAAAAGTTTATACGTAATAATTAATCAAAATTGTACCATTTAAGATGATAACTGGCACTACTTACTCAACCATTATTGATTGTAGACTAGCTTGTATCTGACAGAACATACTTTGTGTCTCCAGAAAAGTTGAAATTTCAAGAAAAAAGTTGAAATTTCAAGTTTTTAAAAAGGTGAAATTTCAAGAAAAAAGTTGAAATTTCAAGTTTTGGAAAAGGTGAAATTTCAACATTTTTCTTGAAATTTCAAGAAAAAATGTTGAAATTTCACCTTTTTAAAAAAATATCATGTGGCCCTTCAGAGCTTTCGTAAGAATCAAATTCAAGTAGTAAAGTAACAAATTATAATCCAGAAATGTTTAACCTCAACTTAATTAATACCCATCAATTGCTAAAAACCCAAAGAGATCTGGAATCTCAAAAAAGAGAATTAAGTAAAATAAATAATTCGGTTTATATTTCTAAACCGTCCATTTGGACAATACTATTATATAGCTATTATAATAACTATAATTTACCTGATGTATTCAAAATGCTTTTTAAAACTAAAAATAAAGAATAATATCAATAATCCAGATGATAATAATATAATTATTTGAAAAATTAATTAAAAGATTTAATTAGATTAATTTTTCATCTAAACACGGAGAAGTTACATTAGTAGCTTCCTTTGTCTATAAAAACTGCATACATCAGGTCTAGCGATAAGACCGATGTTATAAATATATGTAAGACTGCCGTTGTACGACACTTGGCTAGATTACGTCTCACTGTATTTAATTAACGTTCTAATAAATTTTGTTCCTTTTTAAAAATTTGTTTTTTGGTCCAACGACTAAAACTAGCGCTTTAAATATTTTAGATAATGTATTAACGTATTATTTTCAAATTTTCTTTGAATTTAGGTAATTTATCTTCATATCACAAATTTTTATATTATTCAAATATTTGTTGTCAATTGCAAACTCGTAAGGAAACTGTATAGTTCTTGGTTCTTGTACATTTGTATATATATATATACAGGCTGTCTATTTTACGAGGGCCAAACCAAATATCTCGCTTAATATCTATTGTTGAAGAATAAAGTTTTAGAAATAGTTTTCCCATTTTTTGTGAGCTATGTTTCAGTAAAAAGAAATTTGAAATCCATAGCCTACTTTGTGAGATATATTACAAAAACCTGAAAAGTAGGAAAACTACAAACGGTTATAGCTTCCTTATTTGAAGAGATACGAAAAAAGTTGAAGGGATGATAGTTGACGGCAAAGACAATAAGAATAATAATATGTATCAAAAAATTCGAAAAACGCAGTTGGCTTTGACATACGCTCTTGTGCAAAACTTAAAACAACAAATCTCAAAGTAGGCCATGACACCATTAATTCCGTTTATTTTTTCTCTTTCCAACGATATAAAACATGTCACAAAAATTTTAACTGATAGTGCCAATATTTAATATTTTACGAAATCCACAATTCATATCGTTAAATCGTAAAAATCAGCTATGCCATGATAGTAAAAATTCACTTTATAATAATTATAATTCAGTAATTATTTATTACAATTTAATACAAACTAACAAATGTCTCATAAATAAAAATAAAAGTACAAAATGAATATCCAAAAAAACGAAAAATTATGTACAGGGTTTTCCACCGAAAATGATCACCCCGATAACTTTTTAATTTGTAATTTTAGAAAAAAAAGAGTCGAGTAAAAGTTGTAGGACATGTTAAGGGCTTAAAAATCACATTTTTAGAAAAACAATTGAACATCGTATTTACGATCTACCGATACAAGTTATGTTTTTTTAAATGGAACACCCTGTATTTTTTTATATTTTTGGATTCTATACGTTTTTCTGATTTCAACCGTATGAATATGTCATATGTTTGCTCCGGTAGTTTATTTTAAATAATATTTTGCTATCCCTTCGGCATCTTGTAACAAACTGCAACTACGCTGAAAGCTAGTTTTGCTTTCCCAAAAAATTAATATTTTAATAAATAAATAATTTTTCGTTTTTTTTTGATATTCATTTTGTACTTTTATTTTTATTTATGAGACATTTGTTAGTTTGTATTAAATTGTAATAAATAATTACTGAATTATAATTATTATAAAGTGAATTTTTACTATCATGGCATAGCTGATTTTTACGATTTAACGATATGAATTGTGGATTTCGTAAAATATTAAATATTGGCACTATCAGTTAAAATTTTTGTGACATGTTTTATATCGTTGGAAAGAGAAAAAATAAACGGAATTAATGGTGTCATGGCCTACTTTGAGATTTGTTGTTTTAAGTTTTGCACAAGAGCGTATGTCAAAGCCAACTGCGTTTTTCGAATTTTTTGATACATATTATTATTCTTATTGTCTTTGCCGTCAACTATCATCCCTTCAACTTTTTTCGTATCTCTTCAAATAAGGAAGCTATAACCGTTTGTAGTTTTCCTACTTTTCAGGTTTTTGTAATATATCTCACAAAGTAGGCTATGGATTTCAAATTTCTTTTTACTGAAACATAGCTCACAAAAAATGGGAAAACTATTTCTAAAACTTTATTCTTCAACAATAGATATTAAGCGAGATATTTGGTTTGGCCCTCGTAAAATAGACAGCCTGTATATATATATATATATATATATATATATATATATATATATATATATATATATATATATATATATATATATATATATACATCATTCTATCAATCCTGAATCACCAGATAATCCATACTATCCTGAACCACCTATTTATAGAAGAGGTAGATAAGAAATATTTGTATATATTGGCGTATGTATGGGGTCGGACAACCTATTTTGTAAAGTATACTTTCATATTTTTATAAATAAACATAGCTGTATATATACATATTTATGATGCAATCCTGAATCAGTATTAATAAGATTAACCTGAGCCACTGTATACGGTAATACATAATTCAATGACATATCCTGAACCATTTCAACGTTGCCAATTTTACACTAAACTATAAGCTACCTGCTTGCCTTTATTTTCAGGGGTCATAACTCAGCACAGAGAATTTGTATTATTCTTAAGTGCGAGTACCTTTTCGTAAACGATATGAACACATTTTGGATAGTTAAATTCTAAAAGGCTAGAGTAAATAATAATATTTTTTTAGGTTTGAGGTTTGAAATTAATATCCATTTTTTTTTGTTAATAACTTGCTATTTATTTGAAAGAGCACTATCTTGTTTATTTTTAAAAGGTGTGCATTAGAAATTATTTTCTGACATATGGCAGACATTTCTATCTTAATTTTCCCTTTTCAATTTAAATATCAGTTTGCGGTTTATGGGAAAATTTTTACTTCCAGGCCATTTTAATGATACCTGAGGTCGACTTTCTTAGAGAACAAAAAACTAAGATAAACATTAAAATAGTAAAATTTTCAATATTTTGGAAACAGTCGAATTTGTGAGGTAGTTACATCAAATATGCCTAGAATTTACATAGAATTCAAAAATGTTTAAAAAAAATGAGGTTTCCGTACAAAAGCATTAGTAACGCCGTAGCTCCTACATGGATTACTTGTATAGCTACCATTACAAAAATAATGCATTACTAAAAATAATAGTTGACAAAATACACAAAAAATTTAATTTATTTGAGCTTTAAATCAGTTAAACTCAGTTGTCAAACAGTTGCATTTATTTTAAATATTTATTAATCTGTAATTCAATTTTATTATATTTATATCGTGTGTCCCCCCGGATGGACTTAAACTAATCCGGCAAGTCCTATTATTAATAATTTTTCGAGAAAAAGTTATTCTCTATAAAATAATTGCTGAAAAGTCATTGGCGGTAACCAGTAATTTGTTTATTACCTGCAAGTGTACCGGGTTATCCAACGAAAAGGCCCACCCCTATATTTTGTTTATTTTTCGAGTTAGGAAAAAATGTTTCAAATAAAAGTTGTAGTGAATCAAATGAACTCATTTAAAACACCTGCAAAGAATATACAGGGTGTTCCTTAAAAGCGGGACAAACCTAACTTACATTTTTTTAAATGGAACACCCTATATTTTTTACATTTTTTAAATCTGTGTTTTTTGTGATTTTAAATATATATACACAGGGTGTTTGGGTAAAGGTATTCAGAAATCCAAAGGCACGTAGTACTCATCAAAATAAGCCAAAAAGTTCATATAAACTTTGTTCCAAAAATGGTTCCTAAGGGGGCTGTAGCCCCTTTAAGGGGCTTCTAAAAAAGAAAAAAGATCATTTTCGTACATATTTCGAGAACCGATCAAATTAACTAATAAAATTTGCTATGGTAGAATACTTTTCTATAGTATACATCATTTTGTATTAGAAATGAAACTAAATAAAATTATTTAAGGTATTTTGCAGATGTGCATATTGTGCATACTAAATTTCAAATTCATTTATCTCAAAGACGGTTCAATTTATGAAGTTTTAGAAAGAGGATCTTTTTGAAGTAAAATTGCTTGAAATTTTGAAAATTTTTATCAGAATAGTGAAAAAATTAAGTGCAGAGAAAATAAGGGGGCGACATTCCTGACACACCCCCATGTAGGAACGCCCCTGAAGAATTTTGAAATTTAAGGTTTACCATTTTGTTAAGCACAAAAAAGTATTCTACCATAGAAAATTTCATTAAAATATATCGATCGGTTCTCGAAATATGTGACAAAAACATCTTTTTTAGAAGCCCCTTAAAAGGACCGTTTTTGGAACAAAGTTTATATCAACTTTTTGGCTTATTTTGATGAGTACTACATGCCTTTGGATTTCTGAATACTTTTACCCAAACACCCTGTATATGTTGTATCTTATCTTTTACTGTTTTTTATTTATTGCAAATTTCGTGAACAATTTTCTTTCTGTTCTTATTTGGGATTTACGGCCACACTTCTGAACATTACCCAGATAATCTGAAAAATATCTGGATTATTTAAAAAATAACCTTTACGCCTGTGACTTTACGTCAAAGGAACAGTTAAAGGTTGGTTTTTTGACATAAAATATAATTAAAATAAAATAAAAACAATGATGTTTTGCAGACGTTTCGGAAACTTAATCTGTTTCCTTTTTCAATGCTAAGTAGTCTTTCTCTTGTGTAAAAACATCATTGTTTTTATTTTATTTTAATTATATTTTATGTCAAAAAACCAACCTTTAACTGTTCCTTTGACGTAAAGTCACAGGCGTAAAGGTTATTTTTTAAATAATCCAGATATTTTTCAGATTATCTGGGTAATGTTCAGAAGTGTGGCCGTAAATCCCAAATAAGAACAGAAAGAAAATACAGAAAGATGCCACAAATAACTTTTAGACAATATTCGTGAACAATATTATTTATACCACCAGCATCTGCATGCGTATCAATCAGGTTAGCCATGGATGAAAAACAATTAATTTGACGCTTCTGTAAGGCATAAGTGTCAAATTAATTGTTTTTCATTCATGGCTAACCTGATTGATAACCATGCAGATTGCAGATGCTGCTGGTATAAATAATATTGTTCACGAAATTTGGAATAAATAAAAAACAGTAAAATATAAGATACAACATATATACAGAGTGATTCATTGGTAAGTGTACATACTTTACCTGCATATGTAGGTTACTTGGGCGATTCCATATCACCTATGGTTAGTGATATGGAAGCAAATAGTGATAGACTGTATAAAAGCATTACAAAATTTGAAATTTAAAAAATGTCATAGTATTTCCGTAATATAGTAACTGACACGGCTTTATTTATATAATAACAGTTAAGTACCTACATATAATTTTTGTGAGTCAAATTGATTTTAAGTTATTATTAATTATAAAAATGAATCTTGCTACTGAAAACAATTTAGAAAATTTTAAATGCCGCTCGAGAAGCAACTTTGAGCTTACTTTCTTTAAAAATCGAAGGACAAACACGAGAAGGTATATATGAAATATTTTCTGTCAAACCGTTTTTTATTAACATTACTATATTAGTAAAGTGACATTTTCATATGGCAAAGTGCCACTTTATTAAACGATTTTGAATTTAGTAAAATAGCATATTATCAGTCAAAATGCGAAAAATAATATTAATTTGAAAAGTTATTGGTAACCAATGATTTCTCACTTGATTTATTGTAAATAAATATTGTTGGAAACTTTTTTCAAAAATGTCGTCGAAAACATATTTTCTCAGAGTTTCATATTTTTCTCGGAATACATATACCTAATTCCGATTTTAGCTTAATCAAGTACAATATGTATGTACGGGGTTTTCCACCGAAAATGATCACCCCGATAACTTTTTAATTTGTAATTTTAGAGAAAAAAGTTTCAAGTAAAAGTTGTAGGACATGTTAAGGGTTTAAAAATCCCATTTTGACAATTGAACATCGTATTTGCGATCTACCGATACAAGTTATGTTTTTTGTAAATGGAACACCCTGTATTTTTTTATATTTTCGGATTCTATACGTTTTTCTGATTTGAACCATATAAATATGTCATATGTTTGCTCCGGTAGATATTAAAATATTAATTTTTTGGGAAAGCAAAACTAGCCTTCTACTGTCTTCATATACAGGGTGACCATGAAAAAAGTGCAATGCATAATGCCACAAGGTAGAGGAGCGTAAAATAATGAAAAAAGTTCGTATACACTTAGGTCCTAATTCCTTTCGTTTTCGGGATAGAGCGTGTTAAAAATTTTTTAAAAATATTATTTTTTTTCTTATTTCTCAATTTCTTTTCGTTTTTTTCAACGTTTTTTCACAATGAAAAATTTACTTTCGATTTAATTTAATAAAATATCCATGTTCTCTTAAATAACTAATGAAACAATGGAAACCAAATTGATTGACGACATCTCTGAAATATCCCGGGATTATTACGAAACCGATCAGCAGCTTCAATAACTCTGTTCCATAAATGCTCTTCATTGTTTATTTCTTCGGAATATACTTCATTTTTCATAAACCCCCAAAATGAAAAATCGAGGGGAAAATTTTTCATTGTGAAAAAACGTTGAAAAAAAAACGAAAAGAAATTGAGAAATAAGAAATAAATAATATTTAAAAAATTTTTTTAACACGATCTATCTTGAAAACGAAAGGAATTAGGAAACAATTTTATTTTCTAACGTTTCGGTTTTTATTAACAATCATCAGAGAAAATTTATTTTTCATTTGTTTATTTGAAATATTTAACAAATACTATTACATTTTTTATTGTTGGTACGCTGCTTCGAGTGTTAAAGGCAAGTGTTAAATATTTCAAACAAACAAATGAAAAATAAATTTTCTCTGATGATGGTTAATAAAAACCGAAACGTTAGAAAATAAAATTGTTTATAATTGTGACCGATATTCCCAAGAAAATCTAACTAGTATTTAAATTCAACGGTCAGGAAAAAATAAAAATTTATACGTTATATTTTTATAATACTGGCATATATTTGCAAGATTTATTATTATTTGCGTTAGTTTATGCCAAAAATATCAAACTATAGAAATACAGCTTAATAGTGATATATTATATTCCTTTAAAATTTAAATACCCAAGTGCCTCGGTCTTTCTGTAAAATGGTAACAAACACTTGACAACAATAAAAATGTTTTGTCTGTGAGAAACATGTGCAAGAAGTTTAACCATTGTAACCATTGACCTTTACTTTATTTCAGCCTCTTATTCTTAAAAAATAAATAGACCAAATGTTCAGAGAAAAATCACAATGTGTAAGTAAAAAATGTTGATTAGGGGTTTAGAATTTGTTTGGCAATCAACACGTGATAGTTTATTAAACTAACAGTCTGTGTTGTTCTCTCTTTAGGGTAAGATATACCGAGTAAATAAATCTTTTGGACCTCAGTGATTGATATTAGTGGGTGCGTTAGAGTGCGTTATTATCTCGCTTTTTATACAATCATGTCCCTTAGAACGAGAAAAATTATGTGTTTAGCCAAACAAAATAAAATAAGTGTGTCGGAGCTCACATCTCCGAGAAATTATTTTCCAAACAATGTTTCTTCGGATAATAAACATCAGGTAGGTAAATATTTTTGTATTTTCGTATTCTATTAAGTATACTCATATTAATTCATTAATTTTTTATACATTCTAATTATTTAACATTTTATGTATAGAGCATTTCAATCAAAGAGTTTCTGAACAAAAGTCACACTAATATCTTCAACACTTACTTGAGTAACCCTTTCATGAAGAATTTCACAGTAGTCGGGCAAGGAAATTTGGAACCTCGAAAAAATTCCAAACTTTCTGAAAGTTTCAGGAAATTGTCTTTATTAGTAATATATTGCTATATTAAAAGTCTCAAAAAATCCACTTTGAGCGTTAGCCACCATATTGAAATAATGGTGACCAAACATAGCAATAGAAAATATTTATTATCTTACTTGTTTTGAACTAATTTTAAGAATTCAAAAAAGAAAATATCCATACCTATAGGTACTATCAGATGACGACATTTTTATTACATTTTTGAAAGACCCTTTAACATGCCTTATATTGAACTATAATTAGACATTAGCTCTTTCTAAGAGAATTTTCTCAAACTAGAAAATTAAGAAAAATATTGAAAAACATCTTGAATAAAATTTGTAGAGGTAACATTTCTGAATAATACAGTTTTTTTCAGATTTGTGATTATTGAAAAATTAAGGGAGTTATGAATTTTCAAAAATAAGCGCGTGCGCGTAAAGTATATAAAATGTACCTCTTACAAAAACGCAATTTTCTTTAAAATCGAATTTATTCGCAGTTCCAAACCTAAAAGATTTCTGATCCAACTCAGGTACGGCTGATCATTTATATCTTTACACCCCCCCTTAACTTTGTTATTTTTGGAAATACAAAAACAGTGTAAAGACAGAGGTTTTAGTTATTTTTACGTAGATTTTAAATATGATATCAGAGAAACAATTCAGTAAGGCCAAAAAAAGTTATAATACAAAATTGTGCTTTTTGTTTGATAACATGCTGTATGTATTTGCGGAATACGGAAGAGCATGAAAATAGCTTCTCAAAAATATATAACACTGTTTTATCTTTTGCGGTTTTTGAACTATTTACATACATACAGCGTGTTACTATAAAAAAAATACAAGTTTGTATTATAAGTGTTTTTAGCAATTGTTTTTCTGATATCGTATTTAAAATCTACGCAAAAATAACTAAAACTTCTGTCTTTACACTTTTTTCTTTTTCCAAAACTAACAAAGTTAAGGGGGGTGTAAAAATAAAAATGAACACCCTGTACCTCAGATGTAGCAGCACTATACTGCTGCACTGTAGTTTGATGTATGTGTGTATTATTTCCTACATTTTGTATGTAGCACCATGAGATGAGTATTTAAACGCTTCTTAACAGTAAAATATACACCAACGGTCTTCCATTTTTTAAACACGCAGGTCCGATTAATATTAGATGTAAAAAATTTGAAGGAATTTCCAGAAACCTAAACAAATAATCAGAAAGAAATCCAAAACTAGAACACTCTATCAAATAATATTAACCAAGAAATAGATATTATTAATATTAGATGTAAAAAGAATAAAAGGCATCTCTAGGGAAAAAAAATAATAAGAATGGAAACTAAATAACACTAGATCAAATTTCAACCAAGAAGTTTCCCCTAAAAAGAAAAATTTTGTTAATTATTATTTTACTAACACTATATTATAATAATATAATAATATAGAGTATGTCGCCGTTTTACAAGAGGGAAAATTTAATTATTTTTGGTATTACGAAACATTTGATTCTTAAAACACAGAGTCAAGTATTAGTGGAGTAAATAGAAGTTTTCACTTCGGAAAAATTCCGGGAAGCGGCCATTTGAAGGTCAATTTTGTTTCTTTTAATATAAATCCCTATTTTTTTACAGATTCATATTTAGCGCTAAAAAATAAACAGCTTTTGTTACTACCATTTTTCTAATTCAACTCATTGTTTGTGAGTAATTAAGCAATGAAAATAGAGGTTTACATTAAAAAAAAACGAAGTTGACCTTCACCATATTTAAAAAACTTATAGCCATTAGATCCCGCTTTGAAATGATGGAACTCATGTCTGAAACACTTTTTTCTAATTTGCGATTGTCAACTTAAACGCCCCATCCAGTATAAACTTACACTTTTTACGAAATATTGAAACTAATAAGTATTTTTCGGTAAATCGTATCGATATTAATGTTTCTAAAATTTTTATCCTGTTTAAAATATCGAAAACATATTCAAAATATTCACGTGGTACAGGGCCATGAGTCAAATTATAATGCCTGAATAACAGAAAGAGATAGCATCATCTTCCCCGCACGCTCTGGGTCTGGGTCTAATTTAAAAATTAATTTATATCGTTCAATATAATTTGATTATTCTTAAAGTGCCTTTAAGACACTCAATACATCACATTAAAAAATGTAGTTTAAATTAAGATCAAGCAAACACAAAATAATAATTCTCTGATGATGGTTATAAATAAACCGAAACGTTAGAAAAAAAAATAAATAAATAAATTTGTTTATATATATGACCGATATACCCAAGAAAAATAATACTTGTAGTAATTATTAATGAAATTTTTAAAGAAAAGTAGGCCATATTGGATCAGCCATTTTGATTAACCTTTTTTTGACATCATAATCTGTTTTAGCGACCTCGAAAACCCCTAATATGTCAATTAGAATTAAATTGCCTTAAACTTACTCAACTTATAATAATTTTGATTAAAAAGAAAAGTTTTTTTGTTTAAATAATTAATAAACAATTTCCTCACAATTATATGTTTATAACTTTTTATTTTAAGCTATGTAAAAGTGATATCAAAAGGTTTTAGGAAAATCGAAGCTTCCCGTAATTATTCCGAAACATTGCATATTTTCAACCTCTATTGACTCCACTATATGCTGATTTTTAGCTTTATACAAAAATGTCAAAGAAATAAAAGATTCTGATTGTTTTAAAACTACCAAATACGTGATAAAAACGTCGACGGATATATATTTTTTTATTTTCACTTAAAAATGGTGATCCGACCATAGCTTAGTGGGAATATAAAAATTTTATACCTTTAATATTCAATTATTGTTAACATGATCAATAACTTGACATTTTGACGGTTCGGACACTGAAATTATAATAATTACCCTATATGGATCACCATTTTTAAGTGATAATTAAAAAAACTGTCCGTCGACGTTTCCATCACGGATTTCGTGGATTTAAAACAATTAAAATACTGTATTCCTTTGACATTTTTGCATAAAACTAAACATCAGGGTACTTTATTCTTGTATTATTTTCACATTATTGCTTGTTAATAACATAACATTTCATGTACAGGGTACATGAAATGTTATTTTTATCAGTGGCATTCTTATTTAACTGAAGGAAATTTTTTTATGAAGAAACAAATTTTTATTTTTTGAATATTTGCTGCGTACATAGTTAAGTGCTGACAAGTATATTTCTTAATATCAAAATTAAAGAAGTTTTCCCTCTTGTAAACTCAATCCGGGGACATACTGTATATTCAATGTAAAATATTAGTAGAACTAATAATCCAAATATAAATAAAACTATCTCGAATCAAATTCGGAAATTTGTCAACGTAAACACGAACACGTTAAGCAAACACTCTGACCTAGCCGTAAACTGCATAGGTATAAAGTAAAACTCGCGCGCTGTTTATCTTTAAAAATTCATGACTCCGTTAATTTTTGAACAATCACAAATCTGAAAAAACTGCATTATTTAGAATTGTTTTCTCTACAAATTTAATTTGAGACATTTTTCAAAATTATTTTTAATTTTCAAGCAAATTGAGGGAAATCGCTTAGGAAGAACTAATGTCTAAATATTTTTCAATATAAAATACGTTAACGGTTCGTTTTAAAAATGAATAAAAATGTCGTCATATGCTATGGTATTATGTGGTTATTTTCTTTCTCGAATTTTCAAAATTTATTGAAAAACAAGTGAGATAATAAATATTTTCTATTGCTATGCTTGATTACCATTTTTACAATATGGCGGCTAACGCACAAGGTGGATTTAATATAATAAATAATAATATATAATAATAATAATAATATAATATAGAACATTTCCTGAAAATTTCAGAAAATCGGAATTTTTTCTAGGTTCTTATGGGCTATGCTTATTTCGTTACCCGACTACAGTCAACATCGGTCAGTACGCTTCTGTTTAAGCAATTTTAGTTGAAATTGTTTAAAAAGGTGTTAACTAATGTTGTCTAAAAGTTATTTGTGGCATCGTTTAATTTTCTTTCTCTTCTTATTTGGTACTTATTACCATATTCTTGAATACTTTGAATTCCCGGATAACCTGAATTTTTTTTTAAAGTAACGTGAAAATATTGCGTAATTTCACGATTTATACATATAAAAAAGAATCTTAGCACTTAGGAAGAAAACAGTTGAGTTTTCGAAACGTCTGCGAAATATCATTATTTTATCTTTATTTTATTTATATTCTGCTACTGTAAACCAACATTTAACTGTTCCTTTGACGTAAAGTCAGAGGCGTAAGGCGTAAGTAAAGGTTATTTTAAAAAAAGCCAGATATTTTCTAGATTATCAAGGACTTCAAAATATTCAAGAATGTGGTAATAAATTCCAAATAAGGAAAGAAAGAAACAGGTGTTAATTAATCAAGCTATAATATTATCTTTTAGGAATCAGGAACCAAACCAAATCTGGCCATTGCGTATGAAGATGCCTCAAAAAATGTAAACATTATATCGAATGTAGTCATTATTCCATCAGCTACAGTACCTAAAGAAGAAAAAAATGCAATTGAAAATGCAACAGAAATTAGAAAAAATTACGGCGAAGCTAGTATATTGTTTAACTTTGATAATGGAACAAATTCATCGCAGGTCGTTTCAGAGACAAGTCATGGTAGCTGCAATACTAGTAAAAAAGATCCCTACAATTTTCCTTCAGACACTGAAGACGAGGTAAATATATATTCTTATTCAGGAAATGCAATGGGTTTAATTATTTAAATAATAGTGGAAATACTTTTTAAAAACTTTTATTTTTTTTAGGATTCAGAACCCAAACCGGATATTTTCATTCCAGTGTTTTTACCCACAGTTCTTCGGGAAATTTCGGCTTATCAAATAAAAGGAGAGGCTACAATCGAAACTGATCAACAGGAACAATCAAAAGAATTTGCCGAAACTAGGTCACCGGAGATAATTGCAGGAACAAGTTATGAAAGCAGCAATGATGATAGTATTAATGACCCTAACTATTTTCCTTCGGAAACCGAAGACGAGGTAAATATGTGCTTATTCAAAAAAAGCAATATTTTTGAAAAATATTTATTTTTTTAGGATTCTGAAACTAAATCGGATATAAGTAATGATAATAGGAGCAGCAATCCTAACTATTTTCCTTTGGAGGCGGAAGACAAGGTAAATAAGATATTTTTGATGAAGGAGTGGGATTAAGTAATTTATTGCTAATAGTGCGGCAGCATAGGATATTTCAACATATTGTGCACTTTTTGATAAAAGCACCAAATATGGCACAGAGGTAGACCGATGTAATATGAACAATTTTGGATGTGGAGCCATCGGCCAACTGCCCCCTGGCGGCCATTTTCCAAAGTGGCTGCCAGTGGACACCTGAAAGACAACAGAAGTTAGATTTGCTGCTGAAGGTATTAGTGAATGTTTATTGAATGTTTTGAATGAGAGATAGTTTGTAGGTTATATACAGGGTGAGTCAATAGTGCGTATTTCTTCTATATCTCCTGTCTCCTTAGAGATAGAGACATGGTTCAAAATTTTAATTAAATTGTGAGAAAAAGTACATTTTTTTTTAATTATTATCAATTATACAGGGCGATCCGTTAAAGTGGTAGATGAAAGAATATACAGTGTGTCTCACTTTTCACCACAACGCCCCAATATCTAGGCCATTTGTTGATCGATTTAGATCAAATTTGGTATACTTCTTTTCTTTCAGATTGTGTTTAAAAAGTTATTAATAAAAAATTTTTTCAAAATTAAATACGCCTACTATGATCAAAAGAAATTGGCAAAAATTAGGAATTTATATTAGCGATTGAGATAGGGTTTTTGTTTTTACAGATTCTTGTTCAGCATGACCTAAAACGCCTGTATACCAAATTTCGTTAAAAAATATTCATTCCTTCACAAAAAAAAAAAGTAATAAAAACCTAAGATTTCAATAATAATCACCCTACTATTCCAGTTATTTATTGTCGGATATTTACATAACTTGGTAGTTGGGTGATATAATGACGCTAATTAAGCATTAGGACACTTTTTTTAGAAAATATCAAATAACTCAACTTTTATTAATAAATAACTGGAATAGTAGGGTGATTATTTTTGAAATCTTAGATTTGTATTACTTTTTTTTTGTGTATACAGGCGTTTTAGGTCATGCTGAACAAGAATCTGTAAAAACAAGAATCTGTAAAAACAAAAACCCTATCTCAATCGCTAATATAAATTCATAATTTTTGCCAATATCTTTTGATCATAGTAGGCGTATTTAATTTTGAAAACATTTTTTATTAATAACTTTTTAAACACAATCTGAAAGAAAAGAAGTATACCAAATTTGATCTAAATCGATCAACAAATGGCCTAGATATTGGGGTGTAGTGGTGAAAAGTGAGACACACTGTATATTTTTTAAATGGAATGACCCAATTTTTTTTATTATATTTGAATACCACTATGATGGCCTATTCAGCTCTAAAATATTTTTAAAATTTGTTGGCTGGTTAATGAAATAAAAAATATTTTTATGGAAAACTGACGTTTGTAGGTATCAATTTGAAAATTGATTTTGGACTTATTTTTGGAGAGTAATTTTTTTCTTTGACATGGTGGTAGTGTATGCCATACTTTAACTATTAGCTGATGTAGAAAAATTGTGTAATATTTCCTTTGAAATTATTTCATAGAAACAAAGACATTTAACGTCATTTAATTTTAGATATTTTCAATATTGTTGCAAACCTCCTAGTTTTCACTAAAAAATGAATTTTACGAAGCAGGAATTAATTGGTATGATGTATACCCTTGGTGAAAGTGACAGAAATTGTTTTTTGGCCACCAGAATTTACGCTCAAAAGTATCCTCACAGAACCCATCCACAAGAAGCATCTTCCAAAAGTTAAAAAAACGGATTTGAAGAAACAGGTGAGATATCCTATAAAAAAGTCGTTATCTTCATTTGTAGTACTTTTTCTACGATGGACTTTTTTATAAGAAATGTCACCTATTTCTTCAAATCTGTTTTTAAACTTTTGGAAGATGCTTCTTGTGGATGGGTTCTGTGAGAATACTTTTGAGCGTAAGTTCTGGAGGCCAAAAAACAATTTCTGTCATTAATTCATGTTTCGTAAAATTCATTTTTTAGTGAAAACTAAAGAAAATTGAAAGTAACTGAAATTAAATGTCTTCGTTTCTATGAAATAATTTCAAAGGTAGGTACGTTGACTTTTCTGAATAAAACATACCTATTTACACCTAAACAACTACATCTAGAAAATTATTCATTTTAGGTATAGGACATATCATATCAAAATTGCAGAGAAATTAAAATTACACAATTTTTTACAAAAATATATAGGCGTTCCATTTGAAAGAGTAGAATTTTGGTAGTTTGAATATTTATAAGTTAGCAGTGCGCTTATGAACACCTTGTATGAAAGAAATATTTTTTACATCAGCTAATAGTTAATGGCATACACTACTACCATGTCAAAGAAAAAAAATTACTCTCCAAAAATAAGTCCAAAACCAATTTTCAAAATGATACCTGCAAACATCAACTTTCCGTAAAAATATTTTTTATTTCATTAACTATCCAACAAATTTTAAAAATATTTTACCGCTGAATAGGCCATCATAGTGGTATTCAAACATAATAAAAAAATTGGCTAATTCCATTTTAAAAAATATATGTATATTCTTTCATCTACCACTTTAACGGATCGCCCTGTATAATTGATAATAATTTAAAAAAATGTACTTTTTCTCACAATTTAATTAAAATTTTGAACCATGCCTCTATCTCTAACGAGACAGGGGATACAAAAGAAATACGCACTATTGACTCACCCTGTACAGGGTGTCCCAAATTGCTTGATTTTGGCTGGTTTTCCTATTTCTAGACCAGGTAGAGAAAAAGTGACATATGAGTCTAGAGGTCGATATTTGTAAAACGCCGATTGGTGAAAACCACATTTCGATATCTCTAGCCGTTTCCAAGATATCGGCAAAAATTGACATTTTACAGATTCCGAAAAACTGTCAACTTTTTTATTTGTGGATATTTTTCAAACAGTAAAAACTTTCTACAGGCACTTTTTGACGTAGAATAAGGTGCATTTGTCAAAAAAAATATATCGCTTTTCGATTGTTTGATATCAAAGCTAACTTTGTGGAAACCATAGTTGGATTTGACTTTAGAAAATAGGAAAAAAATATAAGCTTTCTAAAAATATATATGCCAAGATATGTCTAGTCATCCTTGCTGCCAATATAACACATTTCTCTTTAAAAATTACATTTTTTAACATTAAAAAAAGTTTTTCGGAATCTGTAAAATGTCAATTTTTGCCGATATCTCGGAAACGGCTAGAGATATCGAAATGTGGTTTTCACCAATCGACGTTTCACAAAAATCGAGCTCTAGACTCATATGTCAGTTTTTCTCTACCTGGTCTGGAAATAAGAAAACCAGCCAAAATCAAGCAATTTGGGACACCCTGTATATAACTTACGAACTATCTCTCATTCAAAACATTCAATAAACATTCACTAAAACCTTCAGCAGCAAATTTTATCTAACTTCTGTTGTCTTTCGGGTGTCCACTGGCAGCCATTTTGGAAAATGGCCGCCACGACCGCCAGGGGGCAGTTGGCCGATGGCTCCACATCCAAAATTGTTCATATTACATCGGTCTACCTCTGTGCCAAATTTGGTGCTTTTATCAAAAAGTGCACAATAGGTTAGCTAATCCGCTGTACTATAATTAGAATAATACTTCAAAATGTTCTTTTTCAGCATTCAGAACCGAAATCAAATATTGACGTTCCCATAATTTCGCAAAATTTTGATACTCAAATGGAAGTTGCGGTTGATCAACAGAATAATTTAGAAAAACTAGTTGAAAGCGAGGTGAGATTTTTGAAATTAAAATGTGTTTCGTTTTAAGTTTAAAGTCCGATTCATCTTCAGTCTTCGTTATAAATTTCACTTTTTTAAATATTATTTTTTATTCATGACTATAAAGCTTTTGGTCTTGTTTTATTTAACTACTTAAATAAAAAACTCCGTGACCGATTTTTTTCAAAACCATTGATGTAACATATTGTTTTATGTTACTCGATATAACGGCAACAGAATACTATTTTTTTTTTCAAATTTATTTTTATTACAGGTGCACGTTGAACAGATAAAAAGAAAAAATTATAAAGATAAGAAGGATTTCTGTTTATTTTGCGATAAAGATGTATTCCACTTTGCTAGGCATTTATTTACTTGGCATTCAGCTGAACTTGATACCCAACGAATTTTGTCATTCCCTTCAAATTCACGGCAAAGAAGAGAAGCTTTATCTTTTTTAAGAAAGCAAGGAAACTTTGTTCAAAACAGAACCAACACCCAACTCCGACCAGTCAAAAGAGTTCCTAGTACTAGTACTAGCGGAAAATCGACGGACGATTATCTTCCTTGTGCACATTGCCTTGGATTTTATAAAAAACGGTTTCTGTTTAGGCATACAAAGCGTTGCCCTAAAAATTCCGATTCAGGCAAAAATAAGCGACAAACCTCACAAAGTGATGGTCATACCACACTGTTGTTGGGTAGTTTAATAAAGCACGATACGCTACTGAAAAAAGTACTGTGGCCGCGGATGAGAGCTGATGAAATTAACATGATTGTTAAAAAAGATTTCCTTATATGCAACTATGGGTACTCTTACTTAAAAGGTCGGAGGAGCAAGGGAAATTTAGACGTAGTAAGGCAAGATATGAGACGGTTAGCGAAGCTGCTGCGATTGGCCCGAATGAAAAATGAATCAATTAAGGACCTAATTGATTTACTCCGTCCACGTCATTTCAAGCTCATCATTGATCAAGTTAATGAAATAGCTTGTTATAATCATGAGACAGATACATATCATTCTCCAACTTTGGCCATGAACTTTGGAACACTTTTAAAAAAATGCTGTGACCTAGCTTTTATTCATCTGGTACAAATTCCGAATACCAACGAACAAAGAAAAGAAGCAAATATTTTGAAAACCCTTATAGAATCACAGTGGTCTAACGAAATATCGGCACAAGCTGCATCGAATTTAAATGAGAAGACATGGAATAAAAATGAACTGGTACCCCTTACTGCAGATTTGAAAAAATTAAATGACTTTTTAGAAAAAATGGCCCAAGAAAGTTATGATAAGTTGCAAGAAAACATAAACGACCAATCAGCGTACAACAGCTTAAAAGAAGTACTTTATTGTCAAATAATTCTGTTGAACAGGAGGAGACCGGCGGAAGTTGCACAAGTCAAAATTCAAACGTACAACTCTATTGATTTAGATGTAAATAAACAGGGGGAATTTCAAAGCTGCCTAACAGAAACTGAAAAAATACTTTTAAAATCATACAGTCGTTTTGTAATTAGAGGCAAAAGAGGCCGAGGTGTACCTGTCTTGCTCTCCCCTGATATGAGGAAGAATTTTGATTTTTTAATTGGAATTCGAGACAAGTTTACTACAAATAACGATTATGTTTTTCACACTGCTGGGACGAATTTTCTTGATGGCACGAAGACTTTACAGAAATACGTAAAAAAATGTGGTATACAAAACGTTCAAAGTATTACTGCAACAAATTTAAGGAAACACCTTGCCACTGTAACACAGTTACTTAATTTTTCAAAAAAAGATTTAGAACAGTTATCTAATTTTATGGGGCACACTTTGAATACTCATTGTAATTTTTATAGATTGCCGGATAGCTTGTACCAAACGGCAAAAGTATCCAAACTTCTACTTCTAATGTCGCATGGGGGAGCAGAGCAATTTAAGGGGATGCACCTTGATGACATTAATATCGACTTAGATTTGATAAACGACAAAACGACGATGGAACAGCTTGCCCAAGAGTATGATGAATCTGAGAGCCAAAATCCGACGGAAAATGAGCCAGTTCAAATTGAAGAGAACCGTTTAAATAAAGAACATAAAATAAATAAAAGGGTTGTACAAAAACAAAAAATCTCTTGGAGTAGCAATGAGAAAAAGATCATTGCATCGTATTTTGCAGAGAACATTAAAAACAAACGGGCTCCTAAGAGGCATGAAGTTGATAAACTTGTCGAGACTTATCCCGATATTTTTGGAGGTAAACCATGGACGTCAATTAAGGCTGTTGTATACAACATTTATACTGGAAAATTAAAAATTGTGCGTTAATTTCTTGTATGCCTTAATATTTTTGTATTTAAATATTCTCTTCACTTCTCTATCACTTAAATTTTGTGTTTGCTATCTTATGTTATTACTATTTTCTATTTTAGTGGAATAAGTATTGTTTTTTGTAATTTTAGCAAAGTAAGTAGGTCGCTGTCACATATTCCATATACAGTATGTCCACAGTTAGAGTGTATAAGATGGTAAACTTTTATTTCTCATTTTACGTGGAAAACTGATTCTTCATATAAAGTTTTGATTTTGTTAAAAAATATGATTGCCATGGAGTAAGTTAACATATCATGTAGGTACAGGGTGTTCAGAAAATAAAAAATCTGAAAATTATTTAAGAGTAAACTATGTTCAATTATAACGGTATGAAAAGTTGCTTAGAATTAAAATTTGTCAGAATTCCAATTTGTGGATAAATATGCCTAATTCGACTTTTTAAAAAATTTTACGGAAGTATCAAGTGGCATAAAAATTAAAAACTGTATAACTGAGGAGTTGGCTTGTGGTTGACAGTGACATTTATTTATCCTCGATTTGTCATTTTACTGACCATCATTTTCTACTTCATTATTAATACTAATATATAATAACTATTGTGAAAAGTCGAATTAGGCAGATTTATCCACAAATTGGAATTTGGAATTTTCATATCGTTAAAATTAAAAGTGGTTTACTCTTACATTATTTTCAGATTTTTTTATTACTGAACCGTGTACATGATATATTAACTTACATGGCAATCATAATTTTAACAAAAGCAAAACTATTTATGAAGAATAAGTTTTCCGTGTAAAATGAGAAATAAAAAAGTTTACCCTTTTATCCCTTCTAACTGTGGGGACAGATAATAAATATTAAATTTTTAATGCACATTTTTTTTCTTATCTTTTATATTCAGTAATTTAATAGATTTCTCCCTTGTTTACTAGATTTCTCAATTATTGTGGTATATATAAGATTATTGTCCTCGTTGAATAAATTTCATTGTTTATTGTTATTATTGACTATTTGTCTTCATAAATTTGTAGGTCAATAAAGCTTAAATCTATATATACATAAATATTTATTCTACCTGGTATCCTCTAAAATCAACCCAATAAGAATACGTATTAATTTAGTTCATTAACTAATATTAACTATACCTACTTTCAATTTTTAATATTTCAAACACAGTAAAATTTAACATTACTAATAATAAATATTAATTTATTTTTTTAAGAAAAGCAAGCATTTTTAACAAAAAGTCATTGCAAGAGAAAAGAATACACAAAACTAGAGATTGTGGTTTTAAATATTGTGATAAAAAATTTTATAATAAAATTCCAAGGTGGGTAGTGTACAATAAAAATTGCCAAAGGTGAAGTATAAACAGTTAATAAAACAGTTTTTAAATTTTAATATTAAGAGTTAATATAATATTAAGAATTCTAAATTAATGGATAATGTAAGTTAAATATACAGTGTGATCCATTTGAAATAGGAGTACCTCTGGAAGATCCATGTTTTTCAACCGATTCGCATTTTTTTTTATACATAGAGCATTCTACTTCGGCACAAATTTTCATAAATTAATTTTCATTTTTAAGGCATTCTCTGATTATTTTTCGATGTCGAAAATCTTCACCACTGGATTATCAAAATTTCATTGAAATATTATTTAATAATAAAAAAGTTATAAGAAAATGAATTTTCAAAAACGTACAACGAATTAGTCCGAAAAATGACTCCCAATAACGTATGGTTACCATGACAACCAAAAATTTTCAAATAATTGTTAATTCTAAAAGCCACTAAATAAGAGAGAAAAACAATTCATTTATTTAAGTACCATAAAACATTTTTAAAAACCAAACAAAATGAAACGAAACAGTAAACTAAACAATTTAACGAATTAAGTAACTCAGGTACAGGGTTTTCCCTTATAATTAGCCACCCCCCCTACAGAATTTATTTGATGGAATACAGAAAAATTTTATATACAAAACTTGCAGTATTTTTTCTAAATTTTAATAATCTGTCACTAAAACAAACAAGTGACAATCGCAAAATAGCAAAACTCTATAAACTTAGGGGTTTTGATGGAACACCCTATATATTATATTTTCGAAATCCTTATAATTTCCTGACTACAAAAATTGTACTACAGTGCCAAAAAGTCTGCACCATATGGGAAATTATTTTGTTGTTGACTTTCAGAAAAATTTTATACTTGATAAAAGTTTGTGCATGGTCTCAAACGAGTAAGTGTCTACTAAAGTTTGTGTTAGTCCGGACGCTTAGGTCGGAAAATCAAATTATTTAAATTTTCAAGAATAAACTACTCTTAATTTTAAAGATATCGAAAAATGTTATTTGAAAAAGTTGTTTATAATGCAAAGTTACATCTAAATGTTAAATTTAGTTGCTTAATTCGAAAAATGAAATTTTCCACCGTTTTAACGCATAAATTATGAACTATATTTTTAAACATTTTTCTTTTCCCTGTCAAAATAATAATTTTAACTTAAGCCATGTATTACAGTACACTTTGATGAACTCTTAGCCATACTTTTTTGGCCAAATAAATATTTTGTAAAAAAAATGCTGCATTTCTTGGTGCAAAGTTGTTCTAGTTTGTTCCAGTATTGATTTTTTTGAACAGAACTTTTCGAAAAAACTTCATTCAACTCTCAAAAATCAAAAACATTTCCCTAAAATAAATACAGGTCAAAGAAATTTCCATATACCAAAAAAATGGCAAATTCTGCAAATAAATATTTTTTAATTAATACACTGATAAATATTTTTGATTTTTTAACATTGTCACAGTTGAATAAAGTTTTTCGAAAAGATCTGTCCAAAAATTTTCAAAAATCTCAATACTGAAACAAACTAGAACAACTTTGCACCAAGAAATGCAGCATTTTTACAAAAATGTATTTGGCCAAAAAAGTTTGGCTAAGAGTTCATCAAAGTAGACTGTAATACATACCGGTCATAGAACTGTATCGGCCAACTAGTATAACACAGAAATCACCGGGAGGACATGATTGTAAAAAACTGGGATTTTAAAATAATTTCCTTTTTATGTGTAGGTACAGGGTGATTCTTTTGTCAGGTGAAATGCGTTTTTCTCGTAAACGGCTAAAGGAAACTATTTTCTGTAAAAAGTATTATATTCTTACCGACTGTTACTAACAACTAGGATATAAATATAACATAAATGTGCAGGGCGCTAGGCGTCGCGACGCTACAAATTTTTTTTCCAGCAACATACCACTTTTATTACACCATTGAAAGGGTCTTTTGATTTCGAGTTTTTTTTCTATATTCTATTTTTCTCGATATTTATTCGTTAAAAAGTTACGATATAATATTTGCTCCCTGAAACGGGTTTTTCGCTCTCTTTAAGAGGCTGTAGCTCCCTTAGGAAGCATATTTGGACATATGTTTGTATGAACTTTTATTCTTATTTTTACATGTAGAATTAGCTCCAGAACTTCTGGACAATAATTTAGAAACACCCTGTATGGGTGATATACCTATTATTATGGATGATATATCCATGTTATTAAATTGCTATCAAGAAATTCTGGAGCTAATTCTACATGCGAAAATAAGAATAAAAGTTCATACAAACATATGTCCAAATGTGCTTCCTAAGGGAGCTATAGCCCATTAAAGAGAGCGAAAAACCCGTTTCAGGGGGCAAATATTACGTCATAACTTTTTAACGAATAAATATCGAGAAAAAACACTCGAAATCAAAAGACCCTTCCAATGGTGTAATAAAAGTGGTAT
Organism: Rhagium mordax; assembly: GCA_963680705.1. Classification (NCBI taxonomy): domain Eukaryota; kingdom Metazoa; phylum Arthropoda; class Insecta; order Coleoptera; family Cerambycidae; genus Rhagium; species Rhagium mordax. Next base: position 60,067,395 of record OY796656.1, read on the forward strand.
GTTGCTGGAAAAAAAAATTTTGTAACGTCGCGACGCCTAGCGCCCAGCACATTTGTGTTATATTTCTATCCTAGTTTTTAGTAACAGTCGGTAAGAATATAATACTTTTTACAAAAAATAGTTTCCATTAACCGTTTACGATAAAAACGCATTTCCCCTGTACTCTTATGTCGTGAAAAAAGAAATATAAACGTTTTTGTAATTCATTCTTCTTAGAAACAATGTTTCAAAAAATGACTCAGCGGTCGAAAGTGCAATAAAAGTTGTGACAAACATGGTCAAAAATGGGGTGAATTACTCAAATCTCTTAAATGAAGAATTACCATCCTTAATAACTTCATGACTCATGAGTGCAAATACGTTAATATTATGAATACAGTGTTGCTAAATTTAATGGTTCAGCTTTATACGAAATATAATTGAACTTGTATACAGAATTCAAAGCAGCGCCACAAAGACATGCGGGCAAAGCTCGAACCCAAAAACATATCTTTCTATCAAACCTGAACCATTGTATGATAAACAATACTGTTTTCCCGCGCTTTTTTCCCGCGCATTTTTTTCATCAAAGTAAATGGCATATAAAATAGTTAGTCCTAACTTTCCAAAGAAATGTACAATCTATAAATAAAACAACTCGATAATTTTTTATTAGGCAAAACGAACCTGAACCACATATATGGTTCAGGTCGGTCAGGGTGGTTCAGGATTGTGCATAAAAATTTGTATTTCTGGCTCAGGTTAGTACTATTACTGAGTATATATATATATATATATATATATATATATATATATATATATATATATATATATATATATATATATATATATATATATATATATATATATAACAAAACCTATATATATATATATATATATATATATATATATATATATATATATATATATATAGGATTCGTTGTCGCCCTGGAATTGGTTGTCGCCCTGGAATTCAGGGTCTTCCAACTGAAGCTGCAAATGTGTGACTGGCTCCTGTAACTGGTTGTCCTTGTATTCCTTCCGGTTTGTTCCAACTGATAGGTCAGGGTGGTTTGGACTGTTGCGATGGAGTGCATCGGTATGGTAGTAATCTTGTGACAACTGTAGTTGGGTTGAAACCTAGTGACAGCTATAGTGGGTCATATTGACCTAGTGGCAACTATAGGGGGTTTTGACTCGGTGGCAGCTACAGGAGGAGGTTGTTGCTATTGCTGTTGTTACTTCATCGTCGTAGTCTGTGCCATTCTGTCAATGTCTTTTGATTTAACTGGTTTCCTTTTGTTACTTCTAAGTCATCTACATCCTTGAACTTAGCTACACCGTACTGATGTGGACCAATTAGTCCGAAACACGTGTCTGCGGTTGCAGTCGAATCCTATGAACCCTTTTTTATGATTTCAAATTCAAATTCCTGCAGTATAACACCGACATTTGCCTTCTTATATATATATATATATATATATATATATATATATATATATATATATATATATATATATATATATATATATTTTGAGGAGTTAGCTTGACTGGCTAAGTTAAAGATGAAAATTTTAATTAAAATTGGGGTAGCAGTCTAAGGCAAGAAGTAAAGAAAACTCTTTATTTCAGTTCTAGCTTTCGAGGCTTTATTGTCTCTTCATCAGGAACGCTACAATTTTTTTAATAAATTAATAGGCTATATAAAAATCTAAGTTAGTACTTACGAAAAAATTGAGGTTAAACTGAAGTAGCACATGTGAAACAGCAAAATACAAAAATATGCACCAAAATCATGGTTAAACACAAGTCTATTATTAAAACTATATTAAAATTGTCATGATTATTTAAAATGATAAAACTAAACACAGATTAAAAACATGTTGAATGTAAAATATAAGGAAGCTAAGTGAA